>CAJQZP010000547.1:3922500-4327500 GCA_907164705.1 Parnassius apollo | reverse complement strand
GTACCCTTTCGAAAACCCGCTTGCACATCCCAAATTTTTCCATCAGTTTCTTTCATAACTCTTTCAATTAACACCTTAGCATACAGTTTACCCACAATACTAAGCAAGCTGATACCACGGTAGTTTTTGCAGTCCTGCTGTGACCCTTTTCCTTTATATATTGGTACTAGTTATAGTACAGCTTTACACCAGTCATCCGGTACCCATTTTAATTCCCAACACAAATTAAACAAGGTGTACAGCAGGCCTGCCACCAGGCCTGCTGAAGGAAAACATCGTGAGGAAACCTGCATGTCTGAGGAATAAGAAAAAAATATTTCAAAGACATGTGAAGTTCGCCAACACGCATCGAGGCTGAGCGGCGGACACTTCCTTGCCCTAAAACCCTCTCAGAAATGAGCGGAGGCCCGTACCCAGCAGTGGGACGTATATAGGCTATAACTTTACTTTTTATTAATCAGGTAACTTACTAAATTTAATATTTATAAAAATGCTATTTGCATCTGAACTAACCGACACGTGCCGACGTAACGTGATTTCTCTGACGTCTCAGTATTTTTAATAGCGCGCACCCCCACAATGGTTTTTGTATGAATAGATAACTATATAAACAAAAACCTTGGAGGAATCTAGACATAAATCTAGATACAGTTATTCTTTAAATTTAAAAATGGTCCCATATAGCAAATACATACCTTGACGCCCGTACAAATGGATTCTGGGATAGCTAATACATCCCATTACCAGTAAAACTACATAGAACTTTTTCATCTCTACTGCTGTTGTATTTGTCATATAATAAATATTGGTACAATTTGCAGCATTTTCAAAAAACCGATCGTCAAAATATAAAGAAAAATACTCCAAAGGTGTAAAAGGAGTAGTTGCTGGGCGAGGCAAATATCCAGAGTGATCTTTATCTTCAAAAGGCCTTTTTCTCCAATTCCTGTGTCGCTGGTTCGTGTGTGTGGTTGGTGTTCTCGTTCTCGAACTAGATGCAGAGGAATGGCTAAGTTGAATTGGTGCTTGACCGCGACTTGTAAATAGTTGCTCGTCGGTTTGTTGACGACGCCGACGGAGCGCAACACGAGGATGACGGCTGTACATCGATTGTGCGACGTTGGCTTGATGAAAGGTTGCGTGCGGTAAAACGTTGACGCTCTGATGGTGGCTCATACTCTGGCATCGAAAACTCTGGATTTTGTACTGGAACATCGGCTTCGGCGTAAGGTCTTACGGTGGACTCAATATCTGCGTCCATTTCATCCTTTGTGCTAGTCTGTTATGCCGCGGCTGCTCTGCTGTGAAGATCTTCACCATCTGAATCTAAGAGCTCCGAGTAACAATCATCCCCGATGAGTTCATGAACCGATTCCGAAGTCCAATGCCCTAAAATAAACAAAAATTTACATTACTTAGAATAATCAAAAAACAAACTTCGTCCTGACACGCACGATCGTGTATTATAACTTCAGGTACTTTCAGAACCCAACTTTGAATGCAAATAAAACATATTTAAATCTATCAATTAAGTTACCTATTTAAATAAATACTTACTTTGCGTGCCTCCCGTCTTTAAGAAAGCGTCCATACATGTCACTTAACACGACACCGACTGAGCGCCAATGAAGGACCTTATTTTTAAAATATCAAATTTAATGAAAAGAACGATCGATCGACAGCGTTTTGGCGCGGCGTAATAGATCTCGAGCCGAGCAAAAAAGCGGCACGGCCGTACCAATGCTTCTCGAAGCAGTTCAGACCATTTTCGACCTTCGTTGTGGATAAAACTAGGAGCCTGACTTTTCTGTAACCAAGCAAGCATTGTATGAACATGGGATTTTTAAATTTTATTCAATTTGAACCAGTAGTATTAGTTTAAGAATTATAACTAGTCAAAGTTTCTTAAATTTGTCACTCACTGACTGACCGATCATCAAAACTCTAAGGCACTTCTAGCAGAGATATAAGCTTCAAGTTTAGAATACAATTAGTGTTTAGTTGACGATGCTCTAGTACAAAATACAAGCTCTAATACAAAATAGCAGCGCCACGGCCATCGACTCACACTACAATAATATCGAAACGAGACGAAGCGCGCGAAATAAATTAACACAGGTCCGGTAATTAATTCAGAATGACCGACGCAGTGAAATATATGATACATTTATTTAATTAATTAATAAATAATAGTAACTATTTAAAAAGTAAAATAATATAGTTTAAACAAATGTTGATGATTATTTTAGTATAAATTTTACATCAGTATGATGTAGAATTTTGGAGATATTGGGGCTTGTATCGAAGCTATTTCGGTTGTTAACTGAATTATGTTGATTTTTTTTTCTTACGTGAAAGGCATATAACGAATATGTATTTTATCATTATTAAAGTATAGAATATTATTTGTGAAATAGATTTTTTTTTGATGGATTCAAAAGAATCTACAAATTGGAGCTCCCAAATTGTCTCTCAGAGTTTTGGCCTAAACATGCATCGGGAGAATGATTATTACTAAATAAATAAATAAGTTATCTAAAATTTGCCTTGAGCTTATTGTGGTAGAGAAAACCAACTATTATTACTTAGTAATTGTTATTTCAAGCAACAAACGGAAAACATATAATGTCAACGAGGAAACTTTGTAATTTCGCGTTTTTTTTGTAATAATTCTCTTAAGCATATTGTGATAAATTTATATGAAAACAAATTAACGCGAAATGATACGACATGAGCATAAGTAATTAATAGTTATATTTTGAGTAACAATTTGTGTTTTTTTAGTGGAACAATACTGGGAAGACAGAGTGTTGGCGTCCGTTCGTGCTCTTGTCCTAAAAGAGATCTATCACGAGACGAGAAAGAAGAGGGCAAAGGGAAGAGAAAAATGAAACAACCGCAATCAGAAACACACAAGAAACTCAAAATTGAAGTATTAGAAAATGATGAAGAGATAGTAACTCTTCCGAAGGTAATGTACCTATTATTATAATTAGATATAATTAACTTAAAGCCAACGACAACATTATGTGTAAAATACTGTGGTTAACCTTTTGAGCGCCAAAGTCGTCTATACGTGACCAGCACCCGCGTGCCCTGAGCGCCAACGACGTCTATAGATGACAAAAAACCCGGCCCACAAAAATATGAAATATAGACATTGGAAAATTATTACTGGTATTTTAATTCTACACCCCTCAAAAAAGAATAACCCAGCAACATGTGAGTATAAAAAACAAGTCTCCTAGAGCCACAAGTACTAAGAAACATTGAACTAAAAAAAAATGGATTTTTATCTAAGCAAATACTATGTCCAGCACGCCAAAGTCGTCTATGTTAGACCGCTAGTGTTGTAATGCGTTAGCCATAAATTTATTGAAAACTATTCAAAATTAAGCTCAAACGTGTTATTTTTTTCTATTATTATTGATATTTAAATAAAACAAAAGGTTAGAAATATAAAACTATAATTAGCTACATGAATTTAAAAAAAAATTAACAAATTATCTTCGCATAATAAATCTAATATCTCAACCCTGGCGCATCCTTAGCGCGACATCGAAAATCAGTTCACTGGGCGCCGTGGTCAAGTATAGACGACACACTGATGACGTCATAAGCGATTAGCGGGAAAATTAGTGCAGTGCAACATGAACGATTCCTCAGAACTCATTCGGATTTTGGAAAGCGTCGACGATGATGAATTTTCGGAAATTTAAAATTATCGTGAAACCAAAGTTTTTCGTTTTCGATTAACTCTACCTCAATGAGGTAGGAATACACTTTATAGTCTTTTTACGGTTAATTTCTTTTTTATAGCATAGGGTAATAAACGAGCACACAGTCCACCTGATGGTAAGTGGTTGCTGTGGCCCATAGACATTTACATCTATCCTCGATTACGAATCAAAATGCAGATGCGCTCTCACCCGTGAGGATTTAGATGGAATGCCTCGTTTCCAGTAAAGAGGGTCTCCGGTTCTCTACACTTACCATACGAAATACAGCAGCATTAAGCTACTATTTGATGCCGATATTCCGTGAGAGCGTGGTTCTTCCCCGGTTGAGCCGACCCATTCGTGCTACAACTACTAACTCCCGTAATATAAATGCAGCATGGCTCTACCACGTTAGAAAATTTGCTTTGGCCAGCTAAACATTTATGTTTTATTATTCCATAAGATTTTTATTATTTTAAGACTAATATTACCTATAATTTATTAATTATTTTTAATTGTTGTTTTCTATATTAAGTACTGATTGAGTTAAAGACCAAGATTTTAATATTTTATGACTAGACCTAGTGCAAATAATTATTTACAATTGTTGAATAATTATGTACCCTTTGTTGATTTCTGTAATAAGTACTGATTTTTTTATTCCATGACCAAGATTTTAATATCATAAGACTGATTTTTCTAGTGCGAATAATTACCTATATACAGTTGTTGATTAGTGAATAATTACGTACCTTTTCTATTTTAATAATATAAAATTACAAATAATAAATGTGTTTTCTTTACTTAAGGTATGAAGAGCAATTTTCATTTTGTGTTGTGCGATTTTCTTTCTCAATCTCAAAATCATTTTGCAACATCAGTATCATATGAAACCCCCTTTATCATAAGAGCGTAAGACTTTTCTTCTGTGATTCACTTGGCCTACGCCTTGCCGTAAAATATTTTGAATAGATGTCTGTATATTTTGGTTATATCGATTTTGAAATCGATACACAACGTGCGACACGGCTACATCTCTAAGAAAGTTTCAAAAAGAAAGGTCAGCTACGCCGTTGTCGTCCAGTCGTGACAGTGACGTCATCACGACGGAGAGTAGTGTTGTGGTTTACTACTATTTTATTGTTATTGTTTGTTTTTTATTTATGTACAAAGTACATATATAAAAAGAGTGGAAGACAGCACAAGATTAAATAAAACATATCCGATTATAAAGACTCATTTATTGTATAAAAAACCAACAAAAACAAGTTATTTTGTGTTATCGATATATCAACTCTTGGCAGCACTGTTTTTTTCGTAGGTATTTTTGTTTACTTTTCGCTTTGGCGTACAGGACATGGTAGTGAGTTTTTGGCGTGGCTCTCAAAAGGTTAAGAGGATCAGTAAGCTGCAAGACAATTGAAAAATAGGTCTTATTTTTTGAGCTGACTTTAGAAAAAAATGTGTTCAATTCAACTGTATTTTTTTAATAGAATAAGGGTGACAAACGAGCACACAGTCCACCTGATAGTAAGTGGATGCTGTGGCCCATAGACATCTACATTTATCCTCGATTAAGGTAAGGTACAAAACAGATACGTTGTCACCCCTGAGGACTAAGTTGGAATGCCTTGTTTCCAGTAAAAAAGGGTCTCCATATCTCTACACTCAACATAAAAACACAACAGTAGTTTAGTTTACGACGGGCTGTTTTCCGCAACTCCACGTCTAAGCGCGTATTTTGCGTGTGGGCAGGAATAATATGCTTATTCGAGCCATGATATCTCCCCCGAAGAAGCTCAGCAGTCCCTTGAAGTTGCAAGCAACTTCGGAGAGCGATCCCGGCGTGCCGAGATGTTTAGCCCTGTATGAAGCGACTTCTGGACATGTCAGCAACACGTGAGCCGCCGTTTCTTCCTCTCCCATGCATGCCCTGCACAGGGGGCTGTCAGTAACACCTATGGTGAACAAACGTTTGTTAAAAGAGCCATGTCCTGTGATAGCACTTGTTACTATCCTGATCTGTGGCTTGTTCAGTCTCATTAGAACCTTGGTTAGATGACTGTTTCTTTCAGGTAGGGCCTCCCTAGCTTGTCTACAGTCTACTAAATTTTTCCAAAGCTGAGCGTGTGAATTATTGAAGTATCTACGTACCAGTGAACGAACGTAGCCAAAGGGGATTGGTATTATTGGTTCCGGCCCTATAGTTGCTAGGGCCGATCCCCTTCTGGCCAGTTCATCTGCTGCATCGTGGCCTCTAGATCCACTGTGTCCCTTGATCCATTGCAGAGTCACATTGTTGTGCTTACATACCTCATTCAATCATTGATGGCACTCGTATATCAGTCCCGAGTTTGTCACATTGCAACTCAGAGCTTGTAGTACCGCCATACTGTCCGTCAGTATTCTGATGGAGAAGTTTTTCACCTTCCTAGCATCTATTGCTATGGCCGCTTGGATGATTCCCATGCATTCAGCCTGGAAGACTGTGTTGTGGGTACCCTGCGGTGTGCATATGTGGATATTAAGGTCAGCCCCAGACCCCACACCTTCATTTGCCTTAGAGCCATCCGTGAAAACTTTGAGCTCTCTTGGACCCAATCCTTCCAGATGGTCAGTTTCCTTCAATTATATCCTGTACTTCTTATTGAATACAAATTGTTTTGGGATCCTATCATACTTGGCTTGTAAGATATGAATTTTTGAGTAAATTCTATAGATTATATCTGTATGGGGGACTCTACTCTTACTTAAAAGATTTAGGGTCTTGAGTCTAATGGCAGCTAAAGTTGCTTCTTGTTGTATATGTAGATGAAGCGGTGTTAGCTCCAGCATAGCCTCCAAAGCTGCTGTTGGTGTTGTCCTTATGCAGCCCGTGGCAGCCATACAAGCTAATCTCTGGTAATGCTGAAGCTTTTGTATAGTGGTGGCTTCATTGGTTTTGGTCCACCATACCAGAGAGCCGTATGTGATCATGGGCCGAATTATGGTTTTGTACAGCCACAGTATAATTTTTGGTGTTAAACCCCATCGTTTGCCAATCATGTTTCTGCACTGCAGAAGTTAAACTAGCTTTGCTGATTTCGTTTTCTATGTGTTTGTTCCAGTTAAGTTTACTTGCCAAGGTAAGACCTAGGTATTTTACCTTGGAAGAAAGTTGGAGTTTTGTGCTGAAAAGATTTGGAAGATGATAGTTATTCAGCATTCGTTTTTGTGTGAACATTACTATAACCGTTTTATTTGGATTAACGGTTAGGTCATATTCCCGGCACCATCTCTCCACAATACGGAGAGCCGCTTGGGTCAGGTCACACACAATGCTTGCTGTCTTACCAGAGACCAGTATTGTCAGATCATCTGCATAACCGACTGTGTAGAAATGATTAGCGTTTAATTTGCTGATGAGTTCATTAATGACCATATTCCACAGGAGAGGTGAAAGAACCCCACCCTGCGGGCATCCTTTCATGATCTGAATTGTCTGAGATTCACCAGCAAACTTTATTGTTTGTGTACTGACCATGTTTACTATCCAGTCAATCAGTGCCGGTTCAACAATATGTATACTTAGGGCACCTTTTATGCTGGAGAAATTTGTTCTGTCAAAAGCACCTTCTATGTCTATGAAGGTGCCTAGACATATTGCTTTGTTTTGGATGGCCTCTTCAATCTTTGTTATTACCTGGTGAAGTGCCGATTCTGTTGATTTACCTAAGCTATAGGCGTGTTGTTTTTCGTGTAGCGGTAAGTTTAAAATTAGCGCCGACCCTCTCAACTCCCGTTCACACATCCTCTCCCATCGTCTTTAGGAAAAAGGATGTCATCAGCTATCTCCTTTGTTATGTGACCTGAACGTGCACATGTTAAGGCCACACCCAAATCTGCTTTAGCAGCAGAAGCGTAGCTTGTTCTTACAGCCTTTGTTTGCTGTTCAAGTCGCACTTTTTTGTGCTCTCCTCTCGGCGAGGTGGACTCCTCCAGCAATCTTTTGGCTGCTCTTTCCTTCTTTCCAGGACGCTTGGCTCCTCTCTGGTTCCTGGCGGATTTCTTAGAGCTGTTTCCGGCGGCCGTGCCTACTGCTCGGGCTGGATGTTCATCCTTCCCAGTTTCAGCACGACTACTGGTTCCAGCCCCAAGCACCGCAGTAGCAGTAGCTTGCCCAACTCCCTGAGTCTTGCTCTTGGAAGCAGCGAGCGCGGCTCTTTCTCTGCGGCTTATTCTTCTTTTTGACCTTTGCGCTACTGCCTGCTGGGATAGACCCATCAGATGGTACATCGGGTCGGCAAGTCACCATCTTGGGTGCCTTGCGCTTACGGCTCACCACTTGCCAGGCAGCGGAGAAAAGGTCTTCGGTCCTTTGGGGCTCAGCAAGAGTTTTGCTACTCGCGGCCCCTTGCTCATTTTTCTCGTCCAGCTCCTTGGATTTGGAACTGGATGTAAAGACATCCAGCGCGGAATTGCCCCCTTGGTGGGGCCACCTACGCTGGGTGGTACAGTCAGTGGAACGGCCGGTTTAACGGCGGTTCCTTCTGGTTTATCAGTGTCTAAGGTAAACACCTCTGACACTTCTCCTTCTCTACTAATGGGCCTTGTGTTGTCCATAGTTTTTGACATGTGTAATAATTCGTCCCCCCGGCTTCCCACCCTCCATGGAGCCCGCACCGCACCTTTAGGAACGCCCTACTTTATTAAAAGAATTTCAAGCGTTAGGATTACCGGGGGAATATAGGGACGCAGAGTTGGCTCACAGCGCGACATCGGGAGCTCGATCCAGCTCGCAGATAGGGTTGAAAAGGCCCATCCCCACTGCGCGAGTTGACTTTCACTTGCCCCGTCAGCATGGCCTTTACCACCACCTAGCCCTTTTCAGGGAGACTAGGCAGCCCCCACATCCCTCGCCTGCGACCCTCTGACGGGACGCTTGGCCATTTCCTTATCTGTGGCTAGCAGATAAGGCCACCGTTTAGCTTGAAATCCGGACCAAAGAGGGCGTGTTGCCTCTCGACACTATATATCCCAGTGACGATCGGCTCAACCCTCCAGGACTCCTTCATCCCCGCATACGGCGCACAACTACGCAGGTCCTAGCGCAGGTGGGTATGTTAGTCCACCGGATACACCCACTCTCTCCGGCGGAACCGTTCCCTCCTCTTTTCCGGGCTTGGGACCGGCAGCAACAAAAAGCATTGACAAAGTTAGTTGCCCATGCTTCCTGTTGCAGGCAGAGTTAATTATTAACACAGCAGTATTAAGCTGCTATTTTACGCTGATATTCTGTGAGAGTGTGGTCCTTCCCCGGTCGAGCCGACCCATTCGTGCTACAACCATAATATAGCTGCAGCGTGGCTCCACCACATATAAAAGTATGTGCCGTATGTTTCATTTTGTACGCATGTTACGCGACATCATTGTCAATTGTGAATCAGGGTTGGTCCCATATAAATTTGAAGAAAAAATTCACCTCTAAAGGGGGTAAAATAGGGATTAAAGTTTTTAATTAAGATTAAATTGAGCTTTTGATATTCCTTCCTGTTATGCTGTTATAGCCTGTTAATGTCATGCTGAACATAGGCCTCCCCCATAAATTACCTTAAAGGGGGGCATTACAGAGGAAGATGCTACTGCTCATCACCAATTTGTTTCCCTCTGTCGCCTCTTACGACACCTATATAGTGTATATGATATATTATAATTGATTAAATCATATTCTTTAGTCTACTCAAAAGGTGAAAAAAAAAATTAACTTTTATAAGTAAATTATGACTATATAGACATTAACTAATTCTTTCTAAGTCTATGTCTTTATTGTAATGGATTTCCGCAAAGTAACGCCTGATTCTATCAATTATGTTAAATTCTGACTTCAAAGAACTCACAAGAACAGAACAATTTCACATTCTGAAGTAGGTTCTTATTTTTTTGTTCTGTACTTATTCGTTCATTAAAGACCGATTTACACTTCGATAAGTACAGTAGCGAGTTAAGTTACAGGCCAGTTGAAAGTAAACGGTTAAGTGGGCAGTAGCGTTCAAACTATGTCTTCGTGGCGAGTTTAGTTAAGGACATTAGTTCATAGAGTTCGTTGAAGTATGACGTTTCAAGACTACAGTATTTTTCCGGTTTTCGTTTAAGATGGTTCTAGGACTACGTATTAAATGATCTAGTCAGAGTAGTATTAATGGTTGTTAAGAAGTTTTTAAGAATTTTCATGTGTGCATCATCTCAGCAGGTTTAATTTTACAATTTAAACTTCTACTATTATATAAACATTCGTGTTCTAAATACTCCTGTACGAATTTATACGTGATATCTTCTGTCCATTTTATTATTAAAACTCAATATAAAACGTATAAATATTCAATAAACACTACCGTACAAACTTTGTGGCGAGTTTCATTATAAAAGTACAATTGTACGTTTTCGCTCGCAAATGTTGCGTCCTGTCAACTTATATATACGAACGGCGAGTTTAGTTTCGGGTGGCGGGAGACGCGCGGGAGTGCAGCACTTCGCACTTAACTCGCCGAAAAATAGTTCGGCCGGCTATCCCGTTCAACTTAATCGTTAACTTGCTACTTAACTCGCTTATTGCCTTTCAAACGAGGTTCAAACTTAACTCGTCAGATTCGCAAGTTAACTCGCTACTGTACTTGTCGAAGTGTAAATCGGTCTTAACATAAATACTCAGTGTAACCGTAACTGTGTACTGGCAGTGTAAGCATTTCCACTACTCCATAGTGTCCCATAGGAGTAACATGCGACAGAGCTAAACTAAAACAGAAGATGAGCTGCAGTATCTTCCTAATAAATTAAAATTATACAAACTGTATGTCCAACTGTGGACCTTTAAAGTCTGTCAAAAGCCCACTGCTGAACATACCATAGAAATACACTGACTTTATGGAAGTTGCGCTGATCTGGAATAGTAGCATGAGTGTCGACTCAGATCTTTAGCTCTGATTGCTTGCTACAGTTTATTTATTCATTCATTAATTACTACTTGTTAAAATAGATGTCTTCCTAAAGATTGCCATGTAGGGTGATATATGCCATAGTTGCCACGCTTGCAAATGGGTTGGCAATCGCAGCTTTTTATTATTTTTAGTAAGTTAAGGAAGATGCTGCTGCTCATCTGCTCTTACATTTCCAAATTACTATACCCACGGGATGCACGCAGCCAGCATACTTATGTAGGAAATTCTATGTGTTTTTAGATTCCCATCAAAGGAATAAAAACTGTAATGACGGGGCTCGAAGTTATGCAGAGGATGATGGAGTTAAGTGCCAGTGAAGCAGCAAAGAGGAAGGACCAAAAAGAGGTTGATGAGTATAAAAGCTGCCTAACTAGCCTGGGAACCACCATTGATAATATTAAAAAAGGTTTAAAGCCGCCCTCAATGCAATAGTGTTTATTTAGATATAATTTTGGTGATGATCGTTATAATCAAAGTTAAACATATTTTTCTATTAATGTGGGTATTCATTCCATTACTAGTTCGGTGCTTATCCTGTTTAGGATTTTGAGCTTGATAGTATGTTTTTATTAAGTACAAATACATATATCAATGGTTTGTTTATAAACCATGGTATTAGATATAATAGCGTATATATTTAATACATATATTAGGTATATGTATGTTTTCTACACATTAAATACGAAAACTCGTAAGGTAATTATTTAATAATTGCTCTCTCTAAAACTTGACATTGTGGTTCTGTGATAGCTGAAGTAAGTTTTTTTTTTGAGGTTATTATGGTATTACACATTTTTTAAAACCCCAGTTTGAGATGGAAATCTTTGCTTAAAATTCTTTCATTCCATTTTGAGTATTTGAATTGAGCATTTGAATATTTTAACTTTTTTGCTATACCTGTAATACTACATATAGTTCTTTGCTATTGTTTTACTATAGTATCTGAAAATCGAACAGTGAAAGTTTTAATAAGGTTGTATCCCATAAAGTTGTTCAATTATATTGCTCACTAGCTTTTCCCCGCTACTTCGCCCGCGTGGAATTTATTACGATTGTAATTTAATGGGTTTTAATAAAAAAAATGGGGTAACCCTCAGAACGACACACACTGTCAGTTCTACTGATCATTCCAACTGATCAGTTCAAACTAGGACTGTTGATATTTTTAAAAATGTCGGATAATCGATATATCGATAAATGTACTTATATATTACTCCTTATAACATCAGCTATCTGCCAGTGAATGTCCCGAGCCGTTTCATACTAGGACAAACGGACAAGTAAAAATAAAACAATTAAAAAAAATTGTTATAAGTACACACATACAAACAGACACTCCAATTTTATTTATTTGTATAGATAACCATTTGTACGCAAAAAAGTGATGCTTCTATTGTCATGTTGACGCTTTTACTGATTCCCAGTGATGTTTTGGTACACTTTCGATACTAACTTTTGTGAACAGCAATCTGACAAAATCATGACTTATTTGAAATTGTGAAAAGGCTTATTTACGATTATTTTTATTTTTTTCCTTGTTTCAGTAAGCCAGTTGGTTTGGTTTTAATCACCCATCTGATTCACATATCTGATTCAATAATTGAGATTTTTAACATACTATGTTACGTTAACACTCCATTACGCGCGCCCCTTTTTGGGACGCGAGTGCTCGCGCGCTCTACATATGTAGAACTATTTTGTGTAAAGATTTTACAGGAACAATAAACAAATATAAAAATACTTCAATATTATATAAAAACTTTAATAAGAAACTAAAATAGACGAAACATAACTGTTACCATTTATTAGGCACTTAATATCAGACTTGTGAATTTTGAGAAAAATCAATGATTTTTTGGCATCAAACCTTCTCAGTCTCCTTTTTTTACTCGCTCATATCTTCCACACGGTTTTTATCATTTTTACAAGAGACAAGGCATTGAAGAACTTGATGTTGAGGACGAATCCACTATTTACAGGTGTCACATTGTTTTCTAGTGGACTTATTGCGCGCTCTGCCACAAAAGGAACATTTCCCGACTCGACCAGTGTTGGGGAGTTGTGCTGGACATGGTTGTAATTCCGATGGCTCTTTCATGCCCAAAAGCATTTTCCCTTTCATTTTAAATGATTTTGGAATATTTTCAATATTTATTCT
Source organism: Parnassius apollo (assembly GCA_907164705.1). NCBI lineage: Eukaryota > Metazoa > Arthropoda > Insecta > Lepidoptera > Papilionidae > Parnassius > Parnassius apollo. The sequence goes on along the minus strand of CAJQZP010000547.1, from coordinate 4,314,649 downwards.
GCGTTGTATGCATGGCGCGACTAGGTGAAAACCAAGTTCATATAAAAAATTCCTTCCTGGCCTTATTTCTGTAGTCCTTGTTTATTGTATGTACAATATAACCGTTTATAGCACTTATATTCATTAAATTGAATAAAATGGTAAGTGAGACGTCATAAATACTACAAATAATGTCCACGCCATATTTGGTATTGTTGTAAAAAGTTATTATTTCCGGCTTACGTTTCTATTTATTTATTTTATTTATTTATCCTTTTTTTGTACACCACAATACAGAAACATCAATATAGTTAAAACTAATTAAAGTATGTACAATAGGCGGTCTTATCACTGAAAGTGATTTCTTCCAGACAACCTTTGCGTAGAGTAATGATGCAAACAAAAGTTACAAATAGAGGGGGGGCATACAAAATAATAAAAAAAATACAACAATACATACAAATAAAAGTAAGTGAAAGTTATATATAAAATATCATATAATAGATCGTTTCTCTGCTGTTTGTAAATCGATATGATCATCATAGTGCATAGGTGAGTAAATAAGCACCACTTTCTTTGATTTTGGCATGTAAAATACTAAAGTACCTTGTTTTTTGAAAGCCAAAAATTGAACTCGTTTCGCTTCTGTTTCTTGTGATTTTGAATTCTTTGGGAACTTGTGCCTTATTTTTCTTCACAGTGCCTACGACAGTAATTTTGCTACCTAAGAGTTCTAAGCATTGAGGTATATTCGTGAATCAATTGTGCATTGTGATGTTATAACATAAACCATCCAATGGGGTAAGCATTCGTTGCACAATGTCCACAACTTTATTTGATTGTGCATAAGGACCATCTGGCTGAGCACCTGCGTATATTTCCATATGGTAGGCATAAGGTACCTTTGTATCCGTTACTAAAATAATATGTATCCCATACTTTGCTGGTTGCTTCATCAGTAATAACCTCTTCCAACCATCTCAAAATATGTGCCATCATTGTGCGAAATATAGTTATTTCGGTTAAAAATAATATTATCAAACAAAAAAATTCATAATAACAATATTTATACTTAATATAAACACTTACATAAAATAAAAACGATAGGTAAACTTCCGACAAAAATGTCACGCGAGTGCTCGCGCGCTCTACTATTGTAGAATTTTAGTTTTGGTGCGAAATTTCTAACAAGTGCGATCGCGCAGTTTGCCGAAAGGGTACTAATTGTGATCACCAGCTAGTAATAGAGGAATACTATGAGTTTGTGCGTTAGACACCCACAATTAATGTTAAAATCCCACGAAATGCATGCCTGTTCTACAATAGTAGAACGCGCGACTAATGGAGTGTTAAAATAGATTCAAAACTAGAATAGACATATTTTTTTTTTAATTAAGATGTTTTCACCATAATTTTTGACTGTAAAATTTGTTATATCCTAAAGAGACAAAAATAATGGGACGGAATTTTCACGTTTGAAAGTGACGTCATATCCACATTTAAGATGAGCTATTACCTTTTTGTTCTAACACAGTTGTGAATATCTGGTTACTGTTGGTATCATATTACTTAACAGGCAGTGCCTATTGCGTTTGCCTCTTTCTATATTTTTCTTTGATTTCAACAAATGAGTCAAAAAAATTTTTTTTTCGACATATGAAAATAATTGGTAAGGTTAATTTAAGTAACTAAATTTTTGGTCTTCCGTTCATGGCATTTTTTAATATATTTAATACTAATTTCCTTGGATAAATATAAGCCTTTTTAAATTTTGCGTGGCAAACCTTTTTGTTGGGCTTATAGATCATAATTAATTTGAATTTCATCACTTAGGGTTTCGTATTATTAAAAATAAGATATACTAATTTTATTTGCTCAAACTAAATTAAATTTTATTAATTGTAACTAAATTTTAGTTAATTTACTATTAAATGGTGCTATCATATAGGCAATAAAGTGTGCCTTTATTATGTTATACATACTGTAGTAAGGAATGAATAGGCTTTTTAGGGCTTTTTTAAGCTAAGTCAGAGCAGTTTGTCATAAGCGATTGCATCACCATTTAAAAGACCACTTTAAATAATACTAAAGAATTTAGTAGTCAATTTCTAATGAAAATATGCTACAAAAGTTAGTCATTTCCACTAGGGAAAGACAACAATTTTCGGTGAGTGTCGAGAAGCATGTTTGATAACTGAGAATTATGCCATCCCATTTAGTACTAAAAATATGATGATGAAAATCTTGAAGATAACACAGGAGAGTGGTCTTTTACTTTTGTCAATTATTGAAAAAAAAATATCAAAACACCTTATGCAAGCCATTCAACCAGTGCCTTAAAGATTTTAGAAAATATTATTATAAAAAACACTATATTTAGTATAAGGAAAACAGGCATAGCATTTTTAAAAACCTCATTATGCCTGTATAAAATTTCTAGATCCACTTATGAAACAAAATTTCAGAATGCCATACTGCTAAATTTGCCTAACCATAATTGTGTTGAAAATGATTGACATTACATAATATGTGGATATAGTATTTATGTTGGGGCAGCGTGGCGGCCACTTTCTTTCTTCTAAAAACCTTTTCATAAATGAGGAAGACTCTGCCCAGCGTATATAGGCTGCAACTTAATGTTATAGAAAGTTCACCTTATAATTGAGAGTTGACTTTTGTGACAAGTATTATATAACAAAATTATGCAATGTCTATAAATATACTTTTATATGTTAAAAATTGATTATAACGATTTCGCTCACTTTTTGATAATTTTATAGGTTTATTTGATTTTAGGTATAAAGTACGTTAATTGTTTTAAGTTTTTTTTTAAAGTTACTTTTTAAGTTTTAACTCAATAGTGAGTAAGAGGTTCTATGTTCCCTGATACTATATAGTTAAAAATACTAATGCCAACCGATCATTGCACTTGACAACACGTTTATATAGCCTTTAGGAAATGTGAAGCTGAGCTTGAAGTGCCGTTACAAGTAATCCTGATGCTAACAACTACAAATAATTTTATCAACAAATTTAAAATAATTTTTGTTATATTTACAAGAATACCACAACTTAATACCGACTGAGAAGTTTGACGTCCCGATGGCATAGCCCTTAGAACCCCCCCCCCCCCCCCCACCCTCAATAAGAAACTTCGGGAATTAAAAGTTAAAATAGCACGGGATAATATCCGTAAAATTATTTTCATTCAATCAAGTCACACCACTATAGTTAAAAATATGTACTGATCCTATGATCTTTTATCGGAGATAAAATTTGGGAGATTATTACTGAATATTAGCAATAATGATTTCTTAAATTTACCCGAATTCTGTACATTGAACAACGTTCTTAAATTTACATGTTTAATTTGAATTATATTAATTAACAGATGCACCCACTGTCATGGCCAGTCCCCTGATAAAAGCCTTATAAGTTATTAGTTCTATTTATATCTATTATATTACCTTTGCAGGGGTATTTTCACTATTAATTCTATTCTGTTAGCAATAAACAGTATCAGTGTGCATAGTACCAAAATCCCACCACTTTGTTGAAATTCCCAGTCAATGTAATAAGTTAGGTTTGGAATAGAAATAAGGTTTACATAGGTTTAAGATTGTAACAAGTGCAACTACATAAATTTTTTTATAAATTGTTTTGGTTATGGCAACTTTGAAGAATAATATGCCATAGGATCTTCCATATTATATAAACTTATTGTATGATCAGATTTTATACCATATGCTGAAAATTTAAATTAGTTAGTTCATGTTTATAAAAAATTACGATAATTTTATATATCTATTTTAAAATCATTTTTTATGATTCAACTGTGAACAGTATGATAGCAGCATTATTGGCTTGGTTTCAAATCTGCACTTAAACTACAGCTGTTGTGAGCCACATTTTACAGCAAGTATTTTAAGACAAGTTGAAGTATAAGATACTGGTAATATGTTACTAGCATTTATAGAATTCTTCTGATTATAATATATTTCATACTTTGCATATATTTTATACTATACATTGCCAGAATCTCAATCTTTGGAAAAAATCTTTATAAGCTTTAAATTTCTTGATCTAGAAAAGAAATTAGGAAGGATAATATAATAGATTACCCGCCTAGCCACCGGATTTAGTTTACATACTGATATACTCTTATGCTAAGAATTAAAATTTAATGTTAAACATTGTAGAAAAACATTTCTCTTTGACTCATCGGCACATACAACTTACATTTGTTTAAATGAAGTGCAAAAAACAAAGTTACTTTAAAAGTTATATTAAAGCAACAATCCAAACGTGGAGTTTTGCATTGATTTTTCTCACATCTAATTAAAAGATTATTGCCCAAATACTCAAAAGCTGCTCAATTTTAACACAAAAATTGGTATCATAGAACCAGTCGAACTTTCTACCAGTTTGTTTTTATATCCGATTTTAATTTTTAGCAGGTTTGAATAATTTGTGCATTCGTATTTATTGTAATTATGTTTTATGTAATATAAAATAAGTTTCCATATGATAAAAACTTAAAATTCATAATATATGCTATAAAAAACAGGTTATTTTGTTGTGATTACAAATTGCAAACCAAATTATTATATTTAGTAAAAATTGTTTCAAGAACACACTTTAATTATATCTTAGGTGAATTCCCATATATAAATTCGAAAATCGTAATAATTTCTTTATTTCTATTCATCATCATCCATTTTATTATAATAATTAATTCCTGTTTGATTTTAACAAATTGTTATAAGCGAGCAAACATATTGTGTACAAATGGACGGCGAGAGATGAATGTTTTTTTCATTCATAACAACCCATCAAAAGTTCTCTGCTAAAACAAATATAGATATACAGGGGGATATTTGCTAAGTGGCTACTTTTTTAGTTTATTATGATTACTTTTTTTAAATATTAGTAATCCTATTAATCCACATTACTAATATTCCTTTAACCCGGCGGGAGGCGCGTCAAAAAAACGAACACAAAGAGGCGCTACCGGGTTAAAACTACCCACCCAGAAATTGTCGTATAACTTTATATTTTTAACTGTTATTATAAAAATCACTAAAATTTATATTAGTTTACTTTATTTTGATTTAATAAAACAAGTCTGTTCTGAAAAATTACTTTTATTTACTTATATTTAGGTCTTTCACATTTATTATTAAAAATTGTGGATTTTTTTGGATAAGATATTAAAACCATATTTTTTCTTATCATCAACTCGAAAATTACAAAAAAATGAACTTTATGACACTAACAAAATAATAAATTTTACAATGAAAAACAAAATAGCTTCCTAGCAACAAAACGGACAAAATTAAAGTAATTTGAATATTAGCCAAAAAAAAAATCAACAAAACATTTACTCGCTAAGTAGGATTTATAAAGATAAATAATTTTATTTGCGTTCTTGGTAACAATTGTCACAAATTGGAATTGTGTGCTCCTTACAGATTTTCGCGAAACAAAATTTGCATGAAGTTTTGGTTTTACGGTCTTTCTTCCAAGTACAGACAGAGCAACGCGATGATGACGAAGTTGATGGTGCCATTTGTGCAGCCTCAGACACTGGTTCCTCGATCCCAACTACTAACTCTATATTTTTTTTAATTTCTTTTGGCAAGTTAGCAATTAGTTGCCTCTCCTTGACTAGGGGTTTACTCAATGCCAATGCGAGTTGTTTTAGGCAGTTTCGACGATCATCACAGGTTTGGCCAAGATTCTCTTTCTTTTGTTTGGCAATGACGTATGCATTGATGCCTGCAATGTTCATAAAGCCAAAGAATATGACTAAGGGCCACCTTTTTGTAATTCTAGATACAGAATACGTACCGCAGAGCTCATCTACTACATCAACGCCACACTTGTACCTATTATAATCTGCTATAATCTCTGGTAAGTTTTTTTCGCCTGAATTCTGGTCTATTGATGCATCATGGTGCATTGTTGATACTAAAAGTACCACCTTATTTTTTCTTGGCACGTAAGAAACCAGCGTACAATCATTCTGGAACCCAAACATTGAACTCTTTTCTTCTCTTCTCTGAGTTGCAGAAAATATTGCAGGAATCTGTGGCTTGTTTTTTTGTATTGTGCCCAAAGAAGTGAAGACCAATTATCCATTACTATGTTCCGATGAGAACCTCTAATTGGAGTAACAAGGCGCTTTACAACATCAGACGCAGAATTGCTCAAATTGTATGGCCCTTCATTAGTACCAACATAGGGTTCTATGTTGTAAGTATAAAATGTTTTGCTGTCAGCCATTAGATGGAGTTTAACACCGTATTTTCCGGGTTCACTTGAGATGTATTGGCGAAAAGGGCATCTTCCTCGTGTTTTCTCAAGTTTTTCATCAATAGTTACGTGTTGTCCAAATGAGTAATATTTTTTTATGTTATTATTGAAGTCTTCGTAGATTTCGCGAAGTGGAGCAAATTTATCTGATGGTCGCCGATCAAGTCGGGTATCAACGTTGTCGAAACGAATACTTTTCAAAAGAAATAGGAATCTTTTTCTGGACATAGTGGCAATGCAAATCATACTTCCCGTACCATCTGACGCCCATAGGTTTTTGGTATTCAAGTGTGCACCTCGGACTCGTCCAATATAGTAAAGCAATCCAAATAGAGCACGAAGCTAAATTTCGTTTGTCAACTTGCAGTCTCTGACACGACTATACTTTTCTTTTTACTTTTCAATATAGATGTTTGTGTATGTGACTATTTTTGTTATAAACTCTGGAGGAAAAATGAGATTCCACGCCTGAATTATAGAATAACAGTTCCAACCTTCGTGAGGAAGGTGGAACTGTTATTCTTTATACCTTAGGTCCAGGCATAGTAAGGACTATATTGTGCGATCGAGTCTAATGACTGATGCTCTGCGCACCACAAAATTTTAGGACATCAGACATCATATGATGTCTGATGTCCTAACATTTTGTGGTGGCGCACAAACTTGCCATTTTGTAATATTATCTTTGCCCGTGAACTCCCACATCGCAAAAACTGTAATGGAACATCTAAATAATCATGGGATACTTGAAGATCTCGCCAATTTCGTACTCCGAGTGGTTGAACAAGCGGAGATAACTCATGTGATTGATGATCAAAAGGATTCGCATCTTCTTCAGAATCAGTATCGTGAATACTGACATTTTCTATATCTTCAGTCTCAGAACATGATGATTCGTACTCTGCTTCTAATTCTTCTAATATTGCTTCCTCTCGCAAAAAATGTGACATTTTTAATATGAAATACTATAAAAAACACTCATAACAAATTTAAATCACACAAAACGAAAGTTACACAAAAAGTCGCTACTGGGTAAAAAACACCCATACACCCATACAACCCAAACACCCATATTGAACGTCGGTCCCGGTCGCGCCGCATGGGCAAACTGATCGACACCCCGCGCACGCCAAGCTGCATCCCCTCCCGAGAGGTCTAGACCGCCGAAAATCTGCAGCTACTGGTTAAAGAAATATTAACGTTTAAACCACACTATGGGTATTTTTTACCCGGTAGCACCTCCTGTCGGGTTAACCACTCCTGGTAAGCTTAAAATGCTTGTGTTAGGAGTGGTTCACGACAGTAGTCGATTAGTGGATTCGAACCCACGATCTTTTGAGTTCGCGGTTCGCGCCCTGATAATAGGATACTGTCGCTTAATTTTTGCAATTATGAAGAAATTATATCCAGTTTTAGTTTCAATCGGTCGTCTTTTACAATATTTACGGAATGTTATGAGATATTGGATTTTATTACGTCGCTACTACACGGCAAAAATAATTTTTTTAAACGCCTATCAATCCCCAACCTCAATATTGTTGCATTTGTCACTGCCCTCGTCTTTGTGACCAGTTAAAATTTCATAAAATAATACTTTGTTTAACATTCCTGTATGTGATTTCTAGTTATATTGTTTAAAAACGTTTGATAACTATATTCATTACTATGTACCTGTTTGCTCGCAGTTTTTGGCCTCTTAATTGAAAATTAAATGCTAATTCTAATTTTTTTAATTCTTTTTTTAATACTAGTGCTAACAATTGTCAATATTAGTAAAATGGCTCATGCTAACAATATAATCTATGACATAAATATATGGCTAACAATAATCTATATTTTACGAATTATTGGTAATGTTAGCATAAGCCAAAGTGGCTTGAGTGCTATACAGATTGTTGTTGGTATAAGCCAATGTGGCTTAAGTGCCATTTCGTAAGATTTTTTTTTGATTTAAATTTTAAAATTGTTTCAGTGCTCATGTTACTGTATTTAATTTCATTTTATTATAATTGCAAATTCTGTTTGATATTTGATAAGTTCTAATTGACTTTTTAATGGGTAGAACATTGTAAGTCTTAAGGAAATATTCCTTTTTGTAATGATTCCGCCTTAGAATATTTGCCTTAATATGGTCAATAAATTTCTTAAAATTTTGAATATCTTTTATTTTGCAGTTTAAAAAATAGGGGAAAGCTGATTACAGTGAATTACTTTATAAGGGAGACAATCAATTTTTCTATGGAGAATGGGCCCACTACAAATTTTAAAGATTATCAATGAAATGCATGTCGATTTATTCCTTATAATCCATAGATTACAATAATATTATTAGTTTTACTGCATCTAAACGGATTCCTGAGAAATTAACAAATAAAATGTGAATCTAACAATAACCTAAAAACAAACTGAAAGCGATTTTCTAGTAGTATTCATCGGTATTATAAGTTAAAATAGTGCACACTTGAATAATAGTACATATAAAACTAAGCTGTAGGTATATTCAGCATTTATAAATATTTGAAATCGATGTAAAACGTTTCACTAGTTCCTGCAAAACATAGTGCCTGTCTATGCACAAATGTCGTATGGATTCTATTTTTGACATGTATTGATTGATTGTGAGTGTAATTCTAAATACCAAGATGGCTAAGGGATAATGTCTATTTATATTTATGATATTACCAACACACAGTAAGAAATGTTTTAAACTGGTTGTATTACAAAAAACAAAATATAATGTCGGTAACTCTATTTATTATTGTAAATTATAATTTATTTAAGTATTCTATTAACAGTAGTAGGTACAGAAACAGAAACCTTTTATTCAATTTAGATTATAAATAATACTTATTGAAAGTCACTTTTTTAATTTACCACTGGTTTGGAAAAAACCTCTGACTTGAACAGAACCAGCAAAATACCCAGTGGGTCTTTTAAAAAAAGCCAGCTTACACACACACAGAACAAATTAGAAATAGCTTGGTAGCGATCACCTTACCCACGGATTGTCAGCCATAAATTCCTTTATACTATAATAACCCCTTTTATACAAACTTAATTTAATAAATTTTATGAACTTTGATGATTGACTGACATATATAGACAGGAGCGGTGTCAAGACATTGTTTTAATATGTTTTGGTTGATTAGTAAGTTGTATACATCATAATAAAATGACTAGGAATTAACATGCCTTATCTATGTTATTACACAATGATAAATAGTGAGGAAGTAAGATGTTTTAAACTGTTTGTGTGAGGATTACAAAAACACAGGCTTAATTTAAATGTATTTATTACTGGCGATGCGCCTCAGCTGCAGCACTGGTGACTTGTGGATCTCGACAACAGTGCCATCTACCGGGTCCAAATGTAAATATAAACCATCTAGGGATCCATACAAACACACACAAATATTTTCATTGAAATTGGATGGTTTCTTATGTTTTGTCTATAACGGACATATAGGTAGAAACATTTTAGTGTTAGATATATTTCTGAAGGTTTTTTGAAAATAACTTGATGGTAACATGTACATTTATGATATTGTAAGCAATCAGAAGGCATTTTCAATTATAAGAGATATGATATAAGACTGTTGTATTCAATATCCATACACTTTTTGTCTCTGCAAGCTTTCAGCCTGCAAGGCATACAGATTTGTTCCAAGTGATCCACCTGAAAAGAAGTTTATGACAATTGTAAAGGTGTCTTAACTAAATAATAATTCTTATCAATATATTTTTTTTTCTATATTATATAGGAATTAAAAAGACATTTTTAATAATAAGAGATATGAGATAAGACTATGCCTTCAATGTCAATAAACTGTATTTACATATTTCTGTGAGCATTTTCTTATATCTGCCTTTTCATATGTTAAATAATAAAGAAATTATTATAAATTATACAGCATTAATCAGCTCCAGCTGATCAAATACAGAAGCAGTGATTATTGATTAACATCAATGATATTCAACCATGTAAAAGTTGTCTCACATTCTTTTTACCGGTTTCATGTACATGGGAGACAAAGATATTATTGTTATATTAAGTATATCTGATTCTAGATGACAAAATAATATTCTTTTCTGCACAGTGAACAACACATCTGTCTAAGCATAATAGATACAACCATTACACTTTTTTATGTAAACTATTATTATTAAACTTTATATTTGCTTCTAGTACAAATAATTACTACATTTTTTACATAATGAATTCTTATATTTACGCGAACACTATACATTGATTAAAACTACTTTTACGGATTTTATCGCGTTTTATTTATATTAATTTTAATACCCGACGTTTTTCCTTCTTTTCTTTTTTTTATGGCGGTTTTTGATTATTCGCCAATGTCAGCGTGGAAGTGTTTATTGAGTACAAGCTCAGTAGTCACAAATACTATGCCCATGAACTAAAGAAGATTGTGATAATACAAGTGTCTTGTTTTATTTAAACAATTAAATTTTCCTTTTTATCTTATAATACTAGTGCTTGTACTGTTGAATTACCTAGGACAAATGACAAACACAGTTGCTATAACTACTTTAGTATATTAGTATTGACAAACATTAAACTTTTATACTATTAGAGTTAATAAAATCACACAGAATATATACATAAGGAGTGTTTGTGTAGGTTAAAAGTGAATCAAAATTTATAGGACGAGGGATGTCAGGAGGGAGGTGATCATAGAGTGAAGAAGATAATTTAGGACAGTTAAAAAAAATATGGTCAGAAGTTCCCTCATCTAACCCACATTCGCAGAGGGAACTGTCCCTAATCCTCAGTTTGGCTAAATGTACTGGTGTACAAGCATGGCCAATTCGAAGTCTACAGATAGTTGATGTTGACTGTTTGTTAGCTTTATTAAATTTGAAAAACCATGGTTTTGGAGGAATGGCACCTTGTATAGCAGCATAGTGTTTACCTTTTATATTTTGAGTGGCTTTCCATAATGTATTCCAATTATTATTTAACTTCTTCTTTGCAAGTAACACTATGTCTGAAGAGTAAACTAAATTACATGGCAAACCATTTCGACTTGCATTTTTAGCCATCAGATCAGCTGTTTCATTGCCCTTGATGCCACTATGACCTGGAATCCAAGCTAAGGAAACCTGAATACCCTTGAGATGACATGTATACAATGTGTGTTTAATTTTGATGAGGATCAAGGGTATCTTATATTTACTTTGGAACTGGTTTGACAAAATTGCTAACAAACAGCTTTTGGAGTCAGTAAGAATAACTGACTTATTTAGGTTGTGTGCTTCTATATAAATTAAAGCTTCATAAATTGCCGTGGCCTCGCCAGTAAAAGTGGAAGAAATAGAAGGGCATTTAAAATTGAGGATTATTTTGTATCTGGGAATCCAAACGGCTGCTCCAGTGCAACTTTCACCTGACTTTTTGGAGGCATCAGTGTATATAATAAGCCAGCCTTTCCATAAGTTATCTATGACTCTACTTAGTTTACTATTTGCTATAGGGCAATCTTTCTCAATACCAAGGTCGAGGTGGATATTTGGTTGATAAATAATTGCATCATATGGGATATCAAAGATGGGACAGGACTTGCATTGTGATACTGGGTGTGGTAGATGGAGTAATGTTACCAAACTGTTGGATAAGCAGGGAGATTCTTTATGAGTCCAGTAATGCTTTGATGAAATATATTCCAAAAAGAAGGTGTAATTTAGAAATGAGCGGGTGGGAAGAGAGTTGGTAGATTTTAAAAAAAGAATCGGTCCGAAAGATATTGTCTTCTTAGGTAAAGAGGGGGGATCTACACATTCGACTTGGAGAGCATTTATTGGGGAAGATTTCATTGACCCAATGATTATACGAAGGCTTTTGGCCTGAATCCTATCTAGATTCTTTAGGGAAGACTTATTACAGGGTTCCAAGACAAAGCACCCATAATCCAAATGACTACGAATAAGGGCATTGTACAATAATTTTTGAGAGAATGGGTGGGAGCCCCACCAAACTCCCGATAAAGCTCGAAGAATATTTATATTTTTTTTCACATTTTTTGGAAACATAGTTGATATGATGGGAAAAGGCTAGTTTGGAGTCAAGAATAACTCCCAAAAATTTTACATTCTCCCTAATTGGGATAGGTTCATTATTATAGAGAATGTTGATTTCAGGGAGTTGCCTATGGCGAGAGAAGATCACAACACTGCTTTTGGGAACAGCCAAAGACAAACCATGATCAGTTAACCAATCATGTAAATAGGACATTGATAAATTCAAGCGGGAACAAGCTGCAGGGAGGTTATCCAAGGAAATATATATAGCTATATCGTCTGCATATTGGAGGATGTTACAGAATGAGTTAACAGAAAGCTCTAGATCATAAGTATAGATAGAATAGAGCAAAGGACTAAGTACTGAGCCTTGTGGGAGACCTTTATATACTATTCTTGGTGGGAGTAGAGAATGTTGACTATCAATATAAATGGATCTAGAAGAGAGAAAGTTAGAGACAAAATTTACTATCCTCACTGGAATACTCAGATTGAGCATTTTTTGCCTGAGCATAGGAAGAAGTACATTGTCATATGCAGACGCGATATCTAGGAAGACTCCAACAAGGTATTCATGTTTAGAGTAAGCTAAACGAATATCAGTAACTGGAGTACTAAGGCTATCCATGGTGCTTAAGCCCTTTCGGAATCCAAATTGGCTTGTTGCTAGAAGGTGTTTGCTTTCAAGAAACCATTCTAAACGATTTTTTATTAGGTGTTCAAGGATTTTGGCCATGGTACAAGAAAGAGCGATAGGGCGGTAGCTTGAGGGATCAGTGTAAGGCTTACCTGGTTTGTAAATAGGTAAAATAACTTGGGATTTCCATTCTTCTGGAGGAATACCAGACATGTAAATACAATTCAAAATAGAAAGAAGATGGACTTTAATAGGTTCACTGCTATTAGTAATAAAGGAATAAGGAATTCCATCAATTCCTGGTGAAGAGTCTTTAAGGACACTAAGAACAGCATATAACTCAGTCTCATTCTGAGCGCCTTCTAGGCTGGACGTGTGCCGCAATATTGTCCGATTAGAGTAACTTTACTAAATAATTTTGAATTCTCTGTAATTGTGCATTCTGAGTGAAATTCGCTTGAGACCTTATCGCGTGTGACGTTTGAGAGGACGGATCCTCCGTCCCTGTCTCTACTCTGTCGGAAGTTTTCGACGGTCTTCGACACAGACATCGCGCGAAGTAGAAGTGACGAGTGTGCACACTTTTCATTCACACCTTTAGTGTTTGCTCCACACTCCTCGCTCCTCGCTTGGATTTGCTACCTACCTCCTTTCTCGCAACACCTGATAATATGAGCGTACAAAGGAGTCCAACCAAAACCAACTCACAGCCGGATTTATCGAAGATAAGCGATGGTGACTTCCTTAATATAACTGCAAGAAAAAGGAAAACGCCCGACTGTCACTGCAACCAACAGCAACTCATGGATGATTTTTGTAATAGAATGATGACCACGCTCACAGCAAAGCTGGATTCTCAAAACAATACCATAAAGGGTGTTTTGAATGGCATTCGCGAGGACATCAATTCATTTAAGAAAGAGATTAATGATGTAAACTCTTCAATAAAAAAATTGGCTGACGAACAAGCTATTGTGATAAAAGATGTTTGCGAGATGAGTTCCACAACAGCTTCAATTACCCAGCGTGTTGATTTGGTTTCAAGCGAGATTTCCGAGCTGCGATCCATTACAACTAACCTTACTGACCAGCTGAAAGCGAAGGAGCAGCTTGGGAGGATTAATAACGTGGAAATTTCTGGGATACCACTCTTAAAAGGCGAAAATTTAAATAATATTATACATAATATCGCTACAAAGGTCGGTTTTACATTATTGCCAACAGATATTGATTATATTCACCGTGTCCGACGTTTCAACTCGACGAGGAACGAAATCCCCAGAAAACACGATAGCAGTACCTCTCAAGACTCATCTTCCATACCGAACATTATCATCAGATTCTCACAAAGGTATCGCAAGAACGAATTGCTGAGTGCCGTACGCGCGCGACGAGGATTAACAACTGCTGACGCAGGTCTAAGCGGGCCCACCGGTCCCATCTACGTCAATGACCACCTCGCGCCGCACAACAAACAATTATACAAACAAACACGCCTTCTTGCCAAACAGAAAGAATACAAATACGTGTGGTTGTCTGACTGTAAGATTTTATTGCGTAAAAATGATACGTCTAAAGTTCAACTTATATCATGCCATGCGGATCTAAGTAAAATTAAATGACTGTATGTCGTTATCTATTTTAATGTCTTGAAAAGAATTTTTTTTGTTACAAATACTTATATACTAAGACAACATTACCTATTAAAAAGTGTTCTAAAATATATTTCTCACGAAACTTTAAATACTGTTATTGCTGTCTTCTATTATTTGTGAATGTTAGTGGAACCCATAATATTTCATTCTGTGATATCACTTTGCCGTATATTCTATATAGTGGTTTATAAAAATAACTTGTCTATTTACTACCAAAACGTGAGAGGATTACGCACAAAATCACACGATTTTCTGAAGAATGTTCTGTGTAACAATTATGATGTGGTATGTGTCACTGAATCATGGCTTAATAGTAATTTTTATGACAGTGAATACTTCGACACTCGATACGAGGTTTACCGATGTGATCGCAACGTTACGGTTAGCGGTCGCGGGATGGGTGGCGGCGTACTGATCGCAGTGCGGCGCAGCCTATGCCCGTCGCAGCTCCATCACGAGTGCTCGCCGATGCAGGCAGAAGAGGTTTGGTTATCTATCCATGAAACATTGTCGCATGCGGGCTGCGTGATGTCATCGCACGAGTCTAATACTCGATCGCCGGCCCAGCGCCGCTTACATATTATAGCAACTTATATACCCCACGGTTGTAACCACGAATCACAATTGACATCGTTCTATAACAGAGTAAGCGATTTTATAATCTCAAATCCCGACGATACTTATCTAATACTGGGCGACTTTAACGTCACTTACGCTGACTGGTATTTTAATTCTTATAGTGATTGCATGGAAATACGTACAAACATTAATAGTCTTGCATGTCTTACTACCGATTTTATGAATATATCGTCACTATTACAATGCAACAATCAATTTAATATTAATAATAGATTATTAGATTTAATTTTTAGTAATACAACATGTAATGTTATGCGTCCTGAATTTCCGTTAGTACCCGAAGACGTGCACCACAAATCCCTAGAAATTAGTTTGAATTTAAAATCCCCCGCCCCATTACCCTCCGCCAAAATTAAGAAAAAAAACTTTCATAATGCTGACTTTGGCTTGATAAAAACTGGACTTAACACTGTTAACTGGGAGGAAGTTTTTAATACCATGACGGATATTGATTCAATGACGAGTTATTTTTATAAAATTTTAAACAATTTGATAGACACATATGTACCTACTCAAAACCTTTGTAGCGCAAACAAACGCCCGCCGTGGTTTACTTCTTGTCTCATAAAACTAGAAAAGGAAAAGCTTAAATATCATAAGAAATGGAAACTTTATAACAACTTACGAGACTACCAGACCTTCTCTTGTCTTCGGAAGAGGTTTAAGAGGATGGAGGCAGTATGTTACAAAAAATTCATTGAACTTTCTGAGGATAATATCAAAGCCTGTCCAAAGTTATTTTGGTCTTTCGTAAAGTCAAAAAAAGCTTCAAGTTGCATTCCTGAAAAAATGATATATAAAGACAAAATTATTTCCACTGGCCGTGAAATATGCGAGGCTTTTAATGATTATTTTCATTCAGTTTTCATCCCTTCTACCCGTCAAAGTTCTGATAATACTATTTCTTACTCAGGCAGTTCACCCGTAGATATACATTCTATTAACATCTACCACGATAATGTTATCAAAGAACTGAAACAAGTAAATATTCATAAAGGTGCAGGGCCCGACGGGATCCATCCTCTTCTCATATCCGAATGTGCCGAAGAACTTGCAACACCCATTACAATCGTATTTCGTTTCTCTGTCCAAACTGGGACATTTCCCATTTTATGGAAAGAGTCTTTAGTAACCCCCATTCCAAAAAATAAAAGACATGAATGTATAGACGAATACAGACCTATATCGAAACTTTGTATCTTTGGCAAAATCCTAGAAAAGATAGTAACCGCTCAAATGTCGTACTCTTTCCGTAATCACATTTCCCAGGAACAACACGGTTTCTTTAAGTGCCGTAGCGTTGACACCAATATGTTAACTTTTAATGACTTTCTGTTGCATGCCATGGATAACCTACAGGTGGACGCCGTGTACACCGACTTTTCCAAAGCTTTCGATAAAATAAATCACGATCTGCTAATAAAGAAGCTTGCAAGGGCCGGTGTGCATGGCAGCCTTCTCAGATGGATCCAATCCTACATTAGTAATAGGAGTCAAGCAGTCTTTGTAAAGGGTTATTCGTCACGATTTCTTCCAGTCCCTTCGGGTGTACCTCAAGGGTCTCATATTGGGCCTTTACTGTTTTCAATCTATATAAATGACATTGGCAATGTCCTGAAACATAGTCACCATCTCTTGTATGCTGATGACACTAAGTTGTATCGAATCATCAGATCAATTACTGACTGCCACAAACTCCAAGAAGACTTACACCGATTACATGCGTACTGTGAGTTTAACCATCTGTTTCTAAACAGCGATAAATGCTACATAATATCGTATACTCGCAAAAAAAATCCCGTTACTTTCGACTACCACATAAATCAGAAGGTCTTAAATAGAGTAACCACAATCAGGGACTTAGGTATAATCATGGATTCGACCTTATCATTTATTCCACATATTGAGCACATATTAGCTTCGGCTTTTAAAAATCTAGGTTTTATACTACGAATAAGTAAACCTTTTAAACGTCCCGAAACTCTAAAAATTTTATACTTCTCTTTTGTCAGATCTTTCCTTGATTTTTGCAGCACTGTTTGGAGCCCTTGTTATGAAGTTCATATTAGGAGAATAGAAAGAGTTCAAAAATTGTTTATTAAATCCCTAAATTATCGCCAAAATATTTTAAACCAGTCATACACCGATTCACTAAAAAAAATACAATTTACTTTCTCTTTGCAATAGGCGTAAAATGTTTGACATAGTATTTCTATACAAAATCATTAATAACCTAGTCGACTCCTCGTTGTTACTTAGCAGATTGTCATTTGTTTCCCGAGTCCGTCTGCCTGTGCGCCCCTCACGTCCAAAACCACTTTTCGTAACTCCCCGATATCATAAAAATTATACGCGAAACTCATTTGTGTATCGTTCCACTAACACTTACAATAAAAAATTCACAGATATTGATTTATTTAATACATCAATATCAAAGCTTAAATCTGCTCTCTTTCAAAGTTTGGCTTGTTAATAATCTACATATTTACCCTTCACTGAAAATGTGGCAGCACTCAATTCGCTAATTGAATCTGAACTAAATTTGTCAGTGTTATAATAACCATATTTTTAACATAGGTTTTTTTCTCTTTCTTTTTCTTAATTGCACACGAAATGTTAACTAGATACCTCTTATTAGAACTTAGTGTATTAATAAATAAATAAATTTATAATGTCCTTTAGTCCTAAAAGTAGCTCAATAAGTTTAAAATATTGTAAAAGTTTAGTTACAGGCACTATAGGTCTTTAGTTGTATTATTATTTATCCATGTTACTATCTATTTACATGACTGTTTGTTGCCTTGAATAAATTAAAAAAAAAAAGACTGTGATTGAAATGCTATACATTCATTGTAAGATGGTACTGAAGGAGGAGCAAGATTACTAGCAAAATTTTCTAGCCAATAAGATCATTAGAAATTGTGTTTTCAGAGGTCAAAACTGAACATCGGAATTTTTTTATATTTTTCCAGACTAATGATGGATGGGTCCTAGGCGACAGTGACTCACAGAATTTAAGCCATCCAGCCTTTTTCTTCCCGGATAATAATTTTAATGTTTCAGCAGCAGTTTTTTTATAAAAAATATAGTTGTCAAAATTCATAGAGTGGGAATATCTTACTTCAGCTTCCTTTCTCTTCTTACATGCTACAGAACAATCTTGATCCCACCAAGGTGGTGAAGGGGCATTATTTTTATAAGGTTTTTTGATGGGAATTGTCTTATTGGCAGCAGATAAAATAGCGTTTTTAAAAGAAGCATACACCTGGAGAACATTATCTTTCTGAACAGGAGGAAGGGCTGAAAGTTCTTCCTCTAGAACTGTGGAATATAGTTGCCAGTTTGCTTTGGAAGTGTTATATTTTAACCTAGGATTGAATGGAACATTGACTGTATAGGAGCTAGGGGGGATTGATAATAATAGGGAAATGATCACTGCCATGGGAAAAGGGTAATATTCTCCAAGAAAGAAGGGACGACAGAGCAGGAGAACAGAGTGACAGATCTACTGCACTTTTAGGATTTTGGAGGGGGGATACTCTACGTGTAGGTGAACCATCGTTAAGGAGGCAGACATCTAAATCATCAATGATGTCTAAAAATGTAGAAGACCAGGGATCGCAAAAATGGGAGCCCCATAAAGTATGGTGCATATTAAAATCACCAAGAATTACCATAGGAGGCGGGATGGAGGATATGATCCTCGTAAGTTCTGATAAAACATTTAAACTAGGTTCGGGAATGTAAATAGAAAGAAAAGAAGTGTTATGAGCTCTAACTGCTACAACATTAATTGAAGGACTATGAGAAGGGAGGGAAATTAATGTATAAGTAATTGATTTTGAGATAAGAATGAAAGAGCCAGCATGACCATCATTCCTATCATTCCTGAGGCATGAATAACCTGAAATCCTAAAATGGGACCCAGGCTTAAGCCATGTCTCTTGAATGGCTAGGATGAGGGGATGGTATTTATTAATAAGGTAAATTAATTCATTTTTTTTATTATTAATGCTCCGGCAGTTCCACTGAAGTATTGGAGGGAAGGTTATTTGTTAGTGAGATGAGCTCAGTAAGTTTTTGGCGGAGGGCAAGTGGGAGATCCATATCGCTGAAACGGGAAAGCATACTTATAAGCATGGAGATCATTAACTCACAGAGATTGTCATTAGGGGGAAATACTCCGCCCTATTAAAGCACAACCATTAGTAGTTGAAGAAGAAGGGCTATCTAATATTGCCTCGTGGGCAGATTTATCATATCCATGACTTGATGCTGGATTTGGTGGAAGTCTTGGAGTAAAAGTAGTCTTCCTGTAAGAATGAGATTGTGAGGGGACAACTGAAGGTAAAGGGGAATTTGAAATAGGATAGGGACTCTGATGATCATACGAAGGAAGGATTCTAGCAGCATCTGCATAAGATCTCCGGACATAAGGGAAACGGGCAGATGCTTCTAGATAGGAAATATTTTCCTGTGACATGGTAAGTTTGATAGATCTCTGCCTAGAGTGTTCAGGGCAGGAAGGATCTTTAGCTGTGTGAGATCCTGAACAAAATAAGCACGTGGGAGACTGTCTTGTGCATGATATTCCTTCATGATTTTGAGCACACACAAAACACCGGGAAGATGACCTACACTGTGAGGTTACATGCCCAAAACGACAACATTTGTAACATTGAATAAGAGGTAAAATGTAGGGCTCAACAGGCATTGAGGTAAAAAAACAATAAATGTTAGAAGGAAGTTTCTGACCGGAAAAAGTCAAAACAACTGTTTGAGAGGAAATCCACACAGTGCTTTGGTTTTCATTAACTGACTTTCTATTAAATCGGCGAGCTTTAATAATTGAGCCAAAACCAGCTGGGACCTCGATTGATGAGATGAGTTCCTCTAATGTCCATTCTACAGGGACCTGCCTCACTATTCCCATGCGTGTGACATTATAAGAAGGGATTACAGTATCATATTTAGCACCTGCAAGGGCTGGGTTCTCAATAAAACAATTTGCATCAGCTGCCCTTTTAAACTCGACTGAAATTCTATTGCGTCCTACTCGCTTAACACCATCACTTACAACATTTTTAATATTATTATGGTAGAGAAAATGACCAAACTTTATCGGTTTTAAAACTACTCCAGTTGATAAATCATCTACTCTCTTACTTACATGTACAATAAACGGCGCATTGTCGTTATTAGAATATTTATGTTTTTTTTCTATGTATTCAGGGTGGGTATAAGAGGTCTGAATAGATGGAACAGGTTGAGATGGATCTGTAATTAATCTTTTCTGAGGATGACCTGAGTTATTGGTTGCTTGCAATCTTTTACGCTTCGACTGATCAATTTCGATAGGAATATTATTATTTTTTTTCGTACCAGTATGGGAGTCACATGGAACCCCGTCGGGATCGGGAGGATCTTCCTCCATTTTATTCTAACTAATTATATATAAAACGGCACAATTACTAAACACTTACGGATTTATAACTACTAAAACCAACACCAACAGAAATAATAAACAAAAAAAAGGTAATTCAACAGCTCTCAGAATAAGAAATAGCCAAAAACACAACGACATTTACACACCCTCAATGATTTTTTCTACCCGACGTTTCGGGTGCTTTCCAGCACCCATGGTCACGGGGGACTGAGGTGACTGACGTCCCGATGTCAAAGTTAACCCGGAGTACCTTCAGCTTTTTAATTATTGTCTTTGGTCCGATCTACGCAGAATGAACTAACTGTATTTTGAAGTCTTGCAGTGGTATGCTTGGGTTTAGTTTTAATTTTATTAATTATAAGATCCCAAGCAGGTGGTAGTACCCAGCCTCCTTCTCTATTGAAATTAGGATGTTTTTTAATTTCAATAGCCTCACGTATGATACGTGAGGCTATTGAAATTGGTAGGAATCGATGTTCTTTCGCGAGGATTTGTGGTCTATCAAATCTGATGTAATGGTTGGGGCCATCTAGAATATGATCGCAAACTGCAGACTTCCCGGAACATTGATGCTTCACGTCAGCTATGTGTTCTTTTACGCGGGTTCTAATTGATCTCTTTGTTTGCCGTATATATGAGAGACCACAATCACAATCAAGCTTGTACACTCCTGCATCTTGTAGAGGAATATGACACTTGACGGATGGTAAGAACTGACTAATCTTCTTCGGCGGCTTGTAGAATGTTCTAATAGAAGCTCGCTTCAAGATGTAGCCAATCTTGTCTGTGACACCTCTGACATATGGTAGTATAGCAGGCACACGCTCGACTGTGGCCGGCTTCACTCGGTCACTGTGACGGAGGCGCGGGACCCGAAGCTTGTTGTCGTGCAGAACCTGCTTGACGTGCTGAAGCTCGGCGGCCAGGTGTTTGCTGTCACAGATCCCTCGTGCTCTCTGAAACAAAGATTTGCCCACGGTAGCAAACTGTAAAGGATGACCGTTCCTCCTGCGGCAGGAACCAAGCTTACGCGCCGATAGTTTAGGTAATTTCTTTTTACAGTGAAAATAATGATATTTTAAAAAAAGTAAATAACATAAGCACTGCTTTATGGTTAGTTCAGTTAGTATGCAAAGTTTCATGATCTTATTTAAAGTATTTTATGAATAACAGCGGTTTATTGTTCAGTTTGGAGGTAACTGGATTTTTTTTTCTATCGAGAAAATTTTACGGAATCGTGTTTTCGTCTAACATAAACCTTAACATTAATCCTCAACTTTACCATATATTTATTTCAAAATTAATGCTGCAATACTTTCGGCATAACGGAGGATCTTGCTAAGCCATTTGAGGTTGTATTTCCCCTTAAAATTAATGTAAATAAAACGCGATAAAATCCGTAAAAGTAGTTTTAATCAATACATTTTTTACACATAAATTTATGTAACATTTATATTGCCTATCTACTATGGCTGGTATAAATCCAGGATCCATGTCTGGCTTAACAAAAAAGCCATTTAGTATTAAGCAACTTGCTGCATACATAAGGTACCTATTTGTACACAAATGCAGTTATATGAATTGCTCTTCAAAACCCTCTTTAACCCTAGAAGCCTTATCTACGTCTGCGAGGCGTACACGCATTCGGAAACTGTCTATCTCTTTATAACGGGTGAAGTTAGCGATTCGTACGGCTTAGCCAACTCAGTGGCCTCCTAGTGCCTGCTGGTAGTGCCCATATCGCTAAGGTAAGTCTCGTCATTTTCGACCTATTGACATGTAGTACGCCTGCGAGGCGTATGTTTAGGCTTTGTGTAACTTTTAACTTAGATTGTGTGATTACGCTATTGTTAGTTTTTTGTGTTTTTATAGTTATATTGACGTTGTTTTACATAAAATATGTCACGATCAAAACGGCTAAACAGTGTCGATGTTTTGGCGATCTTAGACGAAGAAAATCATGGTTCTCTGAGAGGATCCGCGTCAGAAGAGTAGGATCATCAAGCTGTGGATGATGTTCAAAGTGAAGACGAGAACGATTATGTTACTGACGAGGTATTTCTCTTTAAAATCTGCTTCCACTGAAGAAACTGTCTCAATAACTGCTGCAGCAGCTCACCCATCTACTCCTGCTCATTTTCGACGTATAAATCCTGGGTTTTGACAGCTCAAGACTTATACGTCGTGTATCCGAAAATACACTCCGCGGTTAGAACGAATGTTTGTCGACTACCAAGGGTCAATCATCTCAGAGAACTTCGGCTATGAATATGACCAAGAAAAATAAAAAAATCTAAATAGAAGAAAGTTCATGAAGCAGCTCAACACAGATTTGGCCAATTTGGATGCAGATGAGACTTGAAGCGCCGAATTTGAAAAGATCTTTACGAGAAAAGCTTTTCTTTATAAGCCATATTCTCGTAAAATCTACTGATCAAGTAACGAAGTTCAGAAGGGAGAACCTGAGCCCAATAAGCGTAAACGCCGCACTTTTTGCTCTTACAAAAAAGAGAATGCCTAAATTAGTATGTCATACGTACAAAAAATCAGTATCTTGCGAGCACAAAGTTTATGTGTGTGTAGACTCCTCTAAGCTTTAAGCTAGTCTGTGAAAGTCTAATTTAATTTAATAATTGTGCTAAGATAAAGTCATTAAATAGTAAAAAAAACATATAAGATACATAAAAAAATAATGTTACCGTTGATTAATCAGAAGTTACTTTTTTGTACGAATATAAGCAGATTGTTTTATTTTGTTGTAATATAAATAACTGTGATTAGAGTCTTCATTAATGAATCTGTGTTTTGTTACTAGAATAAATGCCTATCTTACGGGTCCTTAAAAAATCGCAAATAATTATACTTTAGCCCAGAAATATGGTTATTTATATATGCACGCCTCTGAGGCGTATGTTAAGGCTTTATGTATCTATGAGATAGATTAGGCTTCTAGGGTTAAGTCCCTCGACCCAAAGATTCTAATTTTCTTTTAACATTATAATAACTTCTTTTGTGCATTTATTCTATTTATTATTTAATTTAGATTTTACTAATAAAATGAACTTAATACTTTGTCACTTTTAACAAACTAATAAGGTTCTAAGACCCGTTTGTTATTTGTATTTGTTTTAGGTAAAACAAATACAGTGTCACAACCTAGAATGGGTGTAAATTAATAAACTCTTATATTCTATTTGCGAATTTTACCACAAAAAATAAAAAGAGAAAAACATACGTACTTGTGTCAATTAATATTTGGCTAACCTTCCTGATAATTGATAATATCCATATTTTCTTTAACATTAGTTTAATAATGCTTGTAAATAAAAACTTCATTTTGTTTTTTGTTCTTACCATAACGATGTGACTCCAACTATGTTTTATTTCACTCGAGTGAATCGAGTGAAATTGTCCAACTCGATAATCGATAGAAAATAAATTTTACCGAGTTAACTCGGCGTATCGTATAGATTCAGAGGGTGCTATATAGATATTACTTTACTAATTTACTTGTATATATAATAAGTCGCTGCGGGTGACATCACAAGTTGCATCCAAATTCAAACTTGCATCTGGCATGTTGCAACAAACCTGAACTTAGTTTGATTTATAGTTTTAATTTCATGTTGCCACATATACTTATTTATAAAGGTACATATTTAAAAATGGTTTAACTAAAGTAATCGCTACTCTCAACTCTAGTGATGAACTTTTCTGTAAATAGTTGATTTACGCAAAAACTAGTGTACAACTAGAATAACATACATACATACTCGTAAATTAACCCGAGTGGCTCGAGTCACAAAACTCTACTCGAATCGCATCTTTATCTTACGGCCAATGCAGTGTTTGTCTACAATGTGATGAAATCGATCTACTAGTTCGAGCAATTTATTGATATATTATGTAATAAATAAATTGATATTAGGTAATATGTTTATAATGTTGTATCAATTTATGTTATATATAATATAAATTGATTATATATACTTTGGATAGTCAAATTATTAATAACATTAAGACTTACGTCATAACGTTAGAGTGATATTATTTTATGAAGATTGTCGATACGCGTACCAAAAATAATATATAACTACCTATTAAGTGTAGTAATAATAATTGTGTTGTAAGTAAGAACAAATATAAAAATAGTTTGTGACAAATTGACACAGCTTCGTTCATCTAATTTGAATTGCGTAACTCGAGCTCAAAATCAAGTTACCTGAATTTCAACTCGAGTCAATTTTTTCCGAGTTATCATGGCACATCTCTAAGACAATAATTTTTTAAATATTACATTACCTTAGCCAATGATCAGAACACGAATGTCAAAACAGCTAATTTTTTTTTCAGGTTTCTTGTTTCCGTTTACATTTTAGAAAAATCTATAGGCCATTTACTATTATAATTTGGTGTCTTTTTTTGGTGTAAATACCATTAAACGATGTTAATATTTCTAGTGGGCCCAAAAATGATTGTCTCCTTTGGAAAAATCACAAATAGATTTTTGATACAAAGGTTTTTTTTTAAAGTGGGAATTGATCCATTGTAACACGCATATAGGATTTACTGGATCTCCTGGAGGGGGGGGGCTATGGATCGTAGCAAAGCACAGTCGACCAATGCATGAAATTACCGTGCAATGTTACCTGGGTAACAATGGACTGATGCAATGTGTTAAATAATTTTTTTTTATTTATTTATTTAAAAAAAGAATATTAACAATGCTATAAACATTACTAATATTCCCCTGGCTTAACCCTTAAATTGCTTGTGTTATGAGTGGTTCACGGCAGTAGTCGAATGGTGGATTCGAACCCACGACCTTTTTGAGTTCGCGGTGCGTGTCCTGCCATTAGGCTACTGTCGCTTCAAAATAATTGTTAATTGAATATAATAGTTGTAATCAACTTATAAACGACCATCTTTTTGTATTTAATTAATTTTTATCACTGGTAATTATTGTCTTAAACCATAAAATTGCTGACACACTGAATCAAACAATCAAAACGGTCCACTGTTGCCCAACACCATATTTTAAAATGTAATGCATGTCTCTAATTAATATAACCTGTACGAAAAGTTAGTCTTTATTAACAAAGCTTTTTGGATTGTTTTATTATATATATATCATCATCATCACAGCCCTTCACAAGTCCACTGCTGAGCATAGGCCTTCCCCAAGTAATGCCAAAAAGCACGGTCCTGAGCCCCCTGCATCCATCGACTTCCTGCATATCTTACCAGGTTGTCACTCCATCTAGTGGGGGGTCGCCCTACACTACGCCTACCGGTACGAGGCTGCCACTCGAGAACCTTTCTTCCCCATCGGTTATCGGTTCTTCGAGCTATATGGCCGGCCCATTGCCACTTCAGCTTACTAATCCGTTGGGCTATGTCGGTCACTCTGGTTTTACTGCGGATATCCTCATTTCTGAGTCTATCACGCAGAGAAACTCCGAGCATAGCCCTCTCCATAGCTCGCTGAGCGACCTTGAGCGTCCTCATACGGCCAGCGGTGAAGGACCACGTCTCTGATCCGTAAGTCATCACTGGCAACACGCACTGGTTGTACACTTTAGTTTTCAGAGATTGAGGTATACCTGACGAGAAGATGTGTCGTAATTTCCCGAACGCTGCCCAGCCGAGTTGAATCCGTCGATTGACCTCTCGGTCGAAGTTGGACTTACCTAGTCGGACTATTTGTCCCAGGTAAACGTACTCGTCAACAACTTCGAGCATAGTGCTCCCAACAACTACCGGCATAGGTGTGACATGGACATTAAACATGATCTTTATTTTGTCCATGTTCATCTTAAGACCTATCCGTTGGGAGCCACTATTGAGGTCATTGAGCATAGTGCTTAAGTCCTCCAGCGATTCTGCCATAAGGACTATACCGTCGGCAAATCGAAGGTGAGTGATGTACTCGCCATTGAAGTTAATACCGTATCCTTTCCAGTCCAGTAGCTTGAAAACGTCTTCCAAAGCAGCGGTGAAGAGTTTCGGGGATATAACGTCACCCTGTCTTACACCTCTCTGCAGTTGGATAGGTTTCGAGCTATGGTTCTGTACTCGGATAGCCATCGTAGCCCTACTGTACAAACACTTCAGCACTTCGATATACCGACAGTCAACTTAGCACCGCTGAAGGGACTGCAGCACCGCCCAAATTTCGACGGAATCAAAGGCTTTCTCATAGTCCACATACGCCAGGCAAAGTGGGAAATTGTACTCTTCAGTCTTCTTTACAATCTGCCGCAGGGTATGTATGTGTTCTATGGTACTGAAGCCTTTTCGGAAACCGGCTTGTTCGGGAGGCTGGAAGTCGTCGAGTCTGCGTGCGAGACGATTCGTAATGACTCCCGAAAACAGCACGTAGACGCGGCTCAGAAGGGAAATCTTCAAGAAAGTGTTGTCGCCTTTCTTAAAGAACAAGACCACCGCACTTCTGCTCCACGCCTCTGGAGTAGTGCCACCATGGGGACGGAATTGAAGAGCTTCTGAAGGACTTCAAGTACCGGTGTTCCACCCGCTTTCAGAAGCTCCGCTGTAATTCCATCCTCGCCTGGGGCCCTACCGTTTTTAAGGTGCTGGAGAGCCATTCTAATCTCGCTTAGACTGACGTCCGGGATATCATCGGAATAGTGTCGGATAAGACTTGCTCTTGGATCGTTACTCACACTTGCGTGTGGCTCCAACGATGATGTGTACAGCTGCCCATAGAACCTCTCAATCTCACTCAAAATCTCAGGTGTCCCGGAAACGATGCTGCCACACTCAGTCTTCAGCCTTGACAGTTGGCTCTTACGGGCAGACAGATCTCTGGCAAAGACTTTGGAGCCCTGGTTCCGCTCGATCGCTTCTTTAATGCGAGCAGTATTAAAGTTGCGTAAGTCTCGCCGCATGCATTTGGAGATCTGTCTGTTCAGTTGCCTGTATGCTGTCAAATCTGTTGACGATTGCAGCCTCATCTCCCGTCTAACAGCCATGAGATTAAGAGTGTGATCGGAGAGTTTTTGTGTTCTTCTGCGGCGGGTCTTGCAGAACTTAGCTTCGAACGCATGGACAGTTTCCACGAGCTTGTCATTCATATCGTCCACTGCATTGCAATCTTGTAGGCACTGAAAGCGGTTGTGTAACTCGAGCTGAAAGTTTTCGGGATTTTGGATTAGAGCACGAGGGGGGACGGAGCGTTGACTTCATTAGACGAGACCTCTCCAACTTAACGTTTAGGTTCAGTGTGCCTCTAACCATTCGGTGATCGCTGCTAGTTTTCACCCTTGCGATCACTGAGACATCACTGAACAGTTGGCGTCTGGTCGTCATAATGAAGTCAATCTCATTTTTTGTCGAACCGTCGGGGCCCGACCAGGTCCACTTCCTGTGGGGCCGCTTCTGGAAGAAAGAGTTCATCATAAAGAGTCCCTCTTTCTCCATAAAGTCGGCCAGCTGCTGGCCCCTTCGGTTCTGTTGCCCTACTCCAAATTTCCCTAACTTCAGCTCACCGTTTTCTCTTGTGCCTAGTTTTGCGTTGAAGTCTCCCATCAACATCGTGTGGTGGGTTTTGGAAGAATGCATGGCTTTGGAAATATCCTCATACATTTCCTCCACCTCCTCATCAGAATGTGCCGAGGTTGGTGCGTAAACCTGTATGACCTTCAGCGAATACCGTTTGGTGATTCTGAGTATCAGGTACGCGACCCTCGTCGACACACTCCCAATCTTTACAACGTTGTTGACGAGAGACTTGTGGACGATAAATCCGACACCTCCTTGGGACAGATGGTCGCCCTCCCGGTGATAGAACAAGTTGTCGGATTCGAGAATCACCGTGTCCTCCCCCTCTCTTCGGACCTCGGATAATCCTATAATACTCCAGGGCAACTTGTTTATCTCTTCTTCCAGCTCCTGGATCTTCTCGTCAGTCCTCAGTGTGCGTGCGTTAAATGTTGCCAGGTCGAGTCGTCGTAGGTGGCAACCGAACCTCCACCGGAGATTCTTAGCACCCCCCTGCCCCGCCGTTACCATGGTCGCCACCGTAGCCAGGAATAGCGGGGCCGCCGGGGACTGGGGGCCGTCTATTTGTGTAATTGTTCATGGGGGGTATATTGCCATAGTTGCCACGCTTGGCGAGCGGGTTGGCAACCGCAGTTTTTTTTTGTCGTACAGTTGCTGTTATCAGGAAGATGCTGCTGCCCATCTCCTGCCTGTTTCCCTCTGTCGCCTTTTACGACACCCACGGGAAGATATGGGGTAGTGGATATTCTTAACCGCCACTAAACGGCATATATATATATATATATATATATATATATATATATATATATATATATATATATATATATATATATATATATATATATATATATATATATATGTATATATGTATATATATATATATATATATATACAGAATGGGTCCCACATATATGCAATAAATGAAACCACAAGTAATACTAGTCCGTAGAAGTGTAGAAAAATTAAGTATTAAATTAAAACCCGTAAAATAAAAAAGTGAAATTTTCAAACAAAATAAATATTAAAATAAATTCAGTAAAAGTGAACACTCTGTTTAGACAACGTACCTTGACCCCTTGGAAGAGTGACAACGTTGCACGCGGGTGGCACGCCGACAAAAGACACCGCTGTCGATATGTCGCAATACCAATAGTTTGCACTGCGTGGCAACGTCGCTTTTTAATGTTCAAGGATTCAAGTTCATTGAATCATTGACTTAGTGACCCAATTCTATAGAGTGTTCAAATTTGCTTAAAATTAAAACTCTACTTTTTGACCTAATTACTGGACCGATTACGTTCATTTTTTTGTATATCGTCAGCAAAGGCGATAACAAGTATATGATATATGCATATATGTGGGACATATCTATATATATATATATATATATATATATAATATAATATAAGTGCAATTGAAGCTAGTAAAAACGAGAATATGTATATATTAGGAGATTATAATGCACATCCCGAAGAACTTTTCTACACCGAACTAAGTTGTTTCTGTACGGATCAGTCTTGGGTATGTGCAGATGTACAAATGCTAGGGTCAAATAGCAGCCTGGCATACTGTCCCTGATGTAGGTATAGTGGAAGATGTATGTGGATCGGATCATCTGCCTATCTACTTAGAGTGTAGTTTAGAGAATGTAAGGCCTAAACGGGTGACGCGTGACATGCAACGCAGTGCGGTTACGTGGGGAGAAAGAAGTATCTCAGATAAGAAAGTACCAAGAGTTATGTCATAAAGAGTTACGAGACATTGATTTTCCTTCCGAATTCGCCTAGTTGCAGTCACGGGTCGTGCCATAACGCCTGTCATAAAAGTTTGGCCGACAATTTCTATGAACAAATTGTAAGTACACTAAAGTTGGCGGCTATTAAAACAAATTACGTAAAAATTGATAAGCCTCGTAGTAAAAAGGTCCTGTGTGGGTGGAATAAAAATGTAAGTGATGCTTATCGGGAGGCCAGGCTTAAATTTCAAATGTGGGTTTTATATAATAGACCCGCTGCAGGCGAAATATATGAGCAGATGCGCGAGTCACGCAAGGTTTTTAAAAGTAGACTCAAATGTTTAAAAGTAGACTCAAATGGTCACGGGGATGCCTGAGCCTGAGCCTGGAGTGCGAGTGGATGAGCCTATGCTATTGTTTACGGCTAGTCAAGTCAGAGATGAAATCAAGCGGATGAGCAGGGGCAAATCTCCCGGACACGACGGGCTCAGTATCGAGAATCTAAAACATGCGGGTGTACACCTGCCAAGCGTCATGTCTCTATTATTCAATATGTGCATTGGGCATTCATATCTACCACCAGATCTAATGAAAACTTGTGGCGCCCATTGTCAAAAACAGGGTAGGTGATAGCTCGGATAAGGGAAACTACCGCCCTATTTCTTTTGCTACCACGGTGGCCAAAGTATTGGACAGTCTGCTTGATCCATGCTTGCAAAAGTATCTGAAGTTACATGACGCGCAGTTCGGGTTTAGGCCCGGATTGTCCACTGAAAGCGCAATACTAAGCCTAAAGCACACTGTCCAATATTATACAAGCTGGAGGACGCCGGTGTACACCTGCTTTCTAGATCTCTAAAGCATTTGACCTGGTTTCGTATGATGTGCTTTGGAGGAAGATGGAGGACAGGGGTGTTCCGGTAGAGGTGCTAAATCTCTTTCGGTATTGGTACACAAAACAAGTAAATTACGTTAAATGGGCTCACCAATTGTCCAAGTCGTACAGGTTGCAGTGCGGAGTAAGGCAAGGTGGGCTGTCGTCTCCAAAGCTGTTCAACCTGTACGTAAATGACCTCATAGTGGAGCTCAGCAGCATGCGAGTCGGATGCAAGGTGAGTGGTGTTAATGTAAACAACATTAGTTACGCGGCCAAAACGTCGCTTTAGATGAATCGCTTACTTAATGGAAGGGGTGGCCTAATATTAAACAATATATACCAAACAAAGTCGCCGGTAGAGATTAGGATCTATGAGGTGTGTGACTCCCACACGGTATTTGTGGAGTTTTGAGGTACATACGGGTGCTGAGGTTCAATCTTCGGATAGCGAAGGGATAATTGAAGTGGGTATCCCAAATTTAGTACTACGATTATTGGGCGGCCTCGAACACAGTGGTCATACCATATGGATGGACAACTATTATAACTCCGCTTCTTTAGCCCGCGTCTTAAAAACGCTTGGTCTTGACTGCGTCATGACTGCGGACAAACTGGCAATTAGTACCAAATGAAATTGTCGCTTTCAAGAATGATAACATGAGAATTGAACAGGTGTGTGGCTGCACATCCGGAGACGTCGGACTGATGGTGTGGCGAGATCAGAACCGGGTAGTAATGATTTCGACATACCATGTGATACCGCCATCGCCGCTGTAAGCCTACGGTCGTCAAAGATTATAATTTTAGCATGGGTGGCGTAGATCGCAAAGATCAAATGTAATCTACGTACCCCATAGAAAGAAAACGGACACAAGCGTGGCACAACAATTCTTTAAAAGACTTCTGAATGTGTTTTAAATGCTTAAATCATCTGTAAGTTCTTGGTGAAAAGGTCGACCATAGGGGTTTTAGGACGGAATTAATTCTTAATATATTACAAAAACATAGTTCACCTCACCAACCTATCGCTGAATCTAGAACGCGGCAGCTTTGCTGTTGCAGTTATGGGCCGGCTCAAACCGGGGTGGTACCACGATTTCACAGAATACCGGCGTGAAGTGGAAGCTCTGCTTCCGCGTTTCGTCTGGTGAGTGCAGGTGGCCGGAGGTCCAAATCCCCACTCCCACTCCCATCATAAACATGGTAGCGGAATTAAATGTCAAACTACCTCAGGAGGGTACCAGCACCCCTGGAGAATTCCTCGCTGAGCATCCACAACCAAGTTACTTCACTCCTGAGCGTGGGTGCTCAGGCTGCCCCGCATATTCTGGGGGGGGGGCAAAATTCCCTTCAAGGCTACAACTGCTCGGGGCAAACGCAACAACAAGACCAAGGCAACCCCTGCCACGCTATCCGTGAATTTCTACAATATCAGGGGAATTCACTCTAACCTAAACGCCGTCCACAACCATCTCGAGACGGCGAGGCCGGCTCTGCTCTTTCTGACCGAGACGCAGGTGTTCTCTCCGGCTGATGTCTCGTATCTCTCCTAGCCGGGGTACAAACTGGAACACTCCTTTGTGCCTCGGGCTGGAGTTTGCGTTTACGTCAGAGAAGACATCTGTTCTCGACACCTCGGCAGTCTTGAAGGTTCGGACCTGTCCATCCTTTGGCTACACGTAGACAGCGACGACCATCTGCGCGTCTACGGGTGCCTCTATAGGTCCCATAGCGGTAATGCCGAAACAGACCGACTCTTCGACCACGTCCAAATGGCTACAGATTCGTTGCTACAGCAGATCCCCTCCGCAGATCGTGATCCTCGGCGACTTTAACGCCCATCACGCCGAATGACTTGGTTCACGCTTAACCGATTATGCTGGGAGATCTGTTCATGATTTTGCCTTGGCATATGGTCTAACAAAACCGGTTACTTCGCCTACGGGGATTCCAGATGTGGAGGATCATGCACCTTCCCTGTTGGACCTTCTGCTGACCTCTCGCTGCTTCTCGCCGGATGATCCCAACGTTGGTGTTCTGTCTTTGATGTGGTACTTCAGGGTACGGAACTTTTTTTCCTTTCTCTGTGGTGCCCATTGGAGGCAAATCTCAGCCATGGTTTGGTCGCTCCAATAAAATAGCATCATGGTATAAGCCGAAATTGTGCGATTGGATCACCAGCTTTCTTGCAGATCGGAGCATCAAGGTCGTTGTAGACGGTGCAAGCAGTGTACACCGGCCGTGCCAATATTTCTCGGGAAAACTTCTCCGAGTACCGAGACAAACTTGTGTCTGAAGTCAAGTCTTTGCTGAACAGAGTCTCGAATTTGGGGCGACTGAATCTAGTCCAGTTTAACCCCCAGAAGACACAAGTTTGCGCGTTAACCGCTAAAAAGAACCCCTTTGTCGTATCTCCCCAGTTTCAAGGCACTCACCTTGTTGCCTCAGCCAGTATCGGTATCCTCGGCGTCGACATATCGAGTGACGTGCAGTTTCGTGGTCACTTGGAAGAGAAGGCCAAATTGGCCTCTAAAAACTTGGCGTGCTCAGCAGAGCGGGACAGTACTTCATGCGAGCACACCGCCTGCAACTTTACAAGGCGCAGGTTCGGCCACACATGGAATCTGTTCCCATCTCTTGGCTGGGGCTCCCCAGTACCAGCTCCTTTCACTTGACCGCATCCAGCGCAGAGCGGCTCGAATCGTCGACAACCGAGAGCTTTCCGATCGGCTCGATTCACTGGCGCTGCGAAGAGATGTTGCATCTCTTTGCATTTTCTTTCGCATATACCATGGGGAGTGCTCTGAGGAATTGTTCGGATTAATCCCAGCCGCCAAATTTCGTGAACGCACTACGCGGCAAACGTCTCGATAACATCCACACCATCTGGATGCTTGGCGGTCCACCACTGTACGTTTCACAAGGACGTTTCGCGTACGACCTCTCTGTGGAATAGTTTACTACCGGCGATTTTTCCGGACCGATACGACCTGGGGACCTTCAAGAAAAGAGCTTACTCCTTTTTAAAGGGCCGGCAACGCACCTGTAATTCCCCTGGTGTTGCGGTTGATCACGGGCGGCGGTAGTCACTTAACATCAGGTGAGCCGCATGGTAGTTTGCCCCCTTTTCTATAAAAAAGTAATAATTTCGCAGCAATTTCTCGCTGAACCTGAACTAACACCTGATGTGCTAGCCCACTTCCCGTCAGTTCTCTCAATTCTACCTGGCGGAGTGGGCAGCCAAAAACGCATTTCGCTGTTTGGAAAAAGCATACGTTTCAGTTTTGCAAACCATGTAACGTGACGGTTATGTTTGACCCAGAACGAGATTGCTTGCTACCTACAGTACCATTCGGAAATGAACAGTACCTAAATACAGTGAGTCTAACAAGTACCAGGAGCCTTTTAAAGAAATGAGTACCGATGATATTTATTTATTTAATTTTATACTCATGAAATGAATACACCTATTGTTGCACGATTATTTTGATTATTGGAAATGTAATTGTAAATTAAGGGTAGTTGGTTTTAAGAATCGCATGTCCGCAAGTGAAGCACCAACATGACTGTTGTTATGTTACTCACTCTCTCGGATTAAACTGCTAAGCTGAACATACGCGTATTATTTTGCTCCACTAATAATATATATGTGTGGTGATTGAATCCCGGTCAACATTACAGTAATATAAAATCTATACAAACGTTAATTGATTACTGTTTCTTTGACTTACCAAATAAATAATCTAGTTCTCACAGCCTTCTACAATAATTTGTCTAAAGTTAATACTAAAAAAATATCCCTATAAATTCACAATTATTTTGGTTTTGGACTCAACACTATGTCAATTTAAAAAAACAAAACATGTTTTATTGACTAATACATTAATGCCGCATCCAGCTACATCTATGTATGTTTATTGTTGGGTACTTGCAAGCTTATTTTTGATGCGTTCTATTATAAATAATTGTATTGCAGCCTACGATTTTGCACATATAATATTATAAATAAATGATTTAAGGTTAAAATAAAACAAAATTGAACTGTTAAAAAACTCATTGATAAATATGAAAATTTTGATTTTACTCAACATTTACTTACACTAATTACATTGGGACTTTTTATGTACCCATTTATAGGAAATTTCATAGAGAATTCAGAAATGTATACATGTTATAGTATTTATATACCAGAATTAACAAATTTGCATTAAGACAGACTGCGCTTAATCAACCGTCCATTTTATTAAACAGCTCTGCAGTCAATGCAGTACGGGGTTAGAGTCTCTAACAAACCATTGGTGCAACAACAAAGCAAATCAATTAGTGCAAAATGTTTGGTATGTGGACAATAAATGGATAATGAATGATAAATTAGGACATGTTGTGGATGCTTTTTTCAATAAGAAACTATCTTTATATAACATAATATATTTATAATAATTTTAAATGTCCCGTCACTTTATCGACAATATCTTTGGGAGCTGGTCCAACTCCCAGAACTGTGATTGAGTTTGGTGCAATTTGCGTTCTTCCTGCATCTCTAATGAGGGATGTTATTAGTCCCATCTTTTTGGCAATTTCAGCAATTTGCTTAATTTCATCTACAGAATCAGTTTTAAGAGCGATTTTTGCTTGACCCGTCATCTGCCAAGTTTTAAGAGCTTCTGGATCTTTCCTTTGTGCTTTTTCAAAAGCACCTACAGCAGCATGACTACATTGTGCAGCAATTTTGCCTTTGCCCATATTTAAGTCAGTTCTTACAACCAATACAAGTTTGTACTCTGAATCAGATGCGAACTGAAAAATAAAATGTAATACAATGGTAATAATAAATTCAATATAGAATAGAACAACCCTTGACCTCTGATTATGAATCTGAATCTGATTATGAATTGTAAAAATATCATAAATAGCTTGAGATTCCAGCCCGTAGTAAGAAAATTAACATGTATTGTAGTGCACAAGTACCATTTATGTAGATTACAAGAAGTTTCTTGGATAAAAATAAGCAAATTGACATGCCATGCTATAAAATTAAGTACTAGAGGGAAAGGAAAACTAAGGATTCTTAAAATATGTACTGTTTTAGTCGGTAACTGACTTAATTTATACTGCAGTTTTAAACAAGTATTAAAATAAAAGAAGTATTGTTAAAGCGAAGGTATTAATAGGTGAAATTTACCTTTTTTACAGCTTTAGCAGTATCCGAAACAAAACCCAAATATTTTCTAAGAGTAAATAATGAAAGTCCAATACAAATTCCACACCCCAAACCAGAAAGAAAAGAAAGGTTTAACTCCATTCTACGTTTAGAATCAATGATTGTTTTAATAAATAGAAATGTTCATAAATAAACGTAAATAATAACGCCGATACCCGACAGCCAATTTTAAAACTTCTGAGGTTAGTTTTGCTACATATTTATTTATCTATGGGTTAGTTTTCAACTTTTCAAGTGAGGCATAGAGAATAGAGAAATAGTTGTCAATTGTTAATAGCAATGTCAATTGTCGATCACCGTAGACAGAGAACGCCTTCTTTCGCATTCGTACACGAAAAAGATAGATTTATGCATACGTCTTGCATAGAAATGAGATAGAGCGGTGTGATTGTTTGTCCCTTTCTCCGTGCCGGTTTTTTTGTTAGCAAATAAGTTTGCTAATCAACTTTGACAGCGTAGCGATTTAAGGAGTTTACAACTTGGTTTAAGTGAGAAAAAACTGTTTTGTGACCTTAATATTGGTGAATCTTGTTCAGTTCAGTTCTTAGAACACTTAAAATTTTTATCTAAATGTATTTAAAAGTCACAAAGATTATTCTATAACCTAAAAATTTGTTATCGTTCTTTCTCACTCGAGGCCACGCTGATCATTAGTCTATAGGTTTCTCTGTCTACGTCGATCACAATGTTTCATGCATAGAGATATATACCCATACTTTTAAGTAAGTTATAGTTTTAAGTCAGTGGTCTCATGTCTGTCGTTGCTAATTTTTTTTAATTAACTGGCTTTACGGCTCTGGGATCTAGCTTTTCTGAGCCTATCATTTCTTACAGAATCTTCATTTTTATATTTTTTCTTCACAATATGCTGATGCGTCACATTGCAAAGCCCTTGGGAGATTTTGAAGACAGCTCAACCCAGCGGACAGTTGATGACGACAGCCACTCAAGTTTATAAGGCGCCTAAGCGATCAAAATAACTTGAGGTGTATATCGACATCAGACACGCGCGGACACTTAATTCACAAAATCGCATCACTTTTACGAATCAAAATCAGGAGCGGCAATCCGTCTACGGCCAAGTTCGCGCCAAAACTCTGTCATTGCTAAGCTAAGATACAAACCAAAGAGAATATAATCACTCCGTTTTATAGATTATTATAAATACGTAGTTACGTTAGTCGTATTCGTTATTTTTCATTTTTTACAAACCGATATAGCAAACCAATATTTTGTATGTACGATCGTGTGTTCTTTTGCTATCCGTAATTTTACCTAAAACGTAGTGATTATAGGTATATTCTTTAAGGTAAGGAGTACTATCTCATAAAGCAAAAGGAGAAATTGTGTACCAAGCATCTAGGCTTTACTACCGACGAATATTCCACCGTATACGTAAGTGAGTAGCTGATAGAAAAAGCGGCAGGATTGCATTTTCTTGCTAGTGACCTCGCTAAGACAAAGGATATAAGTTCTGCTGGTCTGCATATGGAAGAATTTTTGTTAGGAAAACTGAGAGCTCTTGTAATTTTAATTAAAAAGTAAGTTCATAGCCTTATGCAAAAAGCACGTCTCTTTGTACTAAGTATTATTTTGTGTTGATATATTTTCGTTTGTATGTTAATTGTTCTTTTAAGATTAGCATTCCTAAAATATATAACCTAAATAAATGTAAAATTATTATTATCATAATGCCAATACACATACAAAAACATATGAAACAGGAGGTGAAAATGAAAATTACGGCCATAGAATGGAGAAGAAGAGTCCACGCTGGTGTCAGAAATCCCGGTCAACGTTTTGAACAAGAAAAATAAATTATTTTAACAAAAATATATTGTTTTATTAGTCCGTTAAACATTTAAAACATTCGTCCGCAATCAATCAATCACTATACTCTTTATTGTACACTAAGACACATAAGATAGAGACAAAAAGAAATATATATAGAAAGTACAAAAGGCGGTCTTATCGCTCTGGAAGCGATTTCATCCACACAACCCTTGTTTTGGTAAAAACTGTTGTTTACAGTGAATTGCAAACAGGACAGGTGTACACACATAAATTTGAAAATTAGGTTTTAAAAAATATATAAATACACACAAGATGATGACAGTTGAGGATATGTAGGATATACACATTTGAGGAAGGGAATTTGTACACACAGGGAATTTATGACCACATTAAACACAAAATTACCACACATACAGCCAGTTCAACTGAACATTCCAACTGATCAGTTCAAACTAGGATTGTTAGTATTTTTAAAATGGCGGATTTTCGATATATCGATAATTATAAATATATCAATATCAGAGTTTTATATGTCGTTAGTTAATAAATATAGCAAGTTAACATCGGAGTTTTACGTAGACAGAGAAACCTATAGACAAATGATCGGCGTGGCCTCGAGTGAGAAAGGACGATAACGAATTTTTAGGTTATACAATAATCTTTATGACTTTTAAACACATTTAGATAAAAAAATTAATTGTTCTAAGAACTGAACTGAACAAGATTCACCAATCTTAGGCTCACAAAACACTTTTTTCTCACTTAAATCAACTTGTAAACTCCTTAAATCGCTACGCTTTCAAAGTTGTTTAGCAAACTGTAGAGTTTGCTAAACAAAAAAACCGGCACGGTGAAAGGGACAAACAATCACACCGCTCTATCTCATTTCTATGCAAGACGTATGCATAAATATATCTTTTTCATGTGCGAATGCGAAAGAAGGCGTCAATTTGTCTATAGGTTTCTCTGTCTACGGAGTTTTATATATTGAAAGAAATATCGATATATCGGCTTTAATTAAAAAAAGCAAACGTAAGTCATTTCGTTTAGTTCATTTATTAAGCAAATTAAATTATAAATATATGAAAATGCTACATTATTGTTCCTATTAATAACTTTTCAATTATTATTTTTTATTATTATTTTTAATAAAAGAATATTAACAATGCTATAAACATTACTAATATTCCCCTTAACCACTCGTGGTAAGCTTAAATTGCTTGTGTTACGAGTGGTTCACGCCAGTATTCGAATGGCGGATTCGAACCCTTTTTAATTAAAATAAAACTATTATGTTTACCAATATTTTTCAGTAAGAGTTTTAAAAAATACTCGTTATTTTATATTGTCAGCTGTTTTATATGTTAAGAAGCACAGGTTTTTTTTTATATAGAATAGGGTGATAAGAGAACGTATGATGTAGTGTTTGGCCTGATCTCTTCTAGAGTTTACCCGTGAGGATGAGAGGAATGTTTGTAAAGGTTTTGTTATTGGTATTCTTTCACCATGCTTAGTTAACCAGACCAGATGTAGCTGAAGAAATCAAGTATTCAACAGGTATTTCTGATAGAACGGTAGTGAACTGTCTAACTAGCGGACAGTTGATGACGACAGTAACTCAAGTTCATAAGATGCCTAAGCGATCAAAACAACTTGAGGTATACGTTAACATCGAAGGACTTGTATCATCGTTTTCTCTATTAGTGCACATGCGCAGACACTTAATACAAAAAATTTCATCACTTTTACGTATCAAAATTCACTTCAAACCATTATTTATACGATAGAACAAGAGCAACAATCCGTCAATGGTCAAGCTTCCGCCAAAACACACAGTAAGTAAAGTAGTACTAAGTTTCGTAGATCATAGTAATTTAATACCACAGAGATTACTATTAAAAATTACATTTTTTTTAAGATAATAAGAAAATAAATAAACTGGGGAAAAATTAAAGGCATAATATAGTGTATATAAATAATTGGGTAGTAGTAGATTAAATGATTTTCGAGAAAATATAAAAAATTAAAACGTTTTATTGAAAAAATATAGACTGTCGATATCCATACTTACAACCCTGCATCATCGAGCGAACACGCTAAAGCTTGGGCTATACTAACGGGAAATGTCACGGGAAATGTTAACGCAATAAAGTGAGTGGCTACACCTGAACGCTCAACGTCATTAAATTTAACGGCGTTAAAGTTGCGTTAATGTTTGTTGAAGACTTTTTATATTTGTTTAAAATGGTTCTATAAAAACCCATTAGGCATTCCTTCGTCTTTCTAATTCTTCGATAGTTATTTTAAAAGGTAGTAATTTAATAATTCGTCGCAAAGCATCATTTTGCGATGTAGGATTCTTAAAACTTTTGAGCCTCGGATTCCACAAACATGGCTCTGTTTGCAGAATCTCAAGAAACGTAATAACTTTTTATTATTCTGCTCCATCATAGCCATACCTCCGACCCCGTTGTGCTCATCGTGCACAGTGAGACAAACGTAGTGTGGCCTCCTCAACGCGTAAATTCATGCGTTAATTTCTTGATGATGTACCGCCACTCGAGTTATCGCCAAACAGCAAACGGCATTGTTAAAGCTATTGTAAAATTAACGCGATAAGTCGTGACCTCACCTACATTCAACGTCCATCAACGCGATAATTAACGGCATTTCTCGTTAATGTGGCCCCAGCATAAGATTGCACAAAAACTGATAAAATAACAAGTCTAGAATTAATAAAATAATTATTTGATTTGTTTGATAATCAAATATGTTGAGTTTTATAAAATAATAAATTTTTTGTATTGTATTAAGTTAGATAACACATATAGGTACACTATGTTTAGTTCAGTTTTCTTTATTTTTATAGTTTTCCCCTCATTGGGGGGGGGGGCTAAAATTAAAATTTTTAGTTTAGAAGTGTCACAGGTTAAATTGCGTGACTCATATAAATTAAAAATAATGAAATTATGAGCCCTGAGTTTGCCGTCACTGAGATCTAATATCGATCTTTGGATTGCACCATCAGAAAGGTGAGATCATAACACATATGTAGGAAGACATTAAAATCTAGGTTTATCATGGAAAACCTTGTTATCACTTCATAAAATCATGAAATACACAGATCAAAGATAATCAACTATAAATTGTATCGAGACTAATATAATAGCTCAGAATAATAATTAATTAGTTTCCACGAATTAATTATCCGAATACTCGAGGTTGAGCTAGCAGCGGGATACTACAAGTACACCATGCCAAGCCAGCGCCAAGACTGCCTTAACGGCTGCCGCTCCGTCCGTTTTACTTTTATACAATCGAGATAAGTAGCTACACGAGCACCACTGCAGGTGCAACGCGCAGGTACCGACACATACATATCACCTAGGTCTAGCTAGCTGAGCCCTTTCAAATGAGTTGAATCATGATCATTCTATCTAGTGCCGTCACTTAGATCCTATACTCGACTTCGGAGTCCACCATCATCAGTTAGGTGAGATCATCACAGGCACTTGGTATTTAAATGAGTCTAAAAACGATGGTTCTACGTAGTGGCATAATTGAGATCCTTTACCCAGATATTTAGTCCGCCATCAGGAATGATGTGTGAGTGTGAGATTATCACAGTTACCTAGGTATTTATGAGCCCTTTCAAATGAGTCCAATCATGGTGGTTCTATGTATTGCCGTCACTGAGATCCTAAACTTACCTTCGGATTCCACTATAAGGAAGGTGAAATCATCTCGGTCATCTAGGTCTTTATGAGTACCTTTCAAATGAGTCCAAACACAATGATTTTATGGAGTGACGTCACTAAGATCCTAAGCCCCCATTTGGAGTCCGCCATCAACTAGGTGATATCATCACGGTCATCTAGATCTTCATGAACCTTTTTGAAAATGAGTTTTAACACGATGGTTCTACGTAGCATCACTGAGATCCTTTACCCACCTTCTGAGTCAATCACAAGGAAGGTGACATCATCACAGTCACCTTAGTCTCCATCCTCCGTCAAACGAAATTCTCCAAATATATAGAATAATAAAAAATCTAAAAGCTTAGAAATAATGTAAGTAGCTACTAAAAAAGTAGGTACTTACCAGTAATTAAAACGAACTGAAGCCAGCGGATTACGGTACGCCCGGAAAACTCCTTGGAGTGCCATCAGTTAAAAATTTCAACTTAGCATTTCACACCCACGATCAATTTTTGGATGTATGTCAGTTCGACTGAGCTGTTTCAACTGACAGTACGCCCGTAAAAATCCGTGGGTTGTCGTCAGTAGAATATTTCAACTCAGGATTCCACACTCACGGTCAGTTTTTGGATGTAAGTCAGTTCAATTGACCATTTTATCTGACCGTGTGTGGGGAACATTAAACATAAGTATTAATTGATACATTTATTTTTTGTGTGGTATTATATTAAAATGATACACAAATAGAATAGTAGGCCTGGGTATAGAAATTCTATCGATATTTTTTGTCAAACTGTTTTATCTCCTTTATTAGTTCCGTGGACGCTCACTTCTGCTAACAGCGCCAAAATGGCGAAAATCAAATTGCCTCATTATGTCACTGTGTATAGCCAGTCCAGCATACTTGTTTATTAGAGATCAATGATTAAGGTGCAGCTGTAAGCAAGCATAAAATGTATAATATCGGAATAAAACGTAGACAGAGAAACCTACAGACTAATGATCGGCGTGGCCTCGAGTGAGAAAGGACGATAACGAATTTTTAGGTTATACAATAATCTTTATAAGTTTTAAACACATTTTGATAAAAATTTTAAGTGTTCTAAGAACTGAACTGAACAAGATTCACCAATCTTAAGGTCACAAAACACTTTTTTCTCACTTAAACCAACTTGTAAACTCCTTAAAACGCTGTTAAAGTCTCTGTACGCTGTAAAAACTCTTACTGAAAAATATTGGTAAACATAATAGTTTTATTTTAATTAAAAAGGGTTCGAATCCGCCATTCGAATACTGGCGTGAACCACTCGTAACACAAGCAATTTAAGCTTACCACGAGTGGTTAAGGGGAATATTAGTAATGTTTATAGCATTGTTAATATTCTTTTATTAAAAATAATAATAAAATAATAAATAATAATTGAAAAGTTATTAATAGGAACAATAATCTAGCATTTTCATATATTTATAATTTAATTTGCTTAATAAATGAACTAAACGAAATGACTTACGTTTGCTTTTTTAAATAGAGCCGATATATCGATCTTTCTTTCAATATGTAAAACTCTAGAGAAAAACTATAGACAAATTGACGCCTTCTTTCGCATTCGCACACGAAAAAGATATATTTATGCATACGTCTTGCATAGAAATGAGATAGAGCGGTGTGATTGTTTGTCCCTTTCTCCGTGCCGTTTTTTAAAAACCGGCAAACTGTAGAGTTTGCTGAACAAAAAAAACCGGCACGGTGAAAGGGACAAACAATCACACCGCTCTACCTCATTTCTATGCAAGGCGTATGCATAAATCTATCTTTTTCATGTGCGAATGCGAAAGAAGGCGTCAATTTGTCTATAGGTTTCTCCGTCTACGGAATAAAATATATGTAGTAATTATGTACCCATTTTATTGAGAGTTGAAAGTAAAATACAAATTGTATAATAACAAACTCAATTTTTTTATTAATTACGGTCAGCTACTCGTATCAGATCAGATCAACACAAGGACCCGAGGCAACCACTAGTATAATTTACTACATCTTATATCTTCGATTACTTCTATTAAGTCTATGATATAATCATTATTCATTATGTTTTATTAATTGCTAGGCAACGGAGCAACTTGTTTGATCTACGGCAGTTTTGAGAAGTTTATACCTTAAATATCCCATAAAATTTTTAAAGTAAGATAATGAAGAAAACGATGAAAGATTTAGCACCTATTGCGATCCCACATGGGCCTCCTGTTGAATCAACCGCTGAATATTTTAAATCTAAGATGGAGACTGCAGGCATGACAAAGTGAGCGCCACCGCCAATTTTCATGAATTTATAATAGAATAGAATAAATAGACACTAATTATCGTAACACCGTTTTATTTAAGGTACGTGTTTCAAATACGGTCCCAGTCGCAGTTAGTCCTGG
The DNA here is from genome assembly GCA_907164705.1 of Parnassius apollo. NCBI lineage: Eukaryota > Metazoa > Arthropoda > Insecta > Lepidoptera > Papilionidae > Parnassius > Parnassius apollo. The sequence continues at coordinate 4,270,669 of CAJQZP010000547.1, read as the reverse complement.
TTTATATACCATGGTTTGATCTGCAGATATTATTATTTTATTATTGTCTGTATCGTTCTTCACATACATGTGTGTTAAGGCCAAGAATTGTACTATTCTCTAACAATAGGTTAAGGCGTAATGATCTAGTGATCGATTATATTCTCTTCGATAAGCGTTATTGCTTTCGACAAGACGAGGTTTAAATCTTATAGATATCTTTACCGATGTGATCTAGTAATGAGAATAATATTAAGTCGATCTTTGTCTCGAAGGTTCTTATTTCCATTCATAATTCTGCGAACAATTAACAAAACGCATTTTGTTTACGTCTATATATTACATAATAATAACGACTGCCTCGTTGGTCTAGTGGTTGTAGTAGTGCGACTGCTGATCATGAGGTCCTGGGTTCGAATCCCGGGTCGGGCAAAAAAAACAATTATTGACTTTTTCTGTCAAGAAATTCTCAGTAGCTGCCCGGAGTCAGGAAGTTGGCGATGTCTCACCCCCGTGCCTCGGAAAGCACGTAAAGCCGTTGGTCCGGCGCTTGATCTCTCTCCGGTCGTGTCGGTTTACCGTCCCATCGGATTACGAGAGTGCACCTGTGCTTGCGCTTACACTTTAGCACTATAATCCTGTCCTGCGCCGATTGCTAGCCTCCGTTAAGGCAGGCCGCCGTGGCCGAAATTCGGTCTGGAGGACATTATTATTATTATTATATTACATAATATGTGTAGTTAAAGGTTCATGAGTGACTTATTATGGTTTCTTTTTTTGATTATGTGTCCTAGTTCGAACACTAGTCGCAAAATTGCTAGTTATTGGGTCTGGATGTCTTGTTCCGAGGTCTTTGGCGACATTCAAGCCTGCCGATTGTATTGAGCGTATACATAGTTTTTGCGTTAAGATCTTTAAATAAAAAATAAGTCTTATTTCCTAGGCGTATATTTCTAGATAAAATATGATACAAAAAACTTAGAGCACAGGCGAAGCCAAGGCTCTCATTTCCATCCATTCTAAAATTTGGGCGTATTTCTTACGCGATATATTGTAGCGAGAGCGCGTGGATTCTATAGGACCGAACGATTTAGCAAAAAGCGACAGAACTGAATTCTACGTGGGGGCAATTATTTATTCTGTGGTGGGGGTCTTCATTTTCCAAACCTTGTTATATAATACACCCGTGCCGTGAAAATAATACTTGTTTTCTCAGTGCATCGTATTCCATACCTTCCATACCGAAATGTTGAGGTTTTGAGCTAATGCTCTGACGCTCGTAGTAGGATCTGCATTGAAAGCTGCAATGATATCTTCCTCGACACCTGGCCATGTCTTCCCGGATTGACTCCAGGTTTCGCGTGATGGATTCCAACTTCAGAAAGCCGACGAAATGTGTTGTAAAACACTCTGACATTTCGTAACATGGACCTAGAAAAAAGGGCGGACGCCGTCTCTTAAAACAATTACTGACGCACCCATAGTAAGTCAGCTCGCTAATACAAACAAGCCGGCACGCACACATGCACACCATAGTAAGTCTACCACCCGCCATTACGCTCAAAACCGCGCTCGCGTATATACTCACACAAAGTTACGCGGCCGCCATTGGGGTGCGTCAATTGTTTCTTAACGAGACTTTGTCCGCCCTTTTTTCTAGGTCCATGTTTGGTTATTTTCGATTCGGTATCATTCATCATTATCATTCTTGGTACATCCTCCGTGTAAAAATTACATTACCGTCACCTCTGCCATACATGAAGACGATTTCAGCATATTCTTCATTAGTAAAAGCATTCATAGTTGATTGATCACACAAATAGTCGGAGAACAGTGAAGGAGTACATAGCTAGGGCTTTGCTTAAATCAATAAAAAAGAATATCCGAAATAAACACGAATTCGCAATTAAAAGTCAAGTAACGACTGGCCCTGTGACTAGACTCACAGGGGCAGTCGTTACTTGACTAACTGAGGACTTGTCATAGTGTAGAGAGACCCCCCACTAGATGGAGTGACGACCTGGTAAGACATGCAGGAAGTCGATGGATGCAGGTGGCTCAGAACCGTGCTTTGTGGTATTACTTGGGGGAGGCCTATGTTCAGCAGTGGACTTGTGAAGTACTGTAATGATGATATATATATATATATATATATATATATATATATATATTAATCCTACGTATATGTTTATGTATGTATTATATGTATTTGTATGTATATATATATATATATATATATATATATATATATATATATATATATATATATATATATATATATATATGTGTATTAATCCTGTTTTTATAGGATAATGGTGACAAACGAGCAGACAGTCCATCTGATAGGAAGTGAATGCTATGGCCCAAGACATCTACATATATCCCGATAACGAATCAAATTGCAGATGCTTTGTCACCCGTGAGTACGAAGATGGAATGCCTCGTTTCCAGTAAAAGGGTCTCCGGTTCTTCACACACACCATACGAAACACAGCAGCATTAAACTACTACGACAGCATGGGCGCTACCACGTATAAAAATATTATTTACTGCAGAAAATATCCAGTATGGGACGTCGCGCGACCTACGCCGCAAGTACTAATGGAGCAGGCACGACGTGACCTTATGGAAGCGGACGAGAAGCTGGCTGCCAAGCGCGAGGAGGAGAAGGCCAATCGTGTGATTATGGATGCGAAGTGGAACGAACTGCGCGAAAAGGAGTTGCTCTTTAAGGATTCCTTTATCAGTTTTAACAAGGTTTCTTATCTTAAACCTATACGAAACTTTTTATTACCCTCCAATGTCCTCCAGACAAAAGCACGGGACAGTATTACAGTGCACGATGTGCGCTTACACAGGTGCATTGTTTTTACCCTCACTCTCACAGACTCATTGATTGAAGGGTCGGAAATCCGACACGAACGGAGAGAGAATTACGCGGCTATACGCGCTTTCCGAGACATGGGGTGAAATTCGCAACCAACTATCTGACTTTGGGCTGCTAACGTGAATTTCTTGACAGAAAACACCAATAAATGATTTTCGCACGTTACAGGATACGAACTCGGAACCATAGAAACAGAAACAGAAACTTTTTTATTAAATGTAGATTATAACAATACTTATTGAAAGTCACTTTTTTCATTTACCACTGGTTGGCTGGCCCCAATAATGAATTACAGACTCGGTGGAGTCGAGTAACTGGTACTACTAGCTTGTGTCTGTTCCTAGTATTTACATAATTAATATCACTTATTTTCGCAAAACTACTTTTATTTTTGTGTACGTACATTACATTTTCATAAATGTATTGAGAGCTCAGAGTTAATATATTAATTTCCTTAAATTTTTGTCTCAGTGACTCTTTTGGTTTCAAATTATATATTGCTCTAATGGCCCTCTTCTGTAAAATAAATATAATTTCAGTGTCAGTCGCGTGTTCCCATAGCAAAATACCATACGACATAATGCTATGGAAATAACTAAAGTAAACTATTCTAGCTGTTTCAACACTGGTAAGAGTTCTAATATTTTTCACAGCATATGCTGCAGAACTAAGTCTGCTAGCTAGTTTTGATATATGGGGGAGCCATTGAAGCTTTGCGTCTAGTGTGATTCCAAGAAAAATGGTGGTATCAACAAGACTCAGTTGCCCCCCATTTAAAATTACATTAGTATTGACATGTTTAACATTAGGAGTTACGAATTTCATACATTTAGTTTTAGTTCCATTCAAATGCAAATTATTAACATTAAACCAATTGACTAACTTAGCTATAGCATTATTTACTTCGTCGTAATTTAATAACTGTCGTTTTAATTTGAAAATTAATGAAGTATCATCAGCAAATAATACTATATCATGGTTATCCCCTACTATGTAAGGTAAGTCATTAATATATACTAGAAATAGAAAAAGGCCGAGATTTGAGCCCTGAGGCACGCCCATTTGTACAATCGATACGGAAGTACTCATACTATTAATGACAACTTTTTGCGTTCTGTCACTTAAATATGAAATAATTAATTTAAGAGCATCGCTTCTTACACCATATGTTGAATAGTGTTTCCTGATTAATGTTTCATGGTGAACACAATCGAAGGCTTTGGATATGTCACAGAATACACCCAAAGCATCTTGTAAATTCTCCCATGCATCAAATATATATTTAATCAGCTTAACACCAGCATCAGTTGTCGAGCGACCCCGTGTGAAACCAAATTGATTTATATGAAGTAAATTATTTACATTAAAAAAATTTAACATTTGATCAAGAATAATTTTTTCAAAAATTTTACTAAGTGTTGGCAGTACAGAAATAGGTCTAAAATTAGCGGGGTCCAGTGTACTACCAGATTTAAATAAAGGTATTACTTTACTATGCTTCATTAAATCAGGAAACACACCAGATTCAATACTAGTATTAAAAATAATAGATAGTTGAGGTGCGATCGCATCTATTAGAGACGCAAAAACTTTAAAAGAAATCCCCCACAGATCGGCGGTTCTCTTAATACCAATAGTCTTAAAATATTTTACAATATCTTTTGATGACACTTTATGAAATGTAAAATTCTTTGTACACACATTTACATTTTGTTTAAGTAATGATTCGGCGACGGCAGGAGAAGAATTCAGTGACTTAGTGGTTAAGATCGGAATATCACTAAAATATTTCTCTAAAACCATTCCAACGTCCTGATCTGATGTAGTTAATTTATTGTTAAAACTTAACTGGTAGTTTGAATTGCGAGAGTTGACCTTACCAGTTTCACTATTAATGATACTCCATGTCATTTTAATTTTATTAGAAGCAGTCTTTATTTTGTTGCTCAAATACAATGACTTGGCTAAGGAGCACATTCTTTTAAATATTTTGGAATATTTTTTTACATATTCCCTAAATTTAACGCAAGGATTATATGACCTTTCATTGTAAAGTTCATATAACCTTTGTCTACTCTTATGGACTCCTACTGTCGCCCATTCATTAAATGCTTTGCGATTGTTCAAGGAGAAAGGCGGTGTAAGAATATCCATTAACCCGTATGGTCCCGTGGGCTGTGAGTGTCGTAAGAGGCAATATGGGCGTGAGGAAAATAAATTAGGAGATGAGCAGCAGCGTTTTTCTTATAAAAACTAAAATACTGCCTCGTTGGTCTAGAGGTTGTAGTAGTGCAATTGCTGATCATGAGGTTCCGGGTTCGAATCCCGGGTTTGGCCAAAAAATCAATTATTGAGTTTTTCAGAACATCGCAGTGGCTGCCCGTAGTCAGGAAGTTGGCGGTGTCTTACCCTATTGTCTCGGAAAGTACGTAAAGCTGTTGGCCCTGCGCCTGATCTCTCTCCGGTCGTGTCGGGTTACCGCCCCATCAGACACCATGAGAGTGAGGGTATAGAAAGTGCACCTGTGCTTGTGATTACACTAGGTCACTATAATCCTGTCCTGCGCCGATGGCTAGTCTCCGTTGAGGCTGGCTGCTGTGCCCGAAATTCGGTCTGGAGGACATTATTATTATTATTATTATTAAAAAGTAAAGACTACGGTTGCTAACCTCTCTGCCTGTCAAGCCTGACAACAGAGGCAAATCCCCCCCCCCCCCCCACCGTATGAGTTGTCACCTCTGAGGACTAAGATGGAATGTCTCTTAGATTGCAATTATTGACGGCAAAAATAAGAGGGTAAAGAGGGTGGAACTTACCCCACTCCTGGTCATAAAAGGAGTTCTACTTTACCTCCTAATTATAATTTATGATGAGGATCACCTTTTTCTAAAGAACAATGCTAACAATGCTACATGAATACTTTCGGGTTTTTAAAACTACCCGTACGATTCGTGGTAAAGCTATTTTGCAGCTATATTACGGTTATAGCACGAATGAGTCGACTCGACCGGGACAGGACCACGCTCTCAGAATTCAAGCGTAAAGTAGCAGCTTAATGCTGCTACTTTACGCTTGTAATGGTGGTTAATATAGCGCATAGCGCACTATCTCTTCATAACGCATAGCGCGTGCTGTGTAAGTAGTCGCCATGGCGCTACGACGCTTTGGCGCTATTCATATCAAGCGGCAATGGCGCTATTAATATCATTGAGGCTAAAAATGTAGAATGTAAATGGCTGTATGTGTAATGAAATGTAGATGGATATTCATTATTTATATATACACATACTTTATTCTATTAAAAAAATAGATAGAAAAGTACCTTACCTTATCATATAATTATAATATATTGTCGTGAATCGTCTTCCCTTAGATAACAATGCTGTTTTAATGATATTGCCATTAATTTTTTCCATAATCAGTTTATAAGAGAAAACCAAGAGAAACGTGACCGTGCCGAACGCAAGATGGAAGCGGACACGGAAGTGCTAGCGCGTAAGACGCGGGAAACCGAAGCAATGCGCAAGCGCGTTACTGAAATGGAGGAGGTGAAGCGTTTAATGGAGCAGCAAGTTCGTGATTACACTATTTACGAGGTGAGGCTGGTGGTTTTTGTCCGTTCGTCAAAAAGATGATGATATCCTCCTAGCTGGTTTTGGACACATTACTTTCAAACGACAAAGTAACGCAACTAGATCAGAATTAGGTTAAGATGCCGTAGGGTTGCCAACCTCACTACTTAATATCGTATCTTACGAATACTATTACCTATTAAAAAAAAAACAAAGTAAGTCAAGTTACTATATTTTAATAAACCGACTATGATTGTAAGGCTCTAAATAAACGCTCAAAAGAGCAAGAGTTGTTCCTGTGAAAAATAAAATATTTATTTAAATAAAACGTGTTCTATTGTTTTTGCCATTTACTGTTTTTTTTTCGATAATATCTTTGAAGGTATTTTTCGAAAATATTTTGTATCAAAAAGTTTGCCACCCTAGAATGTCGTTCAGAGATACGAGGTCAAGCACAATACAGACTCAAAAACGTAAGTTGTTAACTTGTGTTTTTGGAAAAATATTGGCTCTGACCGTGGCTTTCGAATCGAAGATTCGCGTAGTAACTGCTTACACAACGACAAATATTCAAAACTGTAGATGTGGACTATTTGAGCTGTTTTATAGAATATGCGTAATATAGCAATAAGCGGGCACCGGGGACCCTTTTTACTAGTAACGATTCACACAATCCAAGTCCTCACCAGTCTTAAACGAGGGTAGACGTACGTTTATATGAGCCACAGCATCCACTTACTATCGTGTGCTCGTGTCGTTTGTCACATTTTTTTACTTTAGCCTATCAATAGCTTGCTGCTGTACACAGGCCTCCCTCTTAGATTGAGTCATATTTGCCATATTTTGGGGATATTTGCCTTGGTAACCACACTTGGCAGGTGATTTGGCAACCACAGTTTTATTTTGAGTTATTATCGTGGAGATGTTCATACCCATTTGCTGTTTCACTTCTAATAGTCACCTCTTACGACACTAAAGGAACGAAGTAACACACACTATACATCTACACACACACACACAAACACAATTTTTTAATGTTGTCATTTTTACTCGTAGGTACTTATTAGTTCTGACTATTAGCATTAAACTGTGATTATCTTTCATTTAAGACTCAGTAAGGATTAAATATTTTTATTGGGATCATGACGTAGTTTTCTAATAAAATAAATTAAAAAAAAAACACTACTTTCAGGACTACCTCAAGTCAGTTGTGCAAAATTATCCAGAATTTAAGCAGCCGCTTGACGTTCTCAACCGATACGAAGCCCTAGGTAAATGTTTATGATAAGAGAATAAAAGATGACGAGATAAATTATGTTAGAAATGCATAAACAAATGCAATTTATTGCTCTATTCTATCTCGATTTAGGCATTCATCTAAGAGTCCACACCCTGTGCTGTACCTGTATCTGTCGCCAATTCGCAATACACTCACTGTTGTGTTTAGGGTTGCCAATTCTATTTATTATCCAAATATATAACATGCGGTCGAAATGCAATATTTCTAAAAAAAATATTAGACGGGGTCGAAATATCGTTCACGGTGGCCACTCTGCGCATGATTATAGTGCCTAACTGTATGCGCAGGTGCACTCTCTCTTTTCTCCATTGCCTCACTCTCATAGTCCGATGGGACGGTAACCCGACACTACCGGAGAAAAATCAGGCGCAGGGCCAACGGCTTTACGTGCTTTCCGAAGCACGGGGGTGAGACACCGCCAAATTCCTAACTCTTACTACTGAGAATTTCTTAAGTAAACCCAATAAGTGATTTTAGTCCGACCCGGGATTCGAACCCGAGATCTCATGATTATGACTGCCTCGTTGGTCTAGCAGTCGTAAATGCTGATGATAAAGCTAATTGCAATATATACCAAAAAATGCTCAGACCTTAATTTTTACCCTCTAACCTATTTAGTAATAAGTAACACTAACAAAATATGAGTTTTAGTTACTGAAGTAAATTCTTTTTTTTTCTGAATTCGATTTTTCGATTCGATTTTTATCTTTACAACCAACTACTTTTGTTGTACGACTTATTTTGAAACCTTATACTTTTGCAAATAATCATTGTTAGCAATGGACTCTTACAGGAAAGTCAATTTTACGTGGTAGAGCCACGCTGCAGCTATATTTATGGTTGTCGCACGAATGGGTCGGCTCGACCGGGGAAGGACCACGTTCTCACAGAATAGAGAGAGTTAAGAATAACAGGATAATTAAAACCATACATATATACACGAACTCTCACGCCAGTCACACAAAGGGGTATGCAGAAACTGTGATCTATTTGACACGTGATCGTAACACACCTTTATATTTTGTAGTGTCTTAAAGAAGGGCTATGGGCAAGCGCAGTGTAGGACGGCCCACTAGATGGAGTGACGACCTGGTAAGAGATGTAGGAAGTCGATGGATGCAGGTGGCTCAGGACCGTGCTTTGTGGCATTGCTTGAGGGTGGCCTATGTTCAACAGTGGACTTGTGAAGGACTGTAATGAGTATGATGACGACGACGATGATGATGATTGACTTCATAGTTAATTACCTTAGTCGATTTTTGGAGCGGAAAGCATACAATTTCCAAAGAAAAGGTTTCATTAGGAAATATCATATAAAGTATTGTAATTGCTTACTCTGTGTGTTCATCGACCGACGCTAGTTGAGCAGTCAGAGGCGGGGGTTAGTGCTCCCCCGCCCTCGGACAGTGGTTAGATAGCTCAGTAACGCCTAAAAAGGCGACATGATGATTGGTAACAATACCAAACCATAAACTATTTTATCATCATCCTCACGTTCATTGCCTTTCCCTTTTTAATTAGCCCGCTGAGCCCTGAGTCAGATGAAACTGTAAGAGTCGCATAGACTAACAGCGAAAACGTCTCGATAATAGACTCTGTATGTTATGCCATTAGAGCGTTGTTACATTATGTCTATGTAACCTATTTTGTGTAGCTGCCGCTAAGAATACCCTGGCGGAGCGACAAGAGCGAGACCTGGAGATGCTGGAGAACGCCCGCCAGGAGATAGCAGCCCTCACCGAGGAGAAGAAACTATTCATAATGGGGCTGAATAACACGCTCGCTGATTTGAGGGTTAGTTTGATAATGACGTCATTTTGGCGTTTTGGACCGCGGCGAATATTTCCGAATCATAGACCAATAAAGAAAGATGGGAGCGCTGTGTAAATTAAAAATAAGGTTTTGTATTTGGATTACACAAATACGACATGTCTCTCTCTCTTTCGTACTAAGCTCAAGTTGTTGTCAATACGACTTCATCGAAATGCTCACATACTTCATCTTCTCTTCTCTATAGTGTTCTCTTTAATCCTTCTTACCTCAAAAATCGTTTTGAGTTTCTTCGTGATTCCTATTCGTGAAGATCAGCAGAGAGCTTGAAATTAAACATGGCATTATACACCAGTAAATTTATGAACAAGTCTTTTACTGTACAGTCCGTTCGTTTATGGAATGAACTCCCATTTGCAGTTAAACGCGCACCATCCCTACCGGTATTAAAAAAAAACTACTAAAGAATCATTACCTTGTACTCTAAATTGTAATTTCGCTCCCACACTAGCCATTAAATATAATATATACTATGTAGTATATTGATTGCATTTAATAAAATCTGGAACTCTGTTGTCTATAGTTATAATATATTTTTTTATTAGTGTTCATTTTGCATTAATTAGCAAAGTTACATATATGAGTGGGTTTTTAGAACAAGGAAGTATTGGCAGGCATTCAGGTTTCCTCACAATGTTTTCCTTCACCATCAAGCGCGTGATAAACTGGCACCTAAAACTTAAAATTGTAATTTACATTTTCGCCGGTGTAGGCAGGTATCGAACCTGGGGTACTCGTGTACTGTGTAGTTCACACTGTGAACTACACAGTACACGAGTACCCCAGGTGTGAACTTCACAGCGACCGCTGCGCCCCTGTACTACTACAACTCATGTTGCATTAATAATATGCAATGGTATTATTATGATAACGAAGAATAACCACGACCATACATCGTCCCGTGAGTGTTACAAGAGGTGACAGAGGGAATCTGAAAAAGAAGATGGTCAGCAGCATCTTCCGATAACAACTCAACGTGATAAAAAACTGCGGTTGACAACTCGTCTGTCAAGCGTGGCAACTATGGCAAAACCTCTCGTATGAGGCAATAGTTGGGGGAGGCCTATGTTCAACAGTGGACGTTTGATATGCTATAATGGTAAAAGATTATAAATCAAAGATTTCTATATATACATGGTAGAGCCGTGCTGCAGTTATATTAGTAGTATAGTTGTAGCACGAATGGGTCGGCTCGACAGGGGAAGCACCACGCTCTCACAAAATACTAGCGTGAAATAGTAGATTAATGCAATTGTGTTTCGTATGGTGAGTGTAGAGAACCGGTGACCCTTTTTACTGGAAACGAGGCATTCCATCTTAGTCCTCACGGGTGACAACGCATCTGCATTTTGATTCGTAATCGAGGATAGATGTAAATGCTGTGTCTATGGGTCACAGCAACCACTTACCATCAGGTGGACTGTGTGCTCATTTGTCACCCTATCCTATAAAAACTAGTAGTATTAATATACTTACGAGTATAAGTATAAATAAACAAATTTGCAGTGGCAATATGACAAGGTGAAAAATCGCGTGATTAAGTGGGAGCTTGCTCTCAATCGCCTCAAAGAAGAGGCGGCTGGCCGCCACGTGGAGCTATGCCACGTACGAGCCGCGATATGGAGTCTCTACGCGAAGATCTGTCAGCAGAAAGGCATTCCGATGGATGTCGAGGAGTCCGACTTTGAACAGCAGCTGGTGGTGATTATGAGGGCTTTGCTAGAACTAAGGAGAATATATCGGATCGCTCAACGGCGGTCTAAGGATAAGTAAGATTTTTTGCGCAGTTTTTTGATTCACTGTCAACTTGACAAGGTCTCGCTACCCGCTCACATTAAATTTCGTTTATTATTTTTACACTGTATACTGTAGAGTGAACACCAATTATTAAAAAATAATGCTTCTATTTAAGTTTTACAATTAGTATTCAAACACTTCTAGGAATATTATTAGATGGGCACTATAGTACTAATACTTGTGGTATAAGAAGAACATACTAATACATCGCGCACTAAGTTATAGGGGAACAGAAAGTGCCAAAAAATTATCGATATTATATTTTATCGATATTCTAAGTAAATATTGATATCTATCAATAATAGATAATATTTTTTAGAAAATTAAATATATCGCTGTATCGAAATAATAAACATCGCCAAAAGTATTGATACTTATATCGAATAAGAAATATTGATATATTTCTTATTCGATATAAGTATCAATACTAGTTTATAGTAGTTTTTCTAAAATCCTACTAAACGGTACAAAATAAAGGGTTACGGTCAATTCTTTACGAGCGGGCGAGATGACTAGCTTTTTGTTTTGTAAACCGCAAACATTGTTTTATACCATCTAACACTGATTTTTCTTTAATGTGACTAAGGAAAACGCTATCTATGCTTTATGTTTTTTTTAGATAAGTATGCAACTTTATTTCGTATTTGCCTAAAAAAGTTACTGTCGTAAATGAAAATACAACTGCGTGGCACATTTACCATATTCACCGTGCCAATTAAGGGTAATTGATACGGTGAATATAATAAACGGGCTGGCCCAGCCGGTGCTCGCTTGAACCACAGCTGCGATACAGTTTTTGTACTGAATTGCCGGTCTAGTAGTGTATTACTCTTTGTACGTTTATAAAAAAAAAACAATTAGTTTTCCATAGTTGCCGTATGTTATTCTATAGGTAAAAAATAGTATGTTTCCAAATGACACGAGAACGACTGAACGAATTTAGTTAATTATTTTTCAGTATCTTCAGAATCATATAAAGTTATGATTTCTTATATTTACGCGAACACTACACATTGAAATAATACTAGTTTATACGGAATTTATCGCGTTCACAGACTGCAGCTGCAGTCTGTGAACACGTACAGGATCGCCCCCGTCACTACATCAGATTTGATAGACCGCAAATCCTCGCTAAAGAACACCGATTCCTTCCAAGGATGATTCGCGAGGCTATTGAAATCATAAAACATCCTAATTTCAATAGAGAAGATGGCTGGGTGCTACCATCTGCTTGGGATCCGATAATAAATAAAATTAAATCCCAACCCAAGCATACAACTGCAAGACTTCAAGATACCATAAGTTCATACTGTATAGATCGGAACAAAAGTTAAATTTTAATCTATGGTAACCGCGGTTAACTAAAACATATGGACGTTGAACATCTCAGTCCCGCCCGTGACCATGAGTGCTGTAAAGCGTTCGAAACGCGATAAATTCCGTAAAAACTAGTATTATTTCAATCATATAAAGTTAGTTCATTTCTAATGTCACCATTGTATTATTTATTGTTTTTTTTTAGATTTGGTATTAAGGGCAGCCCTGATATTCCTTCTTCACCAGCGCGTAGAAGTTAAATTGTAGATGATCTTTTCTGCCTAGGAGTCCGCCGGTGTATGTACCACCATTTTACTTATTTCTGCCCTCAAATAACAATGCTTGCACTGCTGTGTCATTTCTGAAGGGTTTAGAATTCTGAAGGTTTTAGAGAGCCAGTATAATTACGGACTCTAGTCCACAGAAATAACAACGCATCTGTAGCCTTTTTGGTTTTTAGTTTGTAGTTGTATGCAGGTGTCAATGGACTGCAGTAACCACTTAAGTGGACTGTAAGTTTTTTTGTGATCTAAGTTTTATGAAAAAAAAAATTCGTTTGTAAAACATCAAAATATTTTCTAACGTAACAACTAACAACGTCTAATAAATCGATGACTCATTGTAACGTTACGCACATTGTAATGTTACAATCGAAGCGAGAGTGCTACACGAGTGAGTGAAAGGCACGATTGTCTTGAGCGTTCGGCTTGCGCCACATCTATCTCTCTTCCACTCGATTGGCCAATGCGTCCGAGGAGAAGAAAAACAGCGGCAGCACACAACTTACATCTACACGTGAACTGTTTCGTCGACTGCTTCTAAAGTGAAGTTTTCATCAATGTTTTGTTGTGACGTTGTCACGTTAAACTATCGTCCGTAAACAGACTTTACAGACAATCGATTTTTTATCTACTATCGTTTAAAAATAGATTTCTTTGTTTTTCTTGTCATATCATATTCTTACACCGCCACTACACGGTGAAATACGAGTGTATATTATCTTTGTCAAGCTAATAATCTTGATTGCTTCGGCGTATAGAACACATTTTCGCCAATTTTTCACAGTTACATTTGTTTATAATGAATAATTTTTAAATTACCCTTGTAAAGTAATTATTAAATTACCCGCACTTATTAATAAACCCCTGCGCGCCAGTGCACATTATTCTTCAATTTTCGAAAAATTAATACTCGTAAGCGGTTATCGATAAGTGACGCACCGCACGCGTATGTCTGTCCCTAGCACACCGATGATTTATGTCATCGGGGGTAGCGAGTGTTTAACATTAGTTCATTTATCGCTGTAGTCGATGCTGGCCAGCAGAATATTAATATCCTTCTGGTTTTTGTTCTGTTAAAATTATATTAATGAGGGCCACACTATCACAGAATACCAGCCTAAAATGGTAGAATAATAAAAACGAGGCGAGGTATTCCGTATTTGTCCTCAAGAGTGACAATGAATATGTAATTTGATTCTAGATGTAGGCGTTTGAGGGTCTCAGTATCCACTAATCATCACGTTAACTGTGTAGTTTGTCACCCTTATTTTTATAAATTTCATTTATTTTATAGTTCATAAAAGATAGCTTGATCTCTGCGACAGCTGTCAGTAAAATCACGCCAATGAAGTCCTGAATACCTGTCAATGTCATACTTTATGGGCATGCCGACCTAATTAGTGCATGCCCATAAAGTATGACATAGACAGGTACTGTCTGTACTACTAAGAAATTCAGGACTTCATAGGCGTGATTTTACTGACAACTGTCGCAGAGTTCAAGCTATATTTTGTGAACCATAATGTACGTTATTAAGGTATGTATACCTACATACATGTACGAAAGAGAAGGATAGGATTAAAAATGGCGTTCAAGCGAATAGATTATTCTCTATTATGTAAGTAGATGGAAGAAAGAAACAATAATATTACGTGCAACGGCAAAAAGTGTTTAATTTAATTTTACTCGTGTCTTTTCCAGGGATGTGGAGTCTGCGCAAATTTAATACCTACCATTAATATAATAATATGTACTTAATAAAATTTGTTAATATTATTGGATTAAAAATAAAGTTGGATTAAAACGGTACTGCATTGTTAATTATTTACACACACGCATAACAAAACAACAAGATATAAAGTGAATTATAATGAATGAATAGAATTAAATGTATTGGAAGTATTTTATTTTCATAAGCTTATTTGAGCGAGATCTAAGACAGGTAAACGTTTATTTATTTAATATAGTACTATAATGTTTTCAAGACGGCCTCCTACAAGGAAAGCCACAAAAGCACGGTCCCGAGCCACCTGCCTCGATTCACTTCCTGCATGTCTTATCAGGTTAACTCTTCTTCTTCGAGCTATATGGTCAGCAGCCCATTACCGCCACTTCAGCTTACTAATCCGTTGGGCCATGTCGGTTGCTCTGGTTCTACTGAGTATAAGATAGTTCATAGCTCGTTGTTCATAGTACCTCTCCATAGTTCGCTGAGCGACTTTGAGCTTTCTCATACGAGTACGTTCAGCAGTGAAGGATCACGTCTCAAATCCATAGGTCATCACTGGCTACACGCGCTGGTTGTACAATCTAGTTTTGAAGTTTTGAGGTATGCCTTACGAAAAGATGTGTCGTAATTTCCTAAACGCTGCCTAGCCGAGTTGAATCCGTCGATTGATCTCTCGGTCGAAGTTGGAATTACCTAGCTAGTCGAACAATTTTCCCAGGTAAACATACTCGTCAACGACTTCAAGCTTAGTGCTTCATGTGTTACACATGATCATTGTTTTGTCCATGTTCATCTTAAGATCTATCCGTTGGGAGACATTATTGAGGTCATTGAGCATAGTGTTTAGGTCCTCCAGCGATTCTGCTATAAGGACTAAGTATATCGTCGGCAAATCGAATGTGAGTAATGTACTCGCCATTGATGTTAAGGGGAAATATAATCTCAAATGGCTTAGCAAGATCCTTCGTTATGCCGAAAATATTGCAGCATTAATTTTGAAATAAATATATGGTAAAGTTGAGGATTAATGTTAAGGATTATGTTAGACGAAAACACGATTTCGTAAAATTTTCTCGATAGAAAAAAAAATCCAGTTACCTCCAAAATAAACAATAAACCACTGTTATTCATAAAATACTTTAAATAAGATCATGAAACTTTGCATACTGACTGAACTAACTATAAAGCAGTGCTTATGTTATTTACTTTTTTTTAAATACCATTATTTTCACTGTAAAAAGAAATTACCTAAACTATCGGCCTCTTGAAGCGTGATTTCTGCCGTCCGGTCACTTCGCTTCGGCCTTTGAAGGGGGAGGTTGTGTCGCTTACGATCAGAATATACATTACGCAACAGGACGACGTAAAATTAAAATGGGAAATAACCGTAATAAAAATAAGAAGCGACTGGCTTGGCGTTAAGAAACAGGCATAAATATGATAAACCTAATGAAATAAGTATCTAACGACCTTTCTACTTACAGTATTAGTGATTACAAACATGTCGGTACATAGCATACGACGCGCGGGCAAGTGTTTTTTTTTGGGGGGGGGGCCTCCCCCCCGGGGGGGTTAGGACGAAATTAGAATTTGAGCTGACTTACTATATCCCCTTACTACCTTTCCAATTCAGTAGCTTGAAAACATCTTCCAATGCGGCGGTGAAGAGTATGGGTGATACTGCCCTGCTCACTTCCCTGCCCAACAGGGCTGAATGTAAATGGGGCATAAGAATCAAAGTGCAGATGCGTTATCACTATTGAGGATTAAGATGAAATCCCTCGTTTTCAGTAAAAAGGGTGTCTGGTTCTCTAAAATCACCATACAAAACACAGCAGCATTAGACTGCTATATTTTACGCTGGCATTCTGTGAGAGCGTGGTCCAACCCCAGTCGAGCCGGCCCATTCGTGCTACAATCATAATATAGCTGCAGCGTGGCCCTACCATGTAAAAAAGTTAACTAAGTAAATTTAATCCTTTATTACTTATTACCATAAGACAGCTGTCTAATAATTAGGTATAACGGAAGAAAGTTTTCGAATAGTAGGTAAGTAGATAATTACTTCAAAATTTTGAAACTAGAAAAGGTAAACTTGAGAATCATTTTCATAATAGAATAGACTTAAGTACTTCAAACTTTTCAACAAAGTGGAAAGAGTTAATTGCTACTAATCGTAAACTGTTATAATTAAAGGTTAATTATTTTGTAGTTGGTATAAAAAGGACGATTTACTGTCTATAGTTACAAATGCAATGTAAAACGCAATGTTGCGTTTAAGATTGATTGTATCTTACAATAAAATGACAAAGAAATCGAGTAAGAAGAGTTTAGAAACATTAGACATAGAAACTATTAGGAATTACACGCATTTCTTAGCACTGCCGCTAAAATTCGTCGGATGCTGGGACTGGTTTATAAACCCCAACCGAGAATACGAAATAATCGCTAATCATGTTTATTTGTTCTTAGTGCTGTTTGTGCTTGCCAATCTACCGATTTCTCTAATCGTCCATTTGCAAACTGAATGGGTTGATATCATGCACAGTTTAGACGAAATAGCCGACGGGTTGCCGTCGGTTGCGTCCGTCGCTATTGTGGCGTACTTTGCGCTTTACAAGAATGAGTTGTACGAGCTGATCAATTATATGAACGTTAACTTCAAATGCCACTCGGCTCGAGGCCTGACTAATATGACAATGCTAAAGAGTTACAAAGCTGCAAGGAATTTCGCTTTCTTCTACACTGCTTGCACATTGTTTAGTGTGACGATGTATGTTATGTTGCCAGTGATCGTACATTGTGAGTATATTTCAATTTTATGATAATGAGCTGAAAACTTTATATCGATTTTAATAAGTGATGAAATCAACACGTGGTAGCTGAGTTTATTTTTTATTTTTTAGGTGTTATTAGAAATGCGATGCTTTCCATGTTTTGTTTTGTCCTCTGTCCCCTCTTACGATACCAATGGGCTTAAGGCTTATATGCGATGCCAACTTTAAAGAAATTGATATCGTTTTCTCTTAAGAATCGAATGTTGTAGTTACCAATTTTTCAGTTGGAATGCCTAGTCCAAAAATGTAACAGCAGTCAAAATTTATTTTGTTGATTTGGTTGAGTATTACCATAGCATACTATAATAAACAACAGAATCACTGCCAACCTTATTTTGTACGAGAACCGGTGTCGTATGAAAAAGAAACGAGAGAGAAGTTCAGGATCGAGTCAAATGGAATTCCGTAATCTCTGCCTACCCCTATGGGTGACAGGCGAGAGTTTATAAATGGTATTAATAATTTAATCCATATTTTAGTGTGGACAAAGCAGCCGCTGCAACCATGGGTCTATACAGATGTTACAAGGACAACATTCATTATATTTGTGTTCCTAAGGCAATGCCTGGCGCAGGCCTTCGTGGCGCTGGCTTTGGGCCAGCTAGGTGAAGTTTCTTTAATATCAGTGAAGTCTTATGTCTATGTCATTAGAATAAGTGGTTTATTTAACTAAGTATATTAGTAATCATAAGAAAAAGGAGAGGGTGACAAACGAGTACATAGTCCAATTACTGATAAGTGGGTGCTGTGGCCCATAGACACCTACGTCTATACTCTATTAAAAATCAAAATACAGATATTTTGTTACCCTTGAAGACCTAGAATGTATCGTTATACCAGTACCAGTATCAGGTCGGTTAACACAGGCGGATGTCATTTGTATTGAATTAGCGACATAAAAACCCTCATGTTAGTCAGGAACACCTAGAATATACTCAGACTCGAGAGTCTGTTTGTGACGGCGCTGTCGTCGCGCTACAAGCGAAACATATAAAACCCTAAATCGTACTAACAAAGTTAAAACAGTATACATATTATATAAATAGCTCCGAACTATCACACGGAGCGTTGGCCGCTCCCTGGGCGGAACACCTTGTCCGGCGGGAGATCTTCCCTTTTCCTTCTACGGCCAAATATTTATGGTAAAAATAAAAAAAGTAAAGTAACAGCCTATATACGTCCCACTGCTGGGCACAGGCCTCCCCTCATTTCTGAGAGGGTTTTAGGGAAAGGAAGTGTCCGCCGCGCTGCCCCGATACGTGTTGAAGAATTTTACATGTCTTCGAATTTTTTTTTCTTATTTCTCGGACATGCAGGTTTCCTCACGATGTTTTCCTTCACCGCCGAGCACGTGGTAAATCAGCACTTAAAATTGCAATTAACAATTTCATTGGTGCCGGTGGGGATCGAACACGGTTTTCTCGCGTACTGTGAAATTTACAGCGAGCGCTAACCATCTGAGCTACCACGTCTCTTAATATTTATGGTACGTTTCAATATAGTGAAAGCGGTCCTGCTTATATGTGGCTATGGTGGAATACTATTGTCATTTTAGTAGGTGAGAGTACGACATAACCCGTCGTAGCTCTCGCGAGTCGGTTACGAGTGGGTATTATTAGGTAGTTAGGTATAATTATGTAGGTATTACCTCACAGAAAAAATACCAGTGCCTACATGCGGCTAGAGTTAATAGGTCTTAAAACTGTAAAGCCGGACAGACCAGCGAGCTTAGCCGGAAATTTTATAAGTAGTGCAAAACGGAAGTAATGCAATGTTTTTTATCATTTACCGTAAAATATTCTTAAGTTATAACGAAATAACAACAACTGAATAAATTAGTCTTATTTATTATTAATAAATTAATCATTCAATATTCATTAGAGTATTAATTTCAATAATTGCAATAGTATATATATAAGTATATGAAAAATGTAAAGGAATGGTCGAATTTAAAAAAGCCTAATAAAAGCCGGACATTGTCTAATTTGGCCGAACACGCAACCAAAAAGCCTGACTGTGTGTGTGAAAAAGTCTGGCAACGCTACATGCGGCGAGAGTAGATTTGAGTTTAATAAGTCGATGCGAGTCCGACATAACCCGTCTTTGCCTCCGCGAGGCGGATATGATTCATAAATATTTCCCCATATAAATAGGACCTTAGTGGTTCGATCATAAAATGTAGCCGTTTAACATTGACCAATCACAGGTATATTTTTCACGTCCAACGCTATACTTCTGTGCGGTCAACTGGACCTGCTGTGCTGCAGTCTACGCAACGCGCGCTTCACCGCCCTGCTGCTGCAAGGCGTACAGCATTCTGCACTGCTGGCTGCCCACAAGGACTTGCTAGAAGATGAGCGACATAATTACATGTATAACACGTCCGAGATGAGGGACTCCCGTTACCATTATGATAATAAATTGGTGCGTGTACTCACAATGATTTTTTCATAAAAATATGAGTGACAAACTAGCACACAGACCACCCGACGCTAAGTTGATGATGGATGGATTCCATACACACATTCTAAATTAAGAATCGAAATGCGAATTAAGATGGAACTACTCATTACTAGTATTGGGTACTGAGTGTTCGGGTAAAGGACGTGTGTTTAATAATAATTTAAATTGTATGTAAAACAGTTTAATAAAGAAGTCAAAAATATAAGATTAAAATAATATGTTAAAAAATGTAAAATGTTAATGTTACGTTAATGAGCTCGCGTCCGTCGCGAGTACGGTATTTTACGTGAACTAACACAATTTTTATAATTGTCGAACTATAGCGATTCTTAACGTAGCGTTTTGAGTGATATTGAGAGGTTCTATGGGCAGCTGTATACGTCATCATTGGAGCCACATACAAGTTTGAGTAACGATCCAAGACCAAGTCTTATCCGACACTATTCCGATGATATCCCGGACGTCAGTATGAGCGAGATTAAAATGGCTCCAGCACCTTAAAAACGGCAAGTCCCCGGGCGAAGATGGAATTACAGCGGAGGTTCTAAAAGCGGGTGGGAAAACCGGTACTTGATGTCCTTCAGAAGCTCTTTGATTCCGTCCTACATGGTGGCACTATAGAGCAGAAGTGCGGAGGTCTTGTTCTTCAAGAAAGATGGCAACGAAAATCTCTCTTTTACGTGGTAGAGCCAGGCTGCAGCTATATTATATATCCACTTATCATCAGGTAGACTGTGTGCTCGTATGTCACCCAATGCTATAAAAAAGAAGAACCACAGACCGATTTCCTTTCTGAGCCGCGTCTACGTGCTGTTTTCGAGAGTCATTACGAATCGTCTCGCACGCAGTCTCAACGACTTCCAGCTTCCCGAACAAGCCTGTTTTCGAAAAGACTTTAGTACCATAGACTACAAACGTACCCTTCGGAAAATTCTACAGAAGATGGAAAAGTATAATCTGCCGCTTTGCCTGGCGTATGAGGACTATGAGAAAGCCTATAATAACGTCGAAATTTGGGGTTTGGGCGGTGCTACAGTCCTTTCAGCGATGCCAAGTTTTCTGTCGGTATATCGAAGTGCTGAAGTGTTTGTACAGTAGGGCTACGATGGCTATACCAGTACAGAACCAGAGTATGGATACTATCCAACTACAGAGAGCTGTAACACAAGGTGACTTAATATCCCGAAACTCTTCACCGCTGTATTACGACATAGGCCGACCCATTAATTGTTTCATGGGTGGGTTTTGCCATAGTTTCGACGCTAGGCGGGTTGGCAACTGCAGTTTTTTTTTAAATATCTGTTCCTGTTTCAGTTTCTCTTTGATCTTCTTACGACACCAACGGGAATGTATAGGGCAGTTGGTATTCTTAAGCCGGCTTCTCACTGTGTGTGTTATCACGTGCCGCGCCACGCCCGCACGCGTCACGCGCAGTGTGAAGGGCTAGGCACGGCGCGGCGCGCATGTCCAAAGCCGTCTTCTCACTGCGAGTGTTATCACGCACCGCGCCGTCCGAGTTGATTTGTACGCGCAAGCTAACACCACGCGTGAGCCC
Source organism: Parnassius apollo (assembly GCA_907164705.1). Lineage (NCBI taxonomy): Eukaryota > Metazoa > Arthropoda > Insecta > Lepidoptera > Papilionidae > Parnassius > Parnassius apollo. The sequence continues at coordinate 4,249,122 of CAJQZP010000547.1, read as the reverse complement.
GCGCCGTTTCCACTGACATGGCGCGGCGCGTGCTTCGCATACAAATCAACTTGGGTGCGGTGCGTTGCGAGAGAGCGTGAGAAGCCGCCTTTAAACCGCCACTACGCGATTTTTTTTGTAGGAGAGGGGGCAAGCGAGCATACGGCTCACCTGATGGTAAGTAATTACCGTCGCCCATGAACAGCTGCAACACCAAGGGGATTGCAGATGCGTTGTCCTTTTGTTGTCGTCGTTCTGGGGATTAAACTGGACTAGATTTAGTCGCCCTCATTACGATATGTTGTTCAACAAAGTCTCGACTTCAGACACAAGATTGTCCCGGTACTCGGCGAAGTTTTCCTGTGAAATTTTGGCACGGCTGGTGTATTAAGCATCACCAATGCTGTCGTCTGCAAAACAATGAATGCTACCGATTTGCAACATGTCATTGATATGCAAAACAAACAGCGTTGGTGATAGCACGCAGCTTTGTGGAGCACCAGCGTTAATGGGCTTATAATTGGAGCATGCACCGTCTACTACGACCTTGATGCTCCAATCAGCAAGAAAATTGGTGATGCAATTGCACAATTTCTCGGGAAGCCCATAGGAAAGAAGCTTCGTAAGAAGTGCTTTGTGCCAAACCCGATCGAAGGTCTTCGCTATGTCCAAACTAACGGGCAATGCCTCCCCCTTGGACTCTACTGCCTTCGCCCATTTATGAGTTAGGTAACCTAGATCACCAGCCGAGCAACCGCGACGGAAACCGTACTGGCGGTCACTAATCAGCTGGTGATCCTCAAGGTACCGCATGAGCTGGCTGTTAATAATAGATTCTATCATTTTAGAGAGCAAGGAGGTGATGGCGATATGCCTATAGTGGGATGGATCAGAGCGGTTACCTTTTTAGGAATCGGGTGCACGAAGGCTATCTTTCATGATTTCGGGACTACGCCTAGGGAGTAGGAGTACCGGAAAAGACGCATTAAGACCGGTGCCAACTCTGAGCACACGTCTTCAGTACAATAGGTGGGCGTCATCGGGCCCACTCGACTTGTTAATGTCCAGGGAGAGGAGTGCTCGGCCCACCAAGCGTTGGGCAAACAGTACATCCTGCATGGATCAATCACACTGCGGGATGGTCGGCGGTGTGTTCCCTCGTCATCAAGAGTCGAGTCGGACGCAAAGGGAGAGCCCAGTAGATCGGCTTTGTCCTTTGCGGCATGGGCCAATGAGCCATCCACCCTGTGCAGAGATGGAAGAGATAGCTGGCAGAAGTTCCCTTGGACAGCCTTGGCGAGAGACCAGAATGCACGTGGAAGACGAACAAGTTTCTCGTCAATTCTGCCGATGTGCTCTGACTTTGCCTTGACAATGACACTTTTGAAGGACCTGGAAGCAGAATTAAACTTCTTTTCAAGAACGCCTGCCCAGGAGAGCCTGCAGAGCCCAGGCCTGGTAACACTACTGCTTATGATGTAATGCAATTTTGCAGGAGCGACCAAACCAAGGCTGGGTTCTGCCTCCGATAGGTACCACAGACGATGGAATAAATAGTTACATTCCCTGTAGCACCACATCAGCGACAGAATTAGCAACAACGCTGGGATCATGCGGCGAGAAGAAAACTCGCCTCCAAGGGTGGGATGCAAAAAAAGATCGCATCCCGTCCCAATTGGCTGACCTATAATGCCAAACACGGCGGCAACCTGCAGTACGCAACCGCGATGGAGGCGTGAGTAGCACCGTACCGAATCAGACAATGCAGACCATTGTCTGATCCGGAGTACGGAGCTAGAGGAGAGGAGAGAGAGGAGCCAAGAGGGCATCAAGGGAGAAATGATATCCGTCCGGGTGAGAGGTCAGCAGAAGGTCCAACAGGGAAGGTATATGATTTTCCACATCTGGGATTCGCGTAGGCGAGGCAACTAGGTGTGTCAGACCATATGCCAAAGCAAAGTCATAAACCGATTTACCCGCATGATTGGTTAAACGAGAACCAAGCCATTTAGCATGGTGGGCGTTAAAATTACCAAGTATCACGATCTCTGCGGATGGGACCTGTTATAGCACGGAGTCTGCAGCCATTTGGACGTGGTCGATCAGTCGGTCTGTGTGTCAGTGGTCTGTCGGCATTACCGCTATAGGAAATATATAGGCACCCGTGGACGCGGGGATCGTCGTTGCTGTCTACGAGTAGCCATGAGATGGACAGGTCCGTACCTTCAAAGCTACCGAGGTGTCGAAAACAGATGTCCTCTCAGACGTACACGCAAACTCCAGCCCGGGGCACAAAAGAGTGTTCTAACCTGTACCCCGAATAGGAAAGATATGAAGTCTCAGCCAGAGAGGACACCTGTGTCTCAGTTAGAAAGAGCAAGGCGGGCTTCGCCGTTTCCAGATGGTAGTGGACGGCGTTAAGGTTTGAATGAAGTCCCCTGATGTTGCAGAAATCCACAGATAGCGTGGCAGGGGGCGCCTTTGACTTATTGCTCCGTTTGCCCCGAGCAGGTTTAGGCAGGTTTAGCAGGTTTAGTGTCGAGCGGAATTTCGCCCCTCCCCCCCCCCAGAATACGAGGGGCAGACTGAGCACCCACGTTTAGGAAGAGTAGGGGAGTTTAGGCGTTGATGCTCAGCGAGGGATTCTCCGCCACCGGGGGTGCTGTACCCTCCTGGGGTAGTCTCACATTTAACTCCGCTACCACGTTAAGGGGGGGGGGGAGAAATGCACTCACCAGACGAAATGCAGAAGCAAAGCTTCTACTTCACGACGGTCTTCTGTGAAGTCGTGGTACCACCCCGGTTTGAGCCGGCCCATACATGCAACAGCAAAGGCTGCTACGTGGCTCTACCACTGTTAAAATTTACTCTACGTAAACAAATGTATTGATTGAAATATATTTTCTTAAAATATTTTTTTATTCTTCTCGTGGTGGCATAGGATAATGTAAGCTATATAATAATATTAATATATAACATTTTCAGCGACATTCTATGGGACATAACACAAGCTACAGTAAGTACTACAACATATTATTGTTTCAAGGCTATTTCCTGTTTGATCGGTATAAGTGCGATGCAACATACACTCGACATCTCAGAATAATATTCATTGGCCCGATACACCTTTGTTGACGTCAAAATTAAAGGGGACTTAGACAAGGGCGTCCGTTCATATAACAGATTTTTTTTTATAAAACTGAACTGACTCACAAATTTACAAGCCACCTGATCATAAGTGTGTGGCAGCGCTGTCGTCGCGCCACAAGCGAAACACATCGAACCCTAAATCGCGCTATCAAAGTTCCGAAGTAAAATAGGTATATATAGAATAGCTCCGAACTACTATTCGGAGCGTTGGCCGCTCCCCAGGTCGAATACCATGCCTGGCGGCAGATCTCCCTTTTTCCTTTCTTTGCTACAAGTGGGAACTGCAGTCCATGGGCACCTAGTCAACTTCAAACATAGAAGGCCACAGATGCGTTGTCACCAAGCTGGAATGCCACACAGCCTTTAACTTCACTAGCTCTCTCTACCCTTCAGACCAACACAGCAGTGCAGGTATTGTTATTTGACGGCGGAAGCGATGTCGCGGGCATTTTTGAATCATCTCAATAAGATATGTAGATATCTTTTTATGTAGTAAATAAAGTAATATTTTGTATCACTATCTTAAAAAGTGAGCATCGCGTGACGTTTCGGTGTGAACAGACACTTACGCTGTATAAACAATCCGCTCCAAAATCACGTCTAGTAAGTTTGAAGGATTTCGAGTGAATGTATCATTTCGTGTAACATGGACAAAACAAAGATCATGATTAATCTCCATGTCACAGCTATGCCGGTAGTTCTTGGGAGCACTATGCTCGAAGTTGTTGACGAGTACGTTTGCCTGTGGCAAATAGTCCCATTACGTAAGTCGAACTTCGACCGAGAGGTCAATCGACGGATTTAACTCGGCTGGGCAGCATTCGGGAAATTATCTAAATCTTCTCGTCAGGTATACCTCAAACTCTGAAAACTAGATTGTACAACCAGTGTGTGTTGCCAGTGATGACTTACGGATCTGAGACGTGGTCCTTCACTACTAGCCGTATGAGGACGCTCAAGGTCGCTCAGCGAGCTATGGAGAGGGTTATGCTCGGAGTTTCTATGCGTGATAAACTCAGAAATGAGCATATCCACAGTAGAACCAGAGTGACCGACATAACCCAACGGATTAGTAAGCTGAAGTGGCAATGGGCTGGCCATATAGCTCGAAGAACCGATAACGGATGGGGAAGAAAGGTTCTCGAGTGGCAGCCTCGTACCGGTAGACATAGTGTAGGGCGACCCCCTACTAGATGGATTGACGACCTGGTAAGACATGCAGAAAGTCGATGGATGCAGGTGGCTCAGGACCGTGCTTTGTGGCGTTACTTGGGGGAGGCCTATGTTCAGCAGTGGACTTGTGAAGGGCTGTAAAGATGATGATGATGATCATGTATATTATCGTATGATATTTTCAGATAATTAAGTTTTTATATCCAGCTTCTTAATTATTTTCTTGCAGATATATACGACCTAGCTTACGATGCGGATACGAGTGCGGCGTTACACGAGTGCGCTCGTATGTGTCAGGTCATTAACGAATATAAGGCGAAATTTGAGGCTTTCGTATCGCCTCTGCTCGTGCTGAGGGTCGTGCAAGTTACTCTGTATCTCTGCATGTTGCTGTACGCGGCTACAGAAGTGAGTGGTTTTAATTATTTTAGTAGAGGAAACAAGTGCTATATTATGATTGTAGCGAATGGGTCGCTTCGATCAATATCATATGCTCTTACAGAATAATAGCGTAAAATAACAGGTTAACGCTGCTGTGTTTCGTATGGTGAGTGCAGAGAACCGGATGCCTTTTTACTGTTAACGAAGCATTCCATCTTAGTAGTTAGTAGTAGTAGTAGTAAATATCTATGGGACAAAATATTCACTTATCATCACCCTTATTTTATAAATAAAGAACTATCTTCGTCTATGAGATCAATCATAAATTCAAACAGTTGTCACATACCGTATTGATTGATAACTGTAGGATTTTATGTGGTAGAGCCACGCTGCAGGTATATCATGGTTGTAACACGAATATGTCGGCTCGACCGTTGAAGGACCACGCTCTCAAAGAATACCAGCGTAAAATAGCAACTTAAATTCTGCTGTGTTTCGTATGGTGAGTGTAGAGATCCGTTTTACTTGAAACGAGGCGTTTCATCTTAGTCCTCAGGGGTGGCAACGCATCTACGTTTTGATTCTTCTTCTTCTTCTTAAAGTGCCATCATCTTTCGAAGGTCGGCGATCATTAAGGCAACTTGAATCTTTGATGCCGCGGCTCTGAATAAGGAACGGGTGCTCTTTCCAAACCATTGCCGTAGGTTTTTCAGCCAAGATGTTCTTCTTCGACCCACACTTCTTTTTCCTTGGATCTTGCCCTGTATGATAAGTTGCAGTAGATCGTATTTTCTGTTTCTCATTATGTGGCCGAGATATTCAAGCTTTCTTTTCTTTACTAAATATACAACTTTGTCTCTCCAGGATATCCTTAACATTCTCCTGTATACCCACATTTCGAAGGCTTCAATCTTCTTACAGCTCGATTCTGTGAGGGTTCATGTTTCAACGCCATACAAAAGAATGGAGAAAACATAACAGCGTGCTAATCGTACTCGTATCTGGATGTTCAGATTTTTATTGCACAGAAGTGACTTAAGCTTAAAGAAAGCATTACGGGCTTGTTATATGCGGCAAGAGTCGAGACTGTGGTCTCCCGTATCATCAACCCAGCATCCCAAATATTTGTATCTGCTAACTTTTTGTAAAGGCTGTCCATTACATAGTAGAGAAGGGTTAGCAGGTGGTGTTTTACAAACTGTCATATATTTGGTTTTTCTGGTGTTGATACTGAGGCCAAACGCTGAACTAACAGATTGAATTTTGTCTATAAGGATCTGAAGATCTTCCATTGAAGATGCAATAAGTACAGTGTCATCGGCGTAACGGATATTGCTGATAATCTGACCATTCACTGTGATACCTACATCCACCCGATCCAAAGCTTAACGGGAAATCATCTCTGAGTAAATGTTGAAAAGAATTGGCGAGATAATACATCTCTGCCGTACTCCACGTAAGATTTCCGAGTCATCTGTTAGTTTGCCCTCTATACGTACATTCGCCGATTGGTTCCAATCTTTTAATTGGTGTTTAATGAACCTTACGTCCTTAGAGTCGAGTCCGATGGATTGTAATATATCAATCATTCTTGCATGCTGTACTCTATCAAATGCTTTTTCATAATCGATAAAACATACAAACACATCTTGATTTATGTCCCAGCATCTCTGTATTAAATCTTGATACCCGAAAAGTGTATCTCTCGTTCCCAGGCCATTGATGAACCCAAACTGTGTTCTTGAAATAAGGTCTTCACATTTGCTATAAATTCTTTTATGAATTACTTTAAGGAATAATTTTAGAATATGACTCATTAAGGAGATTGTTCTATATTCGCTGCATTTCTTCGCAGAAGCAACTTTGAGCAATGTGACAAAGGTGGATTTGAGCCAATCCGATGGTATGACGCCCGAATCATATATAGTGTTAAATAATTGTTCCCGGCATAACATATACCGGGAACAATTAAAAATCAAAAGTCATTGATTCTTAATCGATTTTTAACCGAGGATAAATGTAGATGTCTATGGGCCATAGCATCCACTTACCACCAGGTGGACTGTATGCTCGTTTGTTACCCTTATTCTATAAAAAAAATATGTAAAGTTATGGTAGCTCATTGGCTAATCTCGACGTAAATTTCACATTACGCGATCAATCCCGGGATTGATTTCGTGACACATATTAAATTGTTAGTTGTTATATAAAATTTTAAATGATAATTTACTTCGTGCTCGGCGATGAAAGTTAACTTCAAGAAAACATCTGCATGTACGAGATATAAAATATTTCAAGGAAATTGATGTCCGGCAATGTGCACTGGACAAGTAGTTGCACCATCATGTTTTCAGAAATGAGAAAAGGCTTAGTATCTAGTAAAAAAGGTAGTATATGCCTATAACCTATATGGTTGTAATTTTACGTTTTACTTTTATTTTAAGTTAATGAATACGATGAAGATATTCGATATCTTCAGGAGACGGGTTGGCAACCAAAGTGTCAGATGTTCTTTTTAAATAAAATTGAAGTGACAAACGGAATTACGGTCTATTTGATGGAAAATGGCTATTGTAATTCATGGACACCTATTGCCAACTTCAAACAAAGAACGCTACAGATGCATCATTACTTCTGAGGACTAAGATGGAATGTTCCACAGCCTATATTTATATTGTTTCTATACCCCTTAGGCTGGAACATACCTGTACAGGCACAGCTACTTTACGTCTGATAAAAATAAAACGGTTAAATCACCAACTATCAAATGCCATGCCATGAGACTTTTTGCTGCAATTCAAACCCAGTTTCATTTGTACACTTAGACGTCTCTTACTCTTTAAATTCTTGTTATCAAGCATGATTAGACTTAAAATTTAAATCAATGTGTTTCAGAAATTCGATATGGTAACCGTGGAGTATCTGGCTGCAGTGGCTTTGGATATATTCGTGTATTGCTATTATGGCAGCCAAATTATTTTACAGGTGTGTTAAACTATGACTGAGATGATTTGTGATTTGATTGACAAAAACACAAAAATACATACTTAATATAAAACGACTCCGTGGCGTAGTGGTTTAGCAATGAGTTGCAGCGCTCAGGGCCGCGGCTTCGTATCCCGCAAGGAACAAGAACTTGTATGAGCTACAAATATATGTTCCCGGTATATGTTTGTCATTGTGATGTTTATGTACGTAAACTGTCCACACGATACACGCGAAAATCTTAGTGTGGAGGTAACTTTTTATAAGAGATAAGAGGAGAAAACAATGTTCTTATAAGTAGCGGCACGAAAGTCTAGCAGTGATCGTTATTAAGTACAAGTTATAAGGTATCATGGGGTAGTAAGCTGGTTACGGGACGGGAGTGCATATCGTTCGGACGCGCTGATTGGTTCTCCAGTTGCATTCCGTCCCCCATACTGATATGACATGCGCAGCTATCCTCTCTACGTTTCGTCAAGCGCTAGACTTACGTGCCGCGACTTGTATTCTTATTAATTAGCCCGTAATAGCCAGTTTACTGTTGGACGTGAGCCTCTCTCGTAGTAGTAAATATCTGCTGTAATAAGCATGGTTGGCAGGCATACTGACGACCGTAGAGTCACGCTGCAGTCACGCAGCTAGCTGCAACACGAGTGGATCAGCTCGACTTGGATACGACCGCGCTCTCACATAATACCAAAGTGAAACAGAAAAATAATGATGGTGTGTTTCGTATGATGTGTAGAGAACCAGCGACCCTTTTTGCTGGTAATGAAGCATTCGATCCAGAGGCAAATTACGTTAATTTATTTCATACAAAACGTATTTACAATTTCATAGGTAAAGCTAATATTATATTGTCACGGGAGAATGGTAAAGAAAATATTGAATAGATTCAGGAGTTACTACGGAATTCCATTGTAATATAGATGTTAAAATTACTTGGTTAAAATCCGTGTAATAAAATAAAAAAATGTGTCTTACCTAGTTTGAAGAGCACTTCCCACCCTCCCTCAATTGCGTGCACTAATGCACCGCCGTTCGCCTAGCTAGCGGTCATCCATCGCGAGTTTACCGTCAACAGTCTCAATGTAAGGCGCAACACGAGTCGTATTATCGACGGTGGTGTTTCTTTCCTAGTGTAGTGGTGTTGGGAATAGTGTACACAATTTAGGGAGCGCGAGAAGTGCTCTTGGAGCTAGTTAGGACACATCATTTTATTTTATTAGGCTGATCTTAACTAATAAATTCTTAACATCTTAAAGTTAAGGAAAAATTTGGTTTTAGGCAGATCGTGTGTCTACAGCGGCATACCAGAGCTCTTGGCACACAATGGGTCCACGTCCAAGGAGGCTGCTGCTCAATATCCTCTTAGCTAACCGGAGACCGATTGTGGTTCGTGCTGGAAAATTTTTGCCCATGGATCTGCACACTTTTGTTGCTGTAAGTGATTAATGCAGTAAGTGCCGTATAGTTGGTGGGGGTGTCGTAAGAGGCGACGGAGGGAAAGGATTGATGAAAGAATCATGCCCACTTTCCATACATTGATTGACCTGTCACTTGATTCCTTTAACAGATCGCGTCTACTTACAACTACTGTTGTATAAAAACAATTATTGTTTATAATAACATAATAAGTTATCATCTTTTCATTTAGAGGCCAGGGAAAAATGCTATTAAGTAAATAAAATTTTGAGGTTGTAACAGCTGTCAGATGAGGTCTGTACATTTATTTTTCTTTCTTCACCATAGTATAAAACCATTAAAATCGTATCTAATCATAAATTAATAAGCTATAAAAATATAATTGTTTATTTTGAACAATCATAAACCACATGATGAATGAACAAGTTTTTCGTAGTCTGAAACATACATAATACATAAACACTCACGCCTGTCACCCAGAGGGGTAGGCAGAGACTACAGACTTCCATTTGGCACGATCCTGACACACCTCTCTCGCCTCCTTCACATCCATACACCTACGCATACATGCTCGTCGGTCAAGGGTACTCCTAATTTGACCCGTTTTCAATAAATCGCCAATTTGGTCGATAAATTTTCGCCTAGGACGTCCCTTTCCGACTCTGCCATTCACTTCTGCAACATACATTTTATTTGTCGCTCTTTCCTCATTCATTCTTTCCACATGACCAAACTACCGAAGCATTCCTTTATTAATCCTGGTCACAACATCATCTTGCAAACCATACTCTTCTCTTATTACACAATTTCTTAGGCGGTGGTCTCCTATAAACGCCATCGGCCGTTTACAGCGTCACGCCGTATGCCGCGATGCTTACTATAGAAATGTACTGTTGTGGTCTCTTTCACAAGCTGATGTCGGCGTATGGACGTCGTAGGCAACGTTAAGACGCTTTGCGCTGCGTCTCTAGTTATTTCGAACCATTGCAGCGTAAAGGTCGTGTCTAGCGTCAGTACAAAATGAAAAAATTTTATAAAGAAAAAGACGAGTTATTGATTTATTATTATGTTTAAATTGTTCTTGATTAATAATAAAATATTCAGTAAATTTAGAATTGCTGTTTTTTAAGTGTTTCATTATAATAGCTGGAAACATCCTTCTTCATTTCTCTTCATAAATAATCGGTGCCTTGTTGCCTTTATTTTTCTTCGTATACGTCGTCTTGTGTCTCTTCTTCAAGTAACACAAGCGCCGCCAAAAGTATTGAATTTATATCCATTTTATGTACAAATATCACACACAACCACACGTGGGCACTGTCAGCTATTTAACTGTTGTTTGATCGAAAGTCTAGACGTCGTTCATTGCTAAGATATGTATTGACCGCTGACGCTGTGCCTGGCGTTCAGACGCCGATCGGAACGTTTACGCTGAAGTCGGACGTCGCGTATAGCATTTAATAGGAGACCGTAGCCTTACCCTGTCATTCAGATTCAGCCCTAACATACTCCTTAACGACCGCATTTCCACTGTGTTCATTCTCCTCTCGTGCTTCTTCTGTCACACCCAACTTTCACTACCATACGTTAAAGTAGGGACCAACACAGCATTGTGAATTGCCATAGGTACGTGCCTTTTTCGACACATTTTGACTCTTCACAATAGAGTGTAGGGCCCCATTTATTTTATTTCCTGCATTCACTCGTCGTTCTATATCCTTATCACATCTCCCATCCCTGCTAAATACGCAACCCAGATATACAAACTCATCTACTTGCTCGATCAACTCTCCTTCTATACTTATTTCACATATCGTCTTACTTTCTTCTCTTTCAAAAACCATAACTTTCGTCTTACTTGCATTCACTTTCATACCCCTTTCTTTTAATGATCTGTTCATTAATGTAACCATCATTAGCAGCTCGGCCGCCGACGATGCAAGAATAACTTGATCATCGGCGTACAAAAGGCATTTTCTGAAATTTCATAGTCTGAAACAGAACGCGGAAAACACGTTTTTAATATATTTTGGCATGGCTTCTGGGCCTTTGAACCATTGTAAAGCACGTTCCACCTCCAAAACTCTATTGAGAATGATAAAGTAACATTACTTCTTTTGGCTTTTTTTGAAAATTCAATTATGCGATACGAAATAAAAAAAATGCAATTTTATAAAATATTTTACCTCATTTGACCACAATTTTTAGACAGACTATAAATTAGGTTAAGGTTGAGTTTGAAGTTTATTCTACAGCAAAACACATGACTTGTTATGTGGCATTATTGTATTATAAACTAAATCGGCAGTATCTAACCGACAATCATCATTTCCAAAAATGAGCCATTTTGGGTGACTCCAAGTACCACCGACTAATAACCAGTGATTTTAGACATATCCGATCCCAGCATTGGGCTGTGCTAATACCATTTGCAAAATTGTCTATAGCATGTCTTAACACTTTACGGCCTCACTATATGGGTCTCTCTTCCTTATTCTTTCAAAGTAAAGATCCTCGACAGCTGTGAGGATTTCAGATAGTGGGTCAGGAGTTCCCGACACGACAGTACTAATCATTTCCAATTAGTGAGAAATTTTTGATAGTGGCGAATATTAACGATATTAAAAGACAGATTGGTGACAGCAGCATCAGATCTGGCCCAGAAAGAGATCTGATATTTTGATTTGACGGTATAGCCTTTTTATTTAACAGACAGAATTTTCTATAATCGCCACGCTTGGTGGAGGATTGGCGATTGCAATACTGGGTATTTTACGTCGAGTACATAAGAATTACTTAACGTTATAGAAATCTTTTTTGCATTTCTTTGATCGTCTTTTAAGGTATCCACGAAATAAGAAGCGTTAATATGGATTCTCTTAAGTATCACCACACGTAAAGTTATGTAATATATTGTTCAAAAAATAGACATTGTATAAAATGTATTATGTTATATAATATATTGTTCAAAAAATAGACATTGTATAAAATTTGTGCAATAAGCTGTGCATTTTCATTTCTTGATGAAGTGGTGAAGGTCTGTCGCATATCACAGAGAACTTTCTCTTGTACTTATTTGATAATGAAGAGAAAAGCTATTTTTATTTTTGTCAAAGTTCCAAATTTATCATATTTTGAATGTCTACTAAGGATATCTAGATTTAACCAGTATTTCTTATTACAGATTATCAAGACTTCATTCTCCTATTATACACTACTGGTGAACGTTAACGAGAAGGGCGATAGAAAATAAACGGTACATCCTCAAGTTATATAAATATATATTGGTTTGATAAGATTGTCAATTGAGACTTGATGATACATGAATGAAGTTTACGATATGGAAATATTTCTTTTATTTAATATAGATCATAAATAATAATTATTATATATTGTGACACAATTGGTGAAACAAAAGGTGGTAGGATTTCTTTCCTGTCCCAGTGTCCGTTTGGGTAGCGCTGCCAGGCGTCCGGTTAAAGCCGGACACAGTCAGACTTTTTGGTTGTGTGTTCGGCCAAATTAGACGGTGTTCGGCCGGTCCGGGTTTTGTTAGGGACCATTTTTCATATACTTACATCATTGATATATTAGGTTTTTTTTGTATATCAATGACTTACGTACATACTATTGCAATTATTAATATTGTAATTAATATTAAATGATTAATAATAAAGAAGACTAGTTCATTCAATTCCTGTTACTTTACATTACATTAGAATTTAAGATTTTTTGGTAAATGACAAAAAGCTTTACTTTAAAAAATGTCGTTTTACTAAGACTAAAAAAATTAAGGGTCTCCGGCCTGTTTACCAAAATGTTCGGCTAAGTTTCATTGGTCTGTCTGCCTTTTCGGTTTTAAGACCTGGCAACTCTACGTTTGTGTAGGCAGCACCCTCTTACAAATTTCTGCCGACAAATAGCAATGCTTGCAAAACTGCGTTCCACCATAAAGGAAGGTAGAGACAGTATAATTACAGGTTGTGAGGCATTCCATCTTAATTTCCTCCGAGGTGACAATGCTGCCTTCTTTGTATAAAGTTGGCTGCAGGTGTCCTGGACTACAGTAGCCACCTGCCATCAGGTCAGGACTGTAAATTCGGTTGTCATTGCAGTTTTATACAATAAGGAAAAATACGTAAAATAAATGAGAAATAGTTTGGTAGCGATAAACTTATTCCAAGGGGTTATATCATCCTTAAATTAAATTACTTAAAAATAATGCTAACACTGGTATAGGTTTTGGGGTTATAGAAAGTTTTGTAATAGAACCCTGAGCTTGTGCGCGTGTTGTGAGACGCTTGTATGAAACTTCAATACTCTGCACATATTGATGAGGGAAAGTAATAAAAATACACAATTTGTATTCAGAAAGTATTTTATTTACGAAATTAATATACAATTGTCTTGTTCATTACAATAAAACATTGATTGATTGAAACAGTTCGGCCGGTGGCCTTTGCAGCGGTTCAGTCTAACGCAGTGGCGAACTTAAGTCAACGTGAACGTACGCTTCCCGTGGTCGTCTTATTACCAAACTTCTGTTTAAATACTTTAATGTATGGTAACACTATCGGTGGAGAATTCCAATACACAGAGCTCGATCGCTGTGACTTTACCAACATTGACTCTTAAATTAATCATTTATTTTAAGGTGTATTGATAGCCATTACAAATTAAATATCAAGTTTAAATTAGATACAGCCTCAGCTATTTTCTTGTACAAATTTTGTCATTTCACAAATGACGTACCCGTGGTTCAAGCGATTGTAAATTAAAAACATACTTATTACAGGCTGCATAAGACATAAAATCGCACAAAAAGCTTACTACACTTGTACCTACCGTTCGTCCGACTCGGGAGCGGGACGGAACGAATGTTTTTTTCGCAAATTTTATTATGTCTTCCAAGACCTAGTTTTTAATGTTACGATTACTACTTATTATAAAATAAATGTTTATTCAATTACTTTCGATAAATTACATTTTAATCCTCAATTCATTAATTTAACTGCGAACATGGTTTAAATATTGCCTCTTCCTATCCGGTTCGAGAGGACCACCTTTTCTTTCAACACTATTGGATAATTACAGGCAGTATTGAAATCATATACGTTACGTTATCTATTGGATATCGAATATAACACAAACGTACAATTAGATCAAACATACGAACATACAAACTCACATAACGCGGCATTCAACATTCTTCCACATTTAGACACGCCCACAGCAAGTCCCCAGAGCCAATACGGTAAAAAATAAAATTATTACATGCAACACTGGCAGAGTTGACAACAGGTTTGATGTGGGATGATAAATTAATTTAAATAACCTCTATATTGAGTAAAATATGCTGACATATTATGTCATTTACGATTTACTTTTATTAAGTATCACTGTTTCTATTTCTTATTAAAATTAACAGTCTTGCCTTAAAAAAAGTTACGGTTAGATTTAGAAAGAACAAAACCAAATCTCAGATAACATTATCACTACACAAGTGTATATTTCTGTTATGACAATTGTCGCCTTCCGTAACACTTTCCTAAGTAAATATTATTGCTATTGTCAAAAACTGCATGATGACTGAAAAAGCTAGTATTAAAACTTGTTTTTCGTTGATTATGCAAGCAATATTGATACAAAAAATAAGTCACTTAATGCACGTTTTCGGCTGGCATATTATGGTGACCAATGAGGGTATCAGAGAGCGAGACACAACGCCGTTAACAATAATACTTGATTGCTAATTCCATATTTTAATGATTGTGATACAAATATATTTAAATTTTAAAATAATTTTTAATTTATAAATTAAAAAAAAAAAAAAAAAGAAAGATTGTTTTTGATTTTTGTTTTTAATTTTTTTTTTTTTTTTTTTTTTTTATAATATTTTTTTGTGGGGTTTTGAAATAAATATATACTTCGTGTTTTTTTGGTTTTTTTTTTTTTTTTTTTTTTTTTTTTTTTTTTTTTTTTTTATGTTTTTTTTTTTTTTTTATATTTGTTTAAAATTTATTATTTTTTTTAATATAATTTGAAGTGGGGGAAGGTATAAATAAAATTTCTTATGTTTTTTTTTTTTTTTTTTTTTTTTTTTTTTTTTTTTTTTTTTTTTTTTTTTTAAAAAAAAAAAAAAAATTTTTTTTTAAATTTTTTTTTTAATTTTTAAAATAAAGGGGGGGAATTATTTTTGTTTGTATTTTTGGGGTAATTGGTGTATATATTTTTTTTTTTTTTATAAGGGGTTTTTTTTTTTTTTTTTAAATTATATAAAAAAAAAAATTTTTTTTTTTAATTTTTTATATTTTAAAAAAAATTAATTTAATTTAAAAAAAAAAATTAAAAAAAAAGAAAAAAAATCATACAAATTGAATGTAGACGTCCATATTAAATATACAGTAATCGAGTAAACTCCATTGACGGTGATATGAAAATGACCTACCTTTAAATGACTAAAGTTTTAGGAAATCTCTAACGATCTTTATAAATACGAAAATGTGTTTGTTAGTCCTTTTTTCACATCAGAACGGTGTAATGAATCGACGTGATCTTGTACTGAAAAAGTTTGAGAGCCAGAGAGTGATATATTGATAGAGGATGCTTCTTATCCCGTTTTTACTAACTCCTTTTTCAAGATAACGTATTATAATAATTCATAAAAAATAATTGTTAATGATTTTTATCTATGAAATTTTGAAATATTAAAAATAACCACTCACAATGTAATATAAATTATTACTTCTTCACATCCAAGCTAGGCTTCTTGAATCGAATTTTATTAAAGAGTAAATTAGTACATATAAAAAATTGTGCTAAAGTTTGTCTTCAAACGTCTTTAAATGCGATAACTATAAATGAACATTAGGTTTAAGTAAAATGTTGCGTATTTCTGCATTACATAAGGTAGGGCTTTTTAGATATCCCGTCAATACAGTAAGCGCAGTGTAAAATTGAAGTGTAAAAACTACAGCAGCGTGGGAATCCATGCAAGTCGTCGACATGGCGGCACACGACACGGGCGACGGTTTAACTGTCGGGACAGACACGGGATTAGTTGCAGAACGGGACACCACGTACAATTCATCCGAAATATCTGTAAGCCTGTGACGTCACGCCACGAGGGTAGGGAACGCTACAGTTAGTGTCCGACCGAAGCTTCAGCTTTGACAAAAAGAATTACCTTCGGCGGAACCTTTGGTTTCCGAAGCCGTTTATGGTTTTGAAAGCCAAAGGTTTCTAACAAACGCCGAAATTAAACGAATGAGCGAGAGCGCGATGGGGCGTGGCGACACAATTTTTATACAAGTTAATATAAACCTTTAATTTTAAAATATTCAAGTAATTCATACACTTTATTTAAGCCAATCTTTTTAAGCCTTAGGCTTCAGCCGAAAGGTGTAGCAATAGCTTTGGCTTTGGACAGAAATTGACCTTCGGTCGGACACCAGGTACAGTAAGGGTGAGCAAAAGGCGCAATGCGGCACGGCACAAAGGGAAGCGTTTACAGATATTTCTGGCACGTTTGTACACATTTTACGCACGATTTCGAATATATAAATTTAACAGCGCACTATTTGAAATTGTTAGCTTTTAAAATTTACATAGCGCCACCCCTGTAATTGCCGAGAAAGTGGACAGCCTAAGGAACAGCGAATTACTCGGATTATTTTAAACCAAAAATAGATATGGTGAAAATTTTTGAAAGAAATGATAGGTGGCATATCGCATACGCAATCACAATATAATATTAATTGCCTTTTACGACATGCCAGGTAAGTATAACACAGTTGGCACACTCTTGTTTGTAAGATCCAACAAGGAGCTATTAAAATTTATTTTCTTAAAATGAATCTTATAACGGGACATTTAAAGATCGAAATCGTGCGTATATAAATACAAAAGAAACAAACACTAAAAATATCACAAAAATTAGTCGAACACATTCAAATGTTTAAAACTAAACTCAATCAATGATCGAAATTACAGAAGTATATAACGAAATCTGGTTGGAAGGACCATTCATGATTCAGTAAAGAAACGTAAAATTAAATGCCCGAAGTAGAATTTACATGGTTAGTAGAAACACAAATATCAGGTACCCATTTTATTCTTAGGGTTTATGAAATAAAAAATGTGGTCGATTTTAGGTATTAGTAACAAACAGAACACTTGTCATTCGTACTATTTACCTTACAGCTTTGGCTGCCTTTCATATATCTCTGGAGTGTCAAAAACTCAACTAAGTACATAGCTATGTCATTATTACAGTTCAGAGGCTACTTTATTGAAAAAAAAAAGTATTTTTCCAAGCTGCCAATGATGTAGGATTAAATCATTTTTAATTTTATTCTTAATAACTCCCATTCACTTTCATCACTTTAATTGCATGAAAGAATACATTGAAGTTATATGTACTACATGCTAGAACAGCCACGGCGAATAAAATCCGTGCAGCAGTGCGGGCGGATGGAATGAGCCACAGAGTACTTTTCAAGGCACAGACTAAGCAAGTTTGAGCCCGCGGCCTCTAACGTGTGTTGCAAACAACTAAGTCTTCGCGTCTCTTTTAGTACGTAGTACATTTTACTTCAATGACAAAATAATCGAATTAAATCGAATTCAATATTAACACCAAATTATTTATAATAAAATGGACAGTTGAATACAACATAATATATCATTAACTCATAATACTTGGGACTGTGATGTTTTTTAAAATATTACATGTATTATTCTGGAGTGACAAATTGTTCACACATTTAATTTGTAAATTATCTACATAAATTTATCAAATTGATATTAAAATTCAAACTACTGAAATGAGACCATGGAAATGATTTTTTAACTGTGCACTTTGAGCTGTCAGAACCGTAAGACTAGGAACATTCAGTTCACTATAATACACTTACTTTTGCACCTCTTCGCTGTCGACGCTTCTAAATATTAGATGACTGTCAATTTTTTTTTTATAATATTACAGTCTCAAACGACCTAATAGTACATTTGAGAGCAAAATACTGTTTATTTCAAACAAATGGTACCACAGATGTGTTGTCTCTTTTGAAGAATAAGATAAACTGCCGCACAGCGTGTAATTATATTGATTCTACACAAAGGGAAAGCAACGCAACAGCTAGGCGATGGAAGCAGGCGACTGGGTGTCACCACACAAGACAGATTATTTTATTTATTGATTAATTACAACCTATATGTTGCTGCACCCAACTTTTGCTCCCAACTCCCTCCTCCCCCTTTTTGGAATGACTCATATGGGGCTTTTGCCATCGTTACCACGCTTGGCAAACAGTTTTATATTTTCAGTAGTATTCAGAAAGATACTGCTGCCCATCTCCTGATTAAGTTTGCTTCGTCGCATTTTAGGACACTCACGGGGCGATATGGTGTAGTGAATATTATTACTCCGCCATTACTCAAGAACTATTTCTTACTATCACCTAGTAAATCATCATGTTGTGACGTTGTGAGGTGCACAATTAAAATTTTTGAATAATAAGTGTGTGTGTGTGTGTGTGTGTGTGTGTGTGTGGTGTGTGTGTGTGTGTGTGTATGTGTATGTGTGTTTGTGTTTTCGTGAACTCGTACGCGCATATCAAATAACTTTCTCATCGGTTTGTATTACCACAGAGGGTCGGGTGTATGTGTGTGTGCGTGTGTGTGAGCGACTCACTTCTTCTTGTTCTTGGGCTGTGCGCGTGGCGGTGTGTTGGGGCGGCCCATGTTGAGTCCGGAGTACAGCTTGCGCTTGTCGGCCGGCTTCAGAATCTGGAACGAGCACATCAGCGTCTCGTCCACCGACATTAGCGCACCTGCAACGTACGATCGCTTTGATTATTCGACAATTCTTTGAATAAAATGTTGCCTCGTGGTCACAAAATGTGTGAGGACCTGAATCGACGCGTGAGCAAACATTTGTATTTATGGTCACAAATGTGTTGACTGTCATATCTATCTTTTTTATTCTTGTTATCAACTACTCGCAATATTTGCAATTCACTGTAAACGACAGTTCTTTGCTAAACAAAGGTTATCTGGAAGAAATCGCTTCCAGAGCGATAAGACCGCCTTTTATACTTTCTATATTTTTATTTTGTCTCTTTCTTATGTGTGTTAGTGTACAATAAAGAAAGAATATATTGATCGATTGATTGATCAATATATTTTATTTATGGGTTAAATCTACTTACTCTAGAGTGCCTCTAATGCAAAAATCTATACATTTATGTTTTTGAGGCACTGTGGATTTATTTCCTATTATGGCAAATAGAAACTTAATAAAATGTTTTTGGAAACATTACATTACATTAGTACATTTCACTTTACTTTGTTCATCAGTTTCTCTAAAATAAGTTCAAATAGTAAATCTACCGCCAATCATTTTTATCATATAATTATCAATTTTCACTAAGAATAAAATACTTATGGCTCTTTATTCTTAGTGAATAGCTCGTGGTAGCTCAGATGGTTAGCGCTTGCTGTAAATTTCACAGTTCGTGCACATTTTATTTAAGTTATTTTTTTAATTCCCAATGTCATTGTTAGCCCGGCTACCTTCAGTTTTTGAATATTAATTTTTGGTCCGATTTACGCAAAACGAACTTACAGTATCTTGAAGTCTTGCAGTGGTAAGCTTGGGTTTGGGTTTAATTTTGTTAATTATAGGATCCCAAGCAGATGGCAGCACCCAACCATCTTCTCTATTGAAATTTGGATGTTTTTTAATTTCAATAGCCTCGCGTATCATCCTTGGTAGGAATCGGTGTTCTTTTGCGAGGATTTGTGGTTTATCAAATCTGATGTAATGGTGGGGACGACCTTTCGTCTCTCGAAGTCTGCAGTCTGTGAACATGTTCAAGATCGACCCCACCATTACATAGGTGGTTTATCTCGTGTGGGGAGATTTTCTTCTCGAAGTTGCATTGTGAACATGTTCAGATACCCCATTACATAGGATTTGATAAACCACAAATCCTCTCAAGATCATTAGGTACCTCGGTATCGAATCATTAGGTACGCGTCAGGTATTTCGGGTAAGTAGATTCAATTGCCGAAGGGTCGGTCGCCTGCGCGAGGTATCTTGCTGACCGACTGTAGTGTGTACTTGCCGTGTAGTGTAATTGTATTTAATTTAATTTAGTAGTAATTTGTATTTAGTAGTGAATTAGTGATGCCATCGCACAAGCCACCGGCGCTTGCCTGCATGCAGAGCTGCGCTGGGCCGCGAACGCCCATACCTTGATAGGGCGACCCGATCGGGTCCATAGTTTAGAGAAGCGGCTCGAGCAGGTCATGGCACAAAGGGCCGTAGTGGAGGAGGCTTGCACTGAGCTTTTGGCCTCGGATGCGGAACAGGGAGTCCTAGACTCCTGCCTCACGGACTACGAGCAATTCTTTTCGCTCACGGACGACTTGATCGAGGCGGGGGCCAAGTATGCTAATGAAGCGCGTGAAGCTCGGCTGAGTGGCTTGCTCGACTCCCCTCGTAAGCAGCCTACTCAGTCGGAGCTGTTGGGACGACTCCCAACTCTGGACCTGCCAAGGTTCTCCGGGGTCCTCTCCGACTGGCTGACCTATGTTGGCCTTTTTGATAGCCTAGTGGACGCCCGGAGGGACTTGACTCCAAGCCAGAAGACGGCGTACCTCCTGGCCTCACTGGAGGGGGAGGCCCTGGGCGTCGTCGGCCATTTGAAATTGTCGGATGACGCCTACCAGACCGCCCGGGACCTCCTCGCCGGAAGGTACGCCATCGTCCGGCGAATTGCGGACGAATACGTTAGGCAGCTTCTAATCCTCCCGCTGCTTAGGGACCGGGCCAGACTACGTCCGGACATCGTAAATACAGTCTTGGTAGCCTGTAATTCGTTGAGGCGGCTGGATTTACCGGTGGACGAATGGTCCTTCTTGTTGCTCCACATCGTGCTGTCCCGCCTGCCTCTCGATCTGATCGATCTGATCGGATCCATTGAGGAGAGGGGACGGTCTTTCCGCACTTTAGGGACCTGCTGCGGTTCTTGGAGGAGCAGTGCCGGCAAATCGAGAACGCAGCGGGCACCGTCGACGACCTACGGGTTGCCAATCGAGCCGTACCCAGGGAGAGGCGGAATCCACCGGGCAAGTCGTCGCTCACCCCCCTAAGACCGAGCGGAGCTCCCGAGGGAGGGCGCCGCTACCCCACCATTTTATAGCAGCCAGGAAGGCGCCCCCTGCTCCTATTGTCGAGCATCCGATCACCGGGTGACGTTGTGCCCGAAGCGCCAAGGAGCGCCGCTGGTGCTACTCGTGCTTGGAAAGGCACCTGCAACGAGACTGCCCGCACCAGCGGCCTTGTCCGCACTGCCAGGGCAATCACCATGCCGTTTTGTGCCTGGGTGCGAACGACGCTTCCTCTCGGGGCTCTGCCGGGCCCTCAACTCCCACGGGCGGGGACGCTAAGCCACGCCCTCAGTCGGGTGACGCCCGGCGCTCCCCTGCCGGCCACCGTGCCCCTGGGTTTGAAGGGGGTCCCTTACTCGACCAGTCGGGAGGTCGATCCCCCAAGGGCGGGGGGGTCGTCGCCCCCCTCAGCGAGTTGAGAGTCAGCGGTCAGCAAGACTCTTCTCACCCCCGTTAGCTGAGCGGCCGCGACTGGAGTACCACCCTCCCCCCTTTGGTCGGTACCGGTACTACGGGGTTCCTGTGACCTCGAATCTGTCCCGGGCCTCAAGGCCGAGGATCCCTGAAGCTCCCCAGGTCGGCCCGTTCGGTTATTTCCAACCCCGGGGAGTTGAGATTGCCGCTTTCGGGACCCCCGGTTCGAGTGCCGGTCCGATGGAGGCAGCCCCAGCTAGGTAGCTGCCGCTCTAGCTCCCACCACGGCCGCCTCCACTGATCCTTTGAGCCGTCAACAGTCTACTTGTCAAACTGTTCTATTGCCGACGGCCTCAGTGAAGGTGTTCAACCCGAGTGGCGACTGTTTAATGGTTCGCGCACTATTGGATTCGGGTTCACAACTATGTGTGACCTCCACTTGGTTGCTGGGAAGACTAGGGCTCCCCTGGAGCTCTGAATCAATGGTAGGTCCAATGGTAGGTATCGGAGGTGCCGAGCCTCCTGATCCTAGGGGACAAGCGGGAGTTTTGGATTTTGGCTGGCTGACGCACCATTCGGAGCGTCCTCTTTAAGTGCATAGCTTGTTATAAACTGATCACCATATCGCAGCCTATGATGAGTGACTTACCTCCCGATAGCGTCAGGGCCATGCTACCATTCGCTGGAGTCGGAACCGACTTTGCTGGCCCCTTCCTCGTCAATTCCTCCAACCTACGTAACGCGCGTTCACATAAGGCCTATCTGTGCGTTGTCGTGTGCCTCGCCACTAAGGCCGTTCACTTAGAACTTGTAAGTGCCCACAGCACTGAAGCCTTTATGGCCACACTGGGCCGCTTCGTATCGCGTCGCGGTTTGCCGGACCTGATCCGGTCTAATTGCGGAACGAATTATAAGGGCACGCATAGATATTTGAAATAGGTCGTCGAATTTCTGTCCAGCAACAGGACTTATTTAGGTACTGCGATGTCCAAGAAGGACATCCAGTGGAAATTCGACCCTCCGGCTTGCCCACACTGGGGCGGTATTTTTGAGGTGGTGGTTAAGGTTGCAAAAACGCATCTCCGTCGCGTTATTGGCGAAACTATTTTGACATTTGAGGAGCTTGCCACTGTAAAATTGAGGCGGTATGCAACTCTCGGCTCCTGTCAGATCCTAATGATTTGGAGGTTCTAACCCCGGGCCACTTCCTGATTGGCCAGCCGCTTAACGCCTTGCCCGAGTACCCCTTCAGGGAAACAAACTCTTCGCGGTTGAGCAGATTTGACCTGCTGCAACAAATGACTCAGAGTTTTTGGCACCGATGGTCTCTAGAGTACCTACATCTTTTGCAGCAGCGCGTTAAGTGGTCTGACAAGACGGATCCTCCTCGGGTTGGAGACCTCGTGTTAGTTAAAGAATCTAACGCTTTGCCTTTGTATTGGCGCCGTGGGCGCATTGTTAAGTTATCTTATGGATCGGATGGGGTGTCTAGGGTGGCCGAGGTTTTGGTTGGAGAATCGGTCTTGCAACGTGCCATCGCGACCCTATCCCGTTTGCCAATTTACTCACGGACATAAGTCCTTATGCCCAGGATGGGGGTTTGTTTACGCAAAATCGTGGCATCTTGAAACTGCAAGACGCTAGTCGCGGGCGAGGAACCGGTTTGACGGGTCGAGCCGAGCGGGCGTCGACCGTGCCCAGTTAGTCTGGAAGAATCTTTGTACGCTACGGCCGTGCCGGCGGGAGGTCGGGAAAGTAGTCTGGAATACTAGGCTACACTAAAAGTATCGGGAATGGAATATTTCCACTGTTCCTGTCATATTAAAATCTAATTGAAAACTCCTTGGTTTTAAAAATCGAATATCGTTTATTTATTTAAAAAAAAGATTCTCGGTCTTGTCACAAGGTTTGTTGTCAAACTTGTTTAGTCGTTGAGAAAATGGAATTGACTCGAGAAAATTCAAGAGCGATGATTTATTATGACTTTCGAAGTGGTTTAACACAAAAACAGTGTGTTGACCGCATGATTTCTGCATTTGGTGATGAAGTCCCATCCAAAACCACAATTTATCGCTGGTTTGCTGAATTTCAACGTGGACGTGTCAAGCTCAGTGATGATCCCCGTCAAGGTCGCCCAAAAACTGCAGTCACCCAAGAAAACGTTGATGCTGTGCGTAAGCTGAGTGAGGAAGATCGACATGTGATATACCGCAAAATTCAGGCAACTTTCGACATTGGCATGAGTCAAATACAAATAATCTTGCATGAACAATTTCGTGTAAAAAAGTTTTTTTCCCGGTGGATACCACATTCGCTCTGTGAAGAGCAAAAAGCGGCTCGCGTTACTTGGTGCGTCAGAACTCCCGAAAGATTCCACGCAGGATCCTCAAATGCTGTGTACAACATCGTATCAGGTGACGAATCTTGGATATACGCGTACGAACTCGAAACAAAAAATCAGTCACGAGTTTGGGTGTTCGAAAATGAGTTAAGGCCAACAAAAATTGTTCGTTCACGGAGTGTTGCAAAAAAAAATGGTGGCCACGTTTGTCTCCAAAACCGGCCATGTTACGACTATTCCCTCTTGAGGATAAAGAACGGTAAATGCAGAATGGTATGCTAGCATTTGTTTGCCACAGGTCGTTTCTGAACTCCGTAAAGAGAACTGCAACCGCCGCATCATCCTCCATCACGACAATGCGAGTTCTAACACCGCACACAGAACAAAAGAGATTTTAGAGCAAGAAAACATAGAATTATTAGACCACCCGCCGTACAGCCCCGACCTAAGCCCTATTGATTTCTATACTTTCCCTAAAATAAAGAATAAATTGCGTGGAGAATTGAGGAGAGATTTTCATCACCTGAAGAAGCTGTGGACGCCTACAAAACGGCCATTTTGGAGATCCCAACTTCCGAATGGAATGGTTGCTTCAATGATTGGTTCCATCGTATGGGAAAATGTGTCAAATTTCGCGGAGAATACTTCGAAAAGCAATAAATACATTTTTTATGTCTTTGTTCCGAAATTTTCAGTGCCGCCCTCGTATTCGATTGGACGCGACGGCCGTGTCGATTAGAGGTCGGGCGTTACGTAAGAATCGTTACGTCGCATTACGATGGCCTCCATGGTATTGTCATATTTCATTAATATACGTGACAACGAGGCTTTCCTTGAGTTTTGAGTGACTAATTTAACTTCGACTGCCATTAATTTGCATCGAGGCGTGGCTTGTGTCGTGTTTTAATATCGCACTAAGTAATTTTACTTGTCGTTTGGAACGATAAACTTTGTGACCCGGGTGGAGATCGCGTTCGATTATAGTTTGTGCTAAGTGACGTTGGACTTGAGTTCCGATAACGGCGAACGCCCTCTGGAGTGACTGCACCTTATGGAGCTGGGAAACGCATGTGGTTCTGCTATCCGATTACGTCGGTGACGTCAGGTTACATTACACACCTTCCTACACCACTCACACATACCATTTACTTGCCTCTGACGACACCTTGTGGTCGACCCTACCTCCGGAACTCGGTAAGTTTGTGTTTGCTTATACAGCCGTTATAAATTAATTATCCATAGGCCATTTGGGCCCTAACCCTCGGTTGCTCGTCGAGTTGGATTACTGATGGGCCCTAATCCTGTAGACTTTTGTCGGGGCAACTGAGGCCGTAAACACCCTGAATTCGACGCTAGCATTATATGACCTTTCATTGTAAAGTTCATATAACCTTTGTCTACTCTTATGGACTCCTACTGTCGCGCACTCATTAAATGCCTTGCGATTGTTCAAGGAGAATGATTTAGAAATATTATTAAATTCATTGAAAATAAGCTTAAATAATGTTCCATACATAAAATCTGGATTACTTTGGTATGAAAGTAACGGAAGTTTTTTACTATGTTACTTCTAAACTTCAAGCGACGTGCATTTACTGGAACAAACACAACTTTTTTATTTACTTGCTTTTTGTGAACATAAGGTAACGAAACTAATTGTCCACAGTGATCAGAGCTCAATTTTTGAATAATACATTTATTGAACGGCTTAACATTTGTAAAAATGTAATATCTATACATGTTGCACTAGATTCACTAGAAAACACGACATCATGTAGTTTTCTCGATAGAACACAGTATTTTTAGAAATACGTTCATGGAATTATTTTTACCTAAATTCTCATAAGCCTTTTTTTTAATCCATAACAGTTTTGTTACAAAATTTAAAAATGTTATTTAGTGCTTACTTAGTTTTTTTTTATAGCTATCTCATAACTTGCGTATTATGGAGTCATTGCATCGCTTTCATTATAACGCTCCTTCAGTCATCCGTGAGTTTCAACGATAAAGAGATAAGCCACGCCCCCAAAACTAAGATGCATTTTCAAGGTATCCTCTTTAATCATTTATGCGACTAATTAATACACATAATTCAATACATGAATTGCGTAACTGTTGCTATCTTGATGTAGCTCAAGTCGGTAACGTTGTTGAATTGCAAAACTTTTTTCGATTTTTTGTATTATGTCATTTATTTTAAAGAATAAGGGTGACAAACCACCAAACAACCAACCAAGATGCGTTGTCACCCCTGAGGACTAAGATAGAATGCCTCGTTTCCAGTAAAAAGCTTCTCCGGTTCTCTAGACCTACCAAACAAAACACAGCGGCATTATATTTCACGCTAGTATTCTATGAGATCGTAGTCGACCTATTCGTGCCACAACCATAATATGGCCGCAGCGTAGCTCACCACTTTATTCCTCAGACATACGGGCTAAATCATTGTTTTCGTTCAGACTATGTGGTAAATAAAAGTAAAAGAAAAAATAAAAGTAAATGCTGCCGGTATTTAACAAGAATATTGGCGTCGGTGGGGACTGGCGATTATATTTCGTCGCGTATGCGCGCTGTGAAACTACAAGGCCAACAACAAAATAAATAGATATACATAATACAAAATGATTTAGCAGGTGTCAAGCAGATCTGGTATAGCAAATGTTTTTAAAAGAGATGATATCTGGACGGTGATATCGTGGATAAACATTGCCTTGAAAATATTTTGTTTAAATGCCTCTGTCTAGATAATGTAATTTATAGAATTTTTTTCTTTTTTTGTTGGTGGTGGTGGTGAAGATTATGTATTATCCATATTCGGCGAACAGCAATATTACGACCCGATCGATAAACCAATCAATTATATCAATATTAAAATACACTTATTATACACGATTTAAGTCTGAGTGTAGGTAGTCGGAACACCGAGACTCAAGGTATCCCGATACTGGTTTCGTTCTCTCACAATGGTCTAACGTTACAATAATTTTATCGCAGAAATAAGACAATAAACTGAGCATATTTTAAGTATAGTACAAATGTGATTGGGAATTTTCCCCGGGATATGTACCTGCGCTACTTATCATAACAATTGATGATAAGAGGAATATTTCTCATCTTGCCCATGGGCTAATTATAGCTATTCAACAGCGACATGATATTCACACATGAAAACACATGAAATTTCCTTTGTAGACGATGGTTACATATGTAGCTATGTAGCTGATGTAGAGACTGTCAGACGTGATTTTAAATGGCGCTTTATTTTCAAACTAATTAACAGATAATGATAAACACACGCCTGTCAGAGACTAGGGACTTTCTGACACGATCCTAGTACACAATAAATTATTGAGTTTTTCTGTCAAGAAATTCTCAGTAGGTGCCCGGATTTAGTTGGCGGTGCCTCACTCCCGCGCCTCGGAAAGCACGTAAAGCCGTTGGTCCTGCGTCTGATCTCTTTCCGGTCGTGTCGGTTTACCGTCCCATCGGATTACGAGAGTGAGGGAATAGAGAGCGCACCTGTGCTTGCGCATACACTTGGGCGCTATAATCCTGTCCTGCGCCGATGGCTAGCCGCCGTTGAGGCAGGCCGCTGTGGTCGAAATTCGGTCTGGAGGACATTATTATTATTACATAACCACAATAAAAAAACAGATGTAGTATAGTAGACCTTCATAAGTCCACCGCCGAACATAGGCGTCTCCAAAGGTATGTCACAAAACACGCTGTGCCACCTGCATTCATCAACTTCCTGCATATCTTCTCTTTGATAGTCTACTGGCGTGAACCACTCGTAATACAAGCAATTTAAGCTTACCACGAGTGGTTAAGGGGAATATTAGTAATGTTTATAGCATTGTTAATATTCTTTTTTTTTTTTAAGATGTATTATCTTTATTATCATTTACCCGCGTTGTCGAACTCGCCGCAGTAGTTAGGCGCAGAGAACAAGGTGACGAGCTGCCGCTTGGCGAAGAATTCGTAGCCGTCTTCCACAACCTGGTGAGCCCTGCAGATCAGGTCAAACTCGTGCTTCGACAGAAACTTGCCCACCACCTGGAAAAGACATTTATCTTAAAATATTGAGCCATATAACGACTCTACATTTATTTGATACAAACATATTCTACGAATATTGCTTTATATGGCAGATCCATTCGTTACTACTATTTTTTTAGAATAAGGGTGACAAACGAGCACACTGTCCACCTGATGGTAAGTGGATGCTGTGTCCCATAGATATCTAAATTTACCTTCAATTAAGAATCAAAATGCACATGCGTGTCTACTCCTGATGGCTAAGATGGAATAACGCCTCTTTACCTGTGGAGTGTCTCCGGTTCTCGTAACTCACCATATAGAACACATCAGCATTATGTTACTATTTCACGGTGGTATTCTGTGAGAATATAGCTACAGCGCGGCTTTACCATGTGTAAACCACTTATAAGCAAGCAATGGGTCAATTTAGCTGGGGAAGGACCATGCTCGCATAGAACACCAGCGTGAAATAGCAGCATAATGCCGATGTGTTCCATAAGGTGACTTAAGAGAACCGGAGACACTGCACTGAAAACGAGACCTTTTATCGTGGTGTACGCAGAGGCGACAACGCATCTCCTTTTTTTATTTTAAATCAAATATAGGTGTGGTGTATCCATCCGAACCTGAGCATCCACTTAGCATCAGGTGGTCTGTGTGCTAGCTTGTCGACCTTCATTCCTTCACTCATTACATTCAATCAATATCCTCTACTGAACTAAGTCTTCATGTAGATTGACTCATAAGGGGTATATTTACTATAGTTGCAACGTTTGGCAGACGGGATGACAACCGCGGTTTATTATTTGGTTGATATGAGAATGATACTGCTACTTATCTCCTGGTTTACTTGCCTCCGTCACTTCTTAGGATACCATGTATTGGATATCCTTACACCGTCACTACATGGATGTCATGGTTGTCACTTAGGATAATGTATTGGATATCCTTACACCGTCACTACATGGATCTCATGGTTGTCACTTAGGATACCATGTATTGGATATCCTTATACCGTCACTACATGGATGTCATGGTTGTCACTTAGGATACAATGTATTGGATATCCTTACACCGTCACTACATGGATGTTATGGCTGTCACTTCTATAAAAAACATTGAGAAAGAAGTTGTCGGATTCTCCTCTTGCAAATTGTCTTCACCTTTCTGTCACTATTGAGAAAGTTAAGTGAAGAGGTTGTTTAAAACTACTTTTACGGATTTTATCGCGTTTAATTTGAATTTGAATTATTTTTATTTTTAATTTCCGACGTTTCGGGCGCTTTCCAGCACCCATGGTCACGGGGGACTGAGGTGACTGACGTCCCGATGTCACTGTTAAACCCGGAGTTTGAAGGGGTTGTGTTAGGATAAACATATTTCATTCATCTGTTATTGTAAGTCAGGTATCCTAGACTACTTTTTACAGTACTAATATTAATATAATGCAGAGCATTTATATGTATATATTACGAATTTTTAGGTTTTCATTGAACTGTAATTATGAATTATGTATATTGTTTTTTTTTTAATATTTTTAAAAAACCTTTTTAGGAACAAGCCATTTAATAGATCACAGCTGTTGGATTCCCTGTTCTTAATATTATAATAATCGTTACTACAGTTGGGCCGATTAGTCGCCGACTAATCTGTGAAGCCGATTAATCGGCCTATTTGTAGTCACCGATTAGTCGGCGATTAATCGGCTAAAACAGCTGATCAATCGGCTTTTTATTTTATTAATTTCAGCAAAGGTTTTTTGTGATTTTCTGCGTGGTAAGTGCGGCTACATTGATATGAGTAAAGCTTTAAATTTAAGAAAAGTATGGTTTCTCTCCCATGCGTAAACTCACGTCAGATTTATATGTAGGTAAATCAAATAAATAATAAAATAAGTAGGTTCATACATAACTTTTATTGAAAAATCAGTCTCTCATGTTTTAATATTAATTATTCTGGACATAGGAACTTTGGTAAAAAAAAGAATCTGAGGTAGCTATTTAAAACTAAAAAACCTAATTACTTACTATTTTAATTCTACTTTTAACTTTTTCTAATCGTAATGCAGAGTAGTGATACAACAAAATAAAATAATAAGTAATATTATTCTTAATAAACTTTAAAAAAAATGTTAAGTCTCTCCCTTTGTATAACTAAAAAAAATACTTAATTCTTGAATAAAAATTGTTAAGCTACAAGCATGTAGATTTTTAAAAGACAAATAGAACATACTTGTTTCTGTTTTTAAAACTAAATTTTCATTATTTTTGTATTAAAAATTCAATCAAATTGTTATTTTTCTATACTTAAAATTACAATAAATTGTTTTTTTTTCCTGTAATGTTATTAAATAAAGAATCTATAATAATCTAATAATTTGTTAAAAAGAAATACTCGATTCGAAAAAATATTAAAGGCTTTTTAGAAAAATATTTAATTTACTTGTTATTTTTAACCAGTGGCAAATTGTGATGCAAAAAAGCCAAAATCTCAACCTTTTCTGGTTGAAGTCGATCTCTTTTGGTTTCGTAGATACTAGATACCAGAAAAAAGTCTATCACTATACACAGGGCTGGCAGGGCAGCAAAGGTAAATTTTGGCTAAACGGGACATTTCTGGATATCTGGAAGAATTTTTGTTCCACCATTTGAATTTATCATCGGATAGGGATCGGGTGGGCCGACTAATCGGCCGATTAATCGGCCATTTCTTAACCGATTAATGGGCTAATCGGCCAAAGTACTAATCGGCCCAACTCTAATCGTTACTTGTTATGTAACTAATGAAAAATTTCGTTCGAGAATTTATTTTGTTTGAAAAATTCTTGAACCGCGAAAAGCGCCGTCCATGGAATGATGTTAATACGCATCGATCACGTTTCCAACGTTATCTGCAGTACGAGACAACGATAAACAAGTGTAATGTACTCTCCTTGCAAACATCAATATTTGTGAGATTGTCGCTTTGACTTTCAAACATGCGTCGATGACATGACATTTCCGCACCGCTGTTTGTCAAATGCCCCGACATTAGATAAAACGATAAATACGTTGTTGACTGGCTTTTTATTATTTAAGGTTATTTTTTCAGTCGGATAAGTTATTCCGTTACCGTCTTTTACAGCCTATCAAAAGTCTATTGTTGAACAAAGACCTCTTCCTAAAAAAATAAAGCGATCTCTTCCCCTTTCTGTATAAGATTTTGATTGTAAAGTTGCTCCTGTACAAAACAAAGGGATTAAAGCAAAGAATAAAAGAAGATAAATTCAGTTCTATTATTCTTATTAAAATTGTTCACCTTCATTATTTTGTCGTGCCCTATCTTTATTTATTCATGTTATGTTATTATATATTCATGATATGAAAGGTTTGAGGCAACTGTAGATTAGACAAAATATTAGATTAGAAAAAATATCTTATCCGGTGAAAAACTTCAGCAGTTGATGCTGCGGCACATTCAGACAATACTAAATTGCGTTTGTTGTTCGCCAGATGAATCTTAAAATCAAAATAAACATTAACCCAAAATTTTTATTACAACATAGTGTTTAGTGTATTCAATATACATATTTAGAAATGTGATGATCACTTTTTTCAAACTAACCTCCGATCTTATTGTTACCATATATCGGTAGAAATGGGTAGGAAAAGACGAATGCCCATGTATTCGGGTACACTTGTGGCATCGTAATTGCTAATGTCCTTCAAAAATCGATATTTTGTTGATAGTTCTCAAGAACTTTTCTTTCATCCCACTGATCAATTATAACATTTTTTTTTTACACACACATTTATTAATATTATAACCATGACTGGTCCTACCATAGGGTGAAGGGAGCATTTTAGGGGCCAAGACCCAACGGTCAAGAAAAGTAAAGGATTTTTTTTTGCATTTTGATTGTGAACGTGTGTGTGTAGCTAGATATGGTATGTGAATGAACTAGGTAACTAATCTTTAAGTTAGCGTGCATGGCTGTTTACAATCGAAAACTTATACAGAGAGTTTGTAGAGATCTTACAAGTTTCTTGCTTGCAAGCGCCACTGGTATATTTTAGGAAAAAGCAAGGGAAGGGGAGGCGTAACTGGATCTCGCTCCATTCTAAAAATTACCTTGGGTACGCACTAATTTTAGCTTTATGTCGTTATGTGCTTACAAGTAATTTCCAGTTTGCCATAAACTGAAAATAACTTTTGTTAGCATAACAAAAGAGGAAAACCGCATGATTCGTCTCTATTATGTAAAAGCTATAACGTTAAAAACGAGTTTACTTCCATATTAGACCGAAAATAACTAGTAATTCCACAAAGTACGACTAGCGACTACAGTCACGCAACGTCCACACACACGTATATAGGTTTAAAGCGTTTACACTAATCACGCAGATATGTAATCGAGGGGACGGGTCGGGCAATTAGTAGGTTGACTGCGATTACATTCGTTTGTTTTGAGTGATATAACTTGCGTTTTGTTTACGTGTGATCGGTCCAAGACGGTAGCAGTTTAGGCAATGTGATTTTTTTTTAAATACAATAATGGTGACAAACGAGAACAGATTACATAATGGTAAATGACTGCTGTGGCCCACAGACATCTACATTTATCCTCTATTAAGAATCAAAATGCAAATGCATTGTCACCCCTGGGGACAATGATGGAATGCTTCGTTTCAAGTAAAAAAGGTCTCTGGTTCTCTACATTCAACAAACGAAACACAGCATCATAAAGCTATTTTAGGTTGGTATTCAATATTTTAAGAAAATTTGATAACAAATGGAACTAGATAAATATAATGTAGTTCAATTCAGGTGCAACCCAACTAACGTTGGTCGTGATTGATTAATGATCACAATGGCCATAATATTACGTTTTAGTAAACAAACAAATAGCCTTTGTCCTGTTACACAGGATTTCTTTGTTTTAATTGATTACTAGTTTCAAAAGGGCACATAACTTCTCATTCGGTTTTGGTGGAATAATCATTTTCATTTTCCAAACATAATTTTGAAAGTGACCCAAGGTTTCGATAAGACGTTTATTTTGACACCCAAAGGACGAAAATACGGTGCTGAATACTTTTATTCAACTACAATATTCTTGTAATTAGGCGCATTGGGGATTGTGTTGAGAATCCATTATAGTAATCTGTCAAGTGGCTGTTTGCTATTTAGGCTTAGGGGAGAGGCGCACGACCCTTAGTGGTAATACGCTGCATGGTTTCTGTAATATTAGTGCTGTTAGCTAGGCTTTTGGCTTTTACAGCTTCTTAGTACTCAGGTAATACGAATTCGTATATAATACCCATCTAACGAAATCGGTAGTCGTTAGATGGGACTAAGTGAACTTGTTCTTTAAGCAGATGGTCATGATCATCATCGAAAAGTTGCGAAATTCTTTACATATTTATAACTTGTCTTTTTACTTCTTCTACTTTTAAGAATAGCCGTAGTTTGATTTATCTAATAAACATATTTAACTAATACCCTATACCGTCCCGTAGGTGTCGTAAAAGGCGACACAGGGAACTTGAAACAGGACATGGGCAGCATTGTCCTAATAACAATTCAAAATAATATGGGAACTATGGCGAAATCCGCCTATAAGGCAATCTATGGGGAGGCCTATGGTCATAGGCTGCGATGGATGGATGGATGATAACCAACATTGCATAAAGAAACGTTAATCTCTAGACTTGTTAACATATTAACTTCTCGCGCTATGAAATCTGTTAAATATTTAACTTCATTGTTATATGGCTAGAAATCTATGGTAAAATTGAAGTTAACGTTTTCATCTCAGCCGACCTGCAAAAAACTATTTATGGTTGTTTATGGTTAAAAGAAACACACACAAGCAAGTAAAGTTTAATCGAGAGTAAACTGACCTCTGTACCGAAGGTGAAGCTGACACCGCGATCGTTCTCGCCCCAGCCGGTGACGTCCTTGTCCGGGTCGGACCACAGCAGGTCGCACAGTAGGCCCTGGTCCGGGACGTCCGTGGGCCGCATGATCCGCCGGATCTGCTCCAT
Organism: Parnassius apollo; assembly: GCA_907164705.1. Taxonomy (NCBI): domain Eukaryota; kingdom Metazoa; phylum Arthropoda; class Insecta; order Lepidoptera; family Papilionidae; genus Parnassius; species Parnassius apollo. Next base: position 4,215,030 of record CAJQZP010000547.1, on the reverse strand, counting down.
CGCCTGTAGGTCCGGCGACAGACCGCCGTGACAGCAGAATATCTTCTCATCCACTGTAAAAGGATATATCATGGCTGTATAGCACGAATATATGGACGTAACCGTGGTAAGACTACGCTCTAACAGAATACGAGCTTAAATTAGCAGTTTAATGCTGCTGTGTTTCGTATGATGAGTGTAGTGTGCTCAGTGGTGACAGCGCGTCAGCTTTTTGATTCCTAATCGACAATAAATGTCTATGGGCCACAGCAACCAATCACCATCAGGTGGATTACGTGCTCGTTTGTCACCTATATTCTATATCTCTATACATATATAAAATCAATTCCGTTAGTCTCGCAAAAACTCGAAAATAGCTCGATCGATTTTGATGATTTTTTTGTGAGTATTTGAGTGGTAACTTGGATGTGATTAAAACTACTTTTACGGATTTTATCGCGTTTATTTTTACTTTTTATTATTAATTCCCGGGGTTAACAATGACATCGGGACGTCAGTCATCTCAGTCCCCCGTGACCATGGGTGCTGGAAAGCGCCCGAAACGTCGGGAATTAAAAATAAAAAGTAAAAATAAACGCGATAAAATCCGTAAAAGTAGTTTTAATCATGTGCAATGTTCGCGTAAATAATGTAAGAAATCATTATGGTAACTTGGATGGTTTAAAAACTCTATTGGACCCGGGAGGTGGCACTGTTGTCGAGATACAGAAATCAGCCGTGCGAAGTCGGGGCGGATCGCTAGTTCTATATAAAAAATAATCATATTATATCGTATAGTAGGTACACAGGTACCTACTATATTACTATATAATATACAGATATTTACTTATTTGAAACTTTATTATTTGAATTATAAGGTTTTTCTTAATCGAGTATAGATGTAGATTTCTATGGGCCACAGTATTCACTTACCACCACGTGGACTATGCTCATTTGTAACCCATATTCTATAAATATAATATATAATATCATATATTTGTTGGACCATAGAAATATATCTATGTGTAGGACATACAAATATTAATTCCGTGCGCGATTCAAACTCGCGGTTCACAGCGCAGTAGGCAAATAATAAAGTGGAGTAAATTTGCTGTATCATCCATCAATTAGAAAAAAAAACACTGTTTATATTGACACTCAGTAATCTACACTTATCTATGGATTTACATATATTGCGTTTATCTCCTGACACTAAACTCAAGCCAACTTACGATTTTATCGCATCAGAGTTACATAGGATAAGCTAAGGATAGAAATAGTTTGTCTTGGTGTTTACGGAAAAAATCGTGAAATGTCGCTATAGTCCACAGTACCACAGTAGTCAACCATGCCCATGTCTACCATAACAAACATTTACTGCAAAAAGATTTTTTTAAAGATAAGGAAATAAATTAAGTCCAAATATAAAATAAAAATGCCTCATCGAACATTTTGAAAACAATATACTAAGGGGCGCCCCCGATGATGGAGATAATCCCGTTATAGCCGATTGAACATAATACAATTAAGCCAGCGGGCTAAGTTTGCTATGTGCCGCCTAATGGGTATAGATTATCAATTAATGGATGTAATGTACTGGAATGCTGTGAAGATTATATTATGCGCGTAGTCGATATAAGGATATCTAAATACTAAAACTTGATTAAATAAAACTCCACGTGTGTGTACAAAGTAATAAAACATTAATTAAGCAAGTGTACTAGTAAGGAGATTCATAGTTTTAATTATTTCACCAAAACATAAACCCCCTTATTCATAATTTTTAAACACTTGATTAGTAAGTATTATGTCACTTTCCAGGAACACGTGTCTCGCAAATGTCATAATGAGAGAAAACACTATTTAACTAATCAAGCGTTTAAATTTTTTTATGAATAATGGGGCAAAAGTGTTATAAGCTTGTAAATGATAAAAGAATTTTAAAGGTTCCAGAATACATTAACGAATGAATAAGTGTATTTAGGCAACAATATCACTTCTATACGTGGAAGAGCCACTCTGTAGCTGTATTATGGTTGTAGCACGAATGGGTCGGCTCGACCGGAGAAGGACCACTCTCTCACAGAATACCAGCGTAAAATAGCAGCTTAATACTGCTGTGTTTCGTATGGTGAGGGTAGAGATCGGGAGACCCTTTTACTGGAAACGAGGCATTCCATCTTAGTCCTCAGGATAAGAGTATTTTGGATGTCTATGGGCCAGGGAATGGTGTAACGTTAATTAATTAATTTCTTTAAGTCAATTTTTGAAAAAAAAATACTTGTAATATTCTCTCTTACGAATTGGTCTATTCGCATTACGCTAATTATAATTTCTAATCAAAACTGAGTTCTACTAAATGTATCGAAGTCGACGTTGAGCCTTCTTAACGCTATTTAGACGGAGTTAAGACAATGTAAGTTATCTAGAAGGGGAGCACTCAGACGCTGGATGAGTGTCCACAAAGGTGAGTAGGGGTTATCGGTCGCGTCAATGAGGCGCCGCTTTAATCTACACGCCCCCCGGCGCAGTTTCGCGATAGCACTGCATTGTTGTTCGATGATATGTCAGAGAAATTTGTGTGTTTTAAATTGTACACGAAACGTTCTTATAAAGGGCAAGAGTTTTCTTTGTAGTGTACTATTAGGTACCACTACACCTTTTACCCATAGAATACTATAATACACAATAAAATGGCTGTCAAACTTATTTTGTACGAGATTCGGCGTCGCCGGGAGCACACATACAAGCAATTGCGTCGTATTATAACTACTACAAACCCGATTCGCTGTGTTGACAGTCTGAGTAAATTTACATTTTTTAGACTTTTGATTGATGTTCAAGATCATCATTAAAAAAATCGTTTAAATTTTAATACATATTTATATGTAAAATAGTGTGCAATTTGATATTTTCTAAATAATTTGCATGCGTTGGAAACAATTCTTACGTCAAAACACATCTCGTGTTGACATTTGTACGTGTGAATTGACATGTTAGTGACATTTTAGTGGCTACACGGGCTCCGCCCACTCCCCCGTTCTATTATCTATGTATTATAGTATTCTATGCTTTTACCGCTGTGTTCTGATATAAAGGTTGCAGGAAAAGTACTTTACCGTTAAAGCCTATTAAAGTCCACTGCTTGAACATAAGCCCCTCCTATAAATTGCCTCATAGGGGGGATATGCGGTGGGATAGGGAGATGCCACGGTTGGCAAGCGGATTGGCAGCCACACTTTATTTTTAAGAAGACGCTGTTGCCCATCTCATTAGTTTTCCTCTGTCGCCTCTCACGACACCCAGGGGATAGATATGGGGGTAGTGGATATTCTCACACCGCCACTACAAGGCAGTTTAATTACAAGCATTGTAGTTCTCAAAGATGACAACTCATCTGTAACTTTCTTTGTCTGATGTTGGTAGCTCAGTGATGATGACTGGTTGGTCAGTGTGCTGCAGTAGCCACTCGGACTACGGACGGCCGTTGGACTTTTAAATCCATTTACCATTTCAATTTCAATTAAAACTACCGATCCGCCCCGTCTTTGCACGGGTGATTTCTGGATCTCGACAACAGCGCCATCTTTCGGGTCCAAATGTGAATCTAAGCCATCCAGGGACCACCGCATACACACAAAAAATTTCATCAAAATCAGCGAAACTAACGGAGAGCAAAAATTAATTTTATATAATATATTGAGAAGATAACATAATATTTTTCTTATAAAACACTAGTGTCACCTGCACGCGGTGCACTCTACTGTAATTAAGACAAACGGGGCTCTGAATGCGACGGACTAATGATGTAAAATCTATGTAATAAAACGGTAAAATACATAGATGAACTACATTCTTTTCATTTGGATTCAAGAATAAGTGAAAAAAGCAGTTCAAGAGTTAATTCAAATTACAAATGAAACTGGAGTCCATGGATATAAGGGACAAGATATGGTCGTGCGAACAAAAATCTTTCACGGTTTAAGCATAGAATAAATCAGCGTCATCTCTTAAACACTCACACATGAACTACTAGGGCACCAGTGTTTCCACTTACGAATTTTTGTTTTACCCTTAGAACCCGTAGAAATAATCTCCAATTTATCGTAAAAAAATCCAAATGGCCTTATTTACATGTAATTTTGAATACTATAAAGAACAACATCATTGCGATTTTTGAATATCTCAACTCTTGAGTTTTGTAATGAAGAAGACGTTCTCATTTTTAAATTATAATAACACTTAGTCGCATATGAATAATGAATATGTAACTAAGTACAATATTATACCAATATTCCGATATATAGAATGAAAAACTTTTTCATTCTACACTTTTTTAGCTCTTTTGACCTTATCCCCATCGATATTTTTTTTTTACATTAGGTGGGTATGGAAAACAGGGTTACCTGAAGTTCGATTTCACTCCAAATTATCCAAAACCCTGTCAACTTGAAGAAACGCCTAAAGCCCTACCTATATTAGTAGATTTACCTTAATAAAATAGTGCAAAATATCTTAAAGTGGAAACATTTCACGGACACACGCACGCATATGAGCTCGCGTTGGTGCTCCATAAACATTTTAGCACCAACGAGTTGGTGCCATTTTGTTTGTTCAACGACCCGGTCCATACGCAGAGTCCATGCTGAAGGCAGTGGGTAAGTAATTTACCGAATGTTTTTTGTACGGCTTACAAACGACGAGTCGAGTGTCTGGTTGTGTGATGGTGGAAGAATGTAGATTCTCCACTGTCCACAATGTATCTTGCAGAATACCGAGGAGGTTACCCTACTCCTGTCCTTGAAACTGAGGTCGTCGTTTCAGCTAAATCGAAGTTACTGTTGAGCCTGTGAGGGCCCCTTTTGGGCAAGTTCAAAAAACTGCTAAATGATACTAAAGATAACAGCAACACACCTTTACTGAACTGAGATAAACAATCTTTTATCATAATATGATATATAATATAATGTTGTGGATGTATAAGGATTATTAAAGTCTAAACGACCATTAACTCGTGCAAAACACCTCGGGGTGCGATCCGATCAACTCGCGGTATATCTCTTACACATCTAACGATCATAAAACTTCATTAATTTGGGAAATGTACGCCAGGATCGAGGCTATTTATTATTTCCAAACAGCGAAGCGATGCCAACTTTGTAATTAATTAAGTTAGGGTTCATAGTTATTATACTTGTCAATTAAATGTTGATCTTGAATGCTTACACAAACATAATAAAAAAACCAACGCATATAAAACAGATATTACAAAACTAACCTAGAAGTAGGAATTAAGTGACATCGGCGATTCAATATCGCGACATACTTTAGTAAACATAACAAAACCATTCGGTATTTATAGCGATTCAGGATCAACAGCCGAGGCTATGACGTCAATGGGGCAGCTGGGACACGCGGGCTACATATAACCGTAAACAATCTGACGGAAACTGATTGCCTCACCAGGCCGCGTGCTCTCCAGCACGTGAGCGCTCGACGGTCAAGGAATTTGAAGTGAGTGTCGCTATTAAGAAAGTTTATGAATTTTTCTCAAGTTGTTGTCTATTTGAAGAGTATAGCGTATTTACAAATCGCTGATAAGTTGTCTATGTGACGCTCTCTTTTTAGCCAATTGCAACTTTCAGAAGGTAGTGTATACCGATGGGAAATTTCACTATAAACGCAATAGACTGCGTTGCACCTAAATTGGGACATTACTTAATGTTTCAATTATTTCGCCATATTTTACATTTGCGATATAACGAATTAAGGGGCATATAATATGATGGTTACGAGAAATTTCGTTACCTTCCTATATTGGATGATGAGATTTGTGATGGGAGTGACGGAACTGCGCTAGCTGATCTACTAAGATTGCAAATCTACTTGCTAAGAGTAATAATAAAATATATTTCTTTGAACTTATGACGCTGCATAAAATTGACTGTGTATATATACACTAGGTTTGTATGATACTAAATCAATTTAATAAAATTTGTAAAATAAATATGTTTATTTTATTTTAATCAATGATATAACTGGATACCCTTTTTACTGGAAATGAAGCATTTCATCCTAGTCATCAGGGTGACAGATGTATCTGCATTTTGTTTTAATCGAGCCATCCATCAAGCCATCCGCTCCTTCTCCTTTATCAGCCCGTAAAAATCAATTTTTATTAGCGTTAAAGTATTTAGAAAGTTAACCAGGCTAACCCGCAGGAATGAGAGAAAGCCAGTGCCAAGTAGTGGTGTACGTCATATATAAGCTACTAATTTCGTGTATAATGAAATCTCAAGTTTTTGTTAATTCTATCTCTATCCCAAAGCGATTCCCCGATCCCTACCCGCTCGAAAGAAATTATTATGTAGTTGCAATTTTAAACTCTGATTTATCGCGTACTTAGTGATGTAGGAACACATGACACGGAAACCTGATTTAAAAAAATCTCTTCTCTGTTCTTTATTTTCTTATTATTTAAAAAAAATGTTGCCTTCACACAAGGAAATTCTCCTGTATCCAGACACGGAACAATATTTGTAGGCCATGCAAATATTAGTTCCGTGCGGGATTTAAACCCGCGGGGCTCAGCACTGCTTCAACACATATATATATATATAGTTGACGACTTATATTTATATATATATTTTAGAAATATAATTAATAGTATTTACAAGTAGTATCGAAATGCTTGTGTTTTTTTTTTCTGATAAGTTGTAAGTTCAGGAGCCTAAATATGGGAAGAGTAAAAACCGTGACAGGCTGTATCCTATTCCAAAAAAAAAAATTATGCAATCATAAATGAGAGAATGTCTGCGCGCAGTACCTTATTTCATTTTTCACTGCGTAATAACACGTAACGCGTAACGTACATACATATAATAATCACGCCGAATAACCGGTATGACAATAAATTACGTAATTTGTACAATAAATGCGTATTTCACATCGACGCGACGTCATGAGGCCGAGACCACATAGTGTGTCAACTGTCAACTCAGTGGTTCCGTTGGTTTTCGGAAAAGTTTAACTAATAGTTCAATATTCAAGAACTAGATATCTGTATACTGAAAATCTGTCGAACTTAAGACCTATAAATTCAATTACGTGATTGACGTAAAAATTGTGCGTACACCGCTCCGACAATACACCAATCAATGCAACGGTAAAGTATTATTTTATCAACCAATAAGAGTAAAGATAGAATAAAGAGTATGAGGAAAAAATCTTAAAACTTTTTTTATATAGAATAAGGGTGACAAACGAGCACGCAGTCCACATAGACATCTACATTTATCGTCGAGTAATAATCAAAACGCAGACGCGTTGTTACCCCTGAATACTAAGATGGAATGCCTCGCTTCCAGCAAAAAAAGGATTTCCGGATCTTTACACTCACCATACGAAACACAGCAGTATTAAGCTGCTATTTTACACTGGTATTCTGTGAGAGCGAGGTCCTTCCCCGGTCGAGCTGACCCATTCGTGCTACAACCATAATATAGCTGCAGCGTGGCTCCACCACGTAACTTCAGTTACTGCTTGAAAAAGTTTAAGCTAATACACATAATATTATAACAATTATGATATTTTACCTATCTCCTATTCCTAAGTGTCATGTTTATGTGAGACTTATAACAAAATAGAACGTGCCAACTGTTGTTGTCTAGATCGTCGTAAAAGGCGACTGTTGGGTTTTTGATTCTGTAGGCGATGGGCTAGCTATCCATCTATTGTTTTTAAACGTTCTCCCATCTTTATTCATATCCTTTTGGTCAAACGTGCTCCGAGTGACTCGTTGCCCATAGGGCTTTGTCTACCTCTTCGGTGATTAGTAGCGTGATATGTATGATGTAAAATTATTTTTCCTGATGACAACCGAAGTAACGAATTCTCCACACCTGGCGATCTTTTTAAAGATTAACTTTAATCACTGTTTCTTGCATATTCATTTGAAACAAATTGATTGAAAGAGTAAATCTGTTACGCCACTTTTATATAAAGGGTTAAAAACGAAGACACAGCCCAACTGATGCTAAGTTAAGACTCCTAAGAAATAAGATGGAGTATAAAGAGATCTCTATTTTACTCCGCTGTCCTGTGATAGCGTGGTCCTTTCTACAGGATGTGACTTTGATGTACAATGCGTCATATGTTTATGAGCCGTGGTAGTTCTGATAGAAGAAATATAGCATACGCTGCAATGTACTGCAAAGTGATCATTTTGATGTCAGAAAACTAGTGAATAGGCCTGCTGAGGCTCCAGCTGACCCATTTAAACCGCGGACATAATACGCTGCACCATAGCTTTATCACGTATAAACAAACCTAACAATTTTCTAACCCTGACAATGTTTTAATAAGAAACCAAAAATAAAGAAGTTTGTTCATTCCATAGATATATTTATATGATCTGAGGTTCATTCATAGCGTTTAGTTTACGTTACGGATTCCCACATACGCATCTTCCAGATGGTTTCTGTTTAAATCTTACAATATTTAAATAAGCGTTTGGCATTTTGTTTAACTTTCTATTTTCTTGATTTGAAAATAATTTGAACCGATGAAAATAAATATGAGGTCGTACATTTGGCTTGAATAAATTTTCTAGGGCATACAAAATTTCCCTTGGACTTGTAAAAGGTAAGGTAGTAGGTCAAAAAGGCCGATAAAGATTACTTAAAACAAAAGAAACGATGTGTATCATTCGTTTTGGATATATTGTCTATACATATAAATAAAATTGAAGTGTCTGTTTGTAATATTGAAGTAACTGGCTTCTATTTTGCATGGTAACTTCAACTCTTTCATGTCAGCAAGTGCTTAAAATTTTTGAATACAAACTTTGAACAGGAAATACATAAGAAAGCAAGTAAATATAACCTTGTTATTATAAATGAGGTCATAACTACATGTTATGTCTTCGCCGAGTAAACATACATAAGATGGTCAGTGCCGGCGTCGACAGGAAAGCGAAATTGGAACGTAAAAAACAAGGCCGAGGCAAGTACATAAAACTAATGACGAGAAACGCGTGCAATATCCGTCATAAATTTTTCTTATTTTTTTAATAAATAGACACAAAAAGACAAACAATTTTACAATGAGTTTGTACAAAGGTACCACATAGGCACGATATACAGAAATATTTTTAATGAAATTGAGATGACAAGCGAACTAAATACAGCCAATGAACACCTGCAAAACAAAGGCTACAGATGCGTTATCACCACTGAGGACTAAGACAGAATGTCTCTCAACCTGTAATTATACCGATCCTCTATATCAGTTCAGACCAGAACACATCAGGAAGCTATGCTGCGCGTCAAATAGCAGATTAATGCTGTTGTGAGTTGCTGAATGCTTCGTATGGTGAGTTTAGAGAACCGGAGACTGCTTTTACTGGAAATGAGGCATTTCATCTTAATCCTCAGGGGTGACAACGTATCTGCATTTTGATTCTTAATCGAGGATTACGGTTTATTGGTCACAGCATCCACTTACCACCAGGTGGACTGTATGCACGTTTACCCACCCTTATTCTACAAAAAGGAGCCCTACGAATTATGTTATTAATGAGTAAATAACTGGCAAACACTGGTCCTGCCAGTTATTTACTCAGATTACCCACTGGATGGAGTGACGACCTAAAGAAACACGCAGGCAGACGATGGATGCACATGGGTCTGGACCTTACTTTGTGACAATCTATGGGGGAGGCCTATGTTCAGCAGGAGACTTGTGATGGGCTATAGTATGTATTTAGTATAATATAACTGAGGCTAATAATTATAAACACATATCAAAATCATAAAACATAAATATATATACTGAAGATACCGCAAATAAGATTAAAGTATCGTTAAATCAAAACCCTTTGAAAATGATAGAAACCCTAGGTTACAACTCACAAATTCAATAATTTCTTGAACGGCATTTATAATAATACGCCACCATAAAACCATTGCTTTGTAACTAGGCGCAATGAGCAAATAAAAACTAAGAATGTAACTAACGGACGTATTTATGTATTCAATTACGGACAAGGCCACCGATAATGATTTAATGGCAGAAGAACACGAGAAACAAGTCAGTTCGCATTCCTAGTGCAAGCTCTATTCTCCCATTTTGGACTTTAAGAACATTTTATAGACAATAGTTTAATTTTTATAATGTTGTACGCACTAGAACACGTATTGTTAGAGTAAAACGCCTTTGCGTTAATACTTGGACCTCAATAACTTTTAAGGGTATACAGATAGAGAACCAGCATAATTACAGGCTGTAAGGCTTTCGATCTCAGTCTGAGGACTGGGGAGTCACTCAAGTGTAACAAATACTCTAGGGAGTAACTACGCATTTATGATCAGGTATGCGGTAAATTCATTTGTCGCTTTCTTCTTATAAAAAATGAGTATTATTCGTGTATATCTTATTACACTACTACATGCACAAAATATACTTTTTTTTTGAATATGGTTGAGAAACATATCTTCTACATCTATCATCAATTAAGAATCAAAATGCAGATTGCGTAGTCACCCTTGAGGACTAAGTTGGAATGCCTCATTTTTAATTAGGGTCTGTACTAATATAATATACTAATACTATAATTATATTAAAGGTGATAGACGTACTGATGATGCGCGATATATGTGTTTTTTTATCGATAACCATCGAAAAGCGTCCCTGAAATCATAATATAAAGTAACAACCCTCGTAGCCTAGCCTTTTCGCTGAATAAAAGAAATTTAATTTGAATAATTGACTTCGCGTGCTGTATCGGAATATCTGTTAATTTACATTTGTAAACAGCTCTCTACATTAATTCTTTGTAAACAGCTCTCTACATTAATTCTTTGTAAACAGCTCTCTACATTAATTCTTTGTAAACAGCTCTCTACATTAATTCTTCTGTCAACGGAAGTGGCTCAGTAATTGACGTAGTCGGGAGGCTGTAAACAACAGAGAGCTCGAAATCTCGTTTAATGTGCTGGCAACCTTAACTTGGCCTTGAATGGAGCTTCATTACGAAGAAAGCCGTTTTATCGCGACCTTGAACATTCTTTTCGCGACTAAGGTCATTGGAATATAACAGTCTGTAAACTGAGTCAGGGACTGTGCGAAATAATTCTTATCGAAAGTTACTAGCGTTCCATTCAAGCGTGGCTAAACGTTAGACTTTTCTCTAACAATAACAAAAATGATTACTTATTGTAAAAATTGCTTAAGAAATACGGATAAATATCAGCAAATTAACTATTATTCTTCTTATAAAAGTAAGTGTAACAAACATGCCTACAGTCTACCATCGATTAAGAATATAAATGCTTCATTGCAGATGTGTTGTTACCCCTGTGGACTAAGTCCATTTGTGTTTCGTTAGCAGTAATAACGGTCTCAGTTTCTCTACGCTAACCAAATGAAGCTGCAGGTATTCTCAGAGCGTGGTCTTCCCCCACTTGACTCCACCACGTGGTAAGGTAAAAAAAGTTATTTGATGAGCAAGGCAATTCGGTGATGCGGCTTTTAAGTCTTTCTTGACGTTACCCTATGCACGTAGTGACGCGAGTAAATGCAAGCAGTTTACCGTAAGAGCGAAGAGACGCTAACGATAAATTGGTTAAACTAAAAATGTAAAATGGGAAAAGGCCGTAAATACTCTCACAGCCAACGGGTAAACGGCCAACTCTGCAGCAAAATAGAAAAGGATAGCAAATCTCATGAATTTGTAACCGATTTTGACTGACAAGTCGGCGCAAATCGACTTGTTTTGTTTTGTAATTTTTTTAATATGTGTCGTACCGCGAACGCTAGTACACCTGCCAAGTGCGAGGAAAAACATTTCTATGAGAGACACCCATGCCCAGCTGTGGACTATTTACAGGCCGATAAGCAGTAGGAGGAGGAGGTTAACATTTCAGTACCCAGAACGATTCAATTAAAATCGATAACGTACAGTCTCGTTCTATATTGGAATCGATTCAATTATCTGTAAGCAGTCAGCCATTTTCATAACATCGCACCGGAAGCGTCGCGCCATTTCCTTTAGGGTTGTTTTCTTGGCAATTCAATTACCGTTTATACACTGAACAACAACCGCATGGACTGAGGGTAGAGCATCTGTCTATCGTGACACGGTTATTTAATTCGAATCCTTTTACAATATATATTTGTTTTAAGACATAAAATATTAGTTTCCAAGTATGAGGCTATTGTTTATGTCTCTAAATACTATCTATTAGCTTATTCTCTATCTTAAATGACCTACCTGTGCCACCATTTAGAGTTCATCCAGCTCTTGATGGTGGCACAGGTACACAGTTGTCACTACAACTGTCACTTTTGCGCGAGACGTGGGCGATACTAAGCGCCTTCTTTCTACTACTATGTAATAAATAATAATATTAGCTACGACTTCCTGTCAGATTATTTGCTATACTAAAAGGTTTTTTTTTTTAACTTATTTAGGTGCATTTTTATAATCCTCAATAATTTGTTAGGATACAAATTTGCTATAGTCATGATTTAGTTTTTAACAAAGTACAAATGAATTAGTATGGTTTATGTAGTAACATTATCTAATCCGTAATACCTATGTTAATAACATTTCCCAATATTAGAATTTTCTACTATATTGTTGAAGAATGAATTGCTAAAACCTGGAAAAATTATTATTTGTAGGTTATGGTCATGCATGTCACAAATACATTTACCGGGAGAGACGTCCGGTATCGCAAACCGGTCTAACAAAACGTGCGTGGACGTATCTAGAAAAAGTGGGAGGGGACATCTCTTTGAAAATTTCGTGTTTCCAACTCTAGATATCTGCGGTTTAGGTTTGACAGTAGGAAATTTAACTAGTTTTATCCGGCGTGTTTGCCAAATCGTGCACAATACGTCTATGAGTACAACATCGCTTTTGCCGAAAAGGAACATTCTTTATATCCTAATATTGCATTTTAACAAAAGAAAGTTGTTTGATTTTAATACCATATAATAGAGTACAATGAAGTTGCTTCATCAAGTTGCATAGAATTCTATTCCAGTGAAATGTTGTAAAATGGCTGCCTGAAATCCGGCCTTTGTGGTGAAATCAAGTCAACACAATAAACAACGCATTTTCTCGAAACAATAGAGGTTTTCAGTTGCTTCAATACAATTAAGAAATGATGAATGGTAATAAATAATCTTGACCTTACGTGTTTTATATGAAAAAATGAACCGAAATAATTATGTTTATATGCCTTTTATATAGAAAATGTTTTAACTTATCAAATGAAAGATAATGTTGATAATGTCATCGCTGTATGAGCCAAGATTCCTTTGCTTTCTCTGTACGAGAAATAGAAAAAAAGTATAGCCGAGATCCCTACTGCCATTGCTTTCTACACGTTCCTAAATATTCATCAAAATCGGTTCAGCTACTTCGAAGATTAACCCAGTCAGCAAGAAAGAGAGACAAACATTTTAAAAATGTTTGTTTAAGTCTTAAAAGCATTCAAATAGCCCCCTCAGTCCAATTAAAGCTAGTTAATATTTCAGACAGACACAGCAATGTTATTTTTTTTATAGAATAAGGGTGAAAAACGAGCACATAGTCCACCTGATGGTAAGTGGACGGTGTGACCCATAGACATCTACATTCATCCCAGACAAAGAATCAAAACGCAGATGTGTTTTCATCCCTGAGGACTAAGATCATAGAAATATAAAAAACAGCTTATATCTATGACTAAAATGGAATGCTACGTTTCCAGTAAAAAAGTGTCTCCGGATCTCTACACTCACCATACGACACACAACACACAACAACACAACACAGCAGTATTAAGCTGCTTTTTTACGCTGGTATTCTGTGAGAGCGCGGTCTTTCCCTGGTCGAGCCGACCCATTCGTGCAACAACTATAATATATAGCTGCAACGTGGCTCTACCAAGTATACATGTATAGACGTGTAGCTGACTGCGAATAAGATACAGAATTGCGAAGCCAGTTTCGTTGAAAGTGACACTGTTATATCACTTGCAGTTATTCTGGATAATGGATAGCATATTGGTTTACCGGCGTGATCAAAAAGTTCTGAAGAATATTTATCCATCACCCTATTTCATCCCTTGGGTACCGAAAAACGCGACTATGGGCAAAGCTAGAGAAATCTTATGGTTTTCGATATATGGTATACAATCTCAATTATTCCATACGTAAAATATCCAGACCGGCGTCAGGGCACGACATCAAATGTGCATGAGATAAAAAGGTCATAACCTAAACGTGCTTTGTAACGACAGCTCACTAACTATCGTGGCATCCCGCCTAATGAACGATGTTATTGCCTACAATTCTACATTACTTGCCAACGATGCAGACGTCTGGCGCGTTGTCTAGATTTCTAAAAGGTCGTCTAAGTTTATTGAAGCTTTACAAAATGAGCACAATTCTAGTGCATGGTTATTGGTTTATGGCGCTTTACACAGAACGAAGAAGAGAAATGATATTTTTATGTTTATTGCAATATTTGGAAGGGATAGGCTGAACAACCGTTGTCGTGTACACATATACAATATGTATCTGCGGTCAGGAGAAAAAGTGAACAGGCTTTTGTAAAGGTGAGGCAAGCCGCTTATAGTTTTCGGCTACATCACAACTTATCGTCAGATGACGTTTTGTAACCTTCACAAGGGCGAAGCAGCATACAAAGGTTGGTGGTTGTCAATAAAATTCATCCACCTGCACTTACAATAAATATTTAAGTAAATTTTGATATTAAAAGTTCTGACTTTTTAATAGTTTTTATTTTATTTTGTTACATGTATTCTATTTTAGTTACTTAATGATTTGCTTTTAAAGTAATACAGGTAATAGAAATAGTCATTTATAAACTGAAAGGCAGAATATATACTACATATTATATGTAATAGGCGGGTGACCTTATCGCCAAACATTGATGTCTTTCAGACAAACATTTGGCGAAGAAAATTATGATATCTATAAACTGTTGTACCTTAATATGGACTCTGATAGCAAGGCTTTCTTTAGTGAAATTTTTACGCGAAACTACGTAATTCGTAGACAACGCTCGCTCTGATGAAATTGCACCTGTCGACCAACTTACGTCACGCGGTTGAGATTTCGCCAAATGTAAAGAGTTTTGTTTATATTAACCCCATTTAATTAACAGGATTTTGTATCTGCGTTATATTTGTGCAAAAGGCGTCATTATTTAATATTTTGAAGGTGTTGAAATGCGCATAGCCTAAGTTTGAAAAACTTATTAAAAAAACTAACTGACTTAGAAAGGGGATGAGATGTACGGATCAGATAATTTCTATGCGCGATAATGCATAAAAATCTCTTTATAGGTACACCAAAGTTTGTGTCAGGATAACGGTGCCTTCCCGGGCGCATCCTTAAAGGTGTCAGACAAGGTAGTACCAACCAACTTTGTCTCAAACCTTTATGTGTAGCTTCCCCGTGGCTGTTTAATCTGTTTATGGACAGTTGTTTTGAAAAACGAAGAGTGTGGACTAAGAAGAGTTAGCTGTTAAATGCCTCTAGTATGCCGATGCTCAATGATAAGCATTGTCAATACTGTAGTATTTCCATAAACAATTTCACATTACGCGATAAATCCGAGTTCCGAGCCCACCGGCATATATGAAACTGTAAATTGCAATATTAAGTGCTAATTTACAACGTGCTCGGCGATAAAGGAAGACATCATGAAGAAAGAAGAAACATCTCTAGTCTATTAAAAACTATTTCTTGACACAATTAATGTCATGGCAATAATCGTCAGTGTTGGTTACACGTCAGAAAAATTACAATTATTTTTTTAAGACATCTTATACCATGCCCTCCATAAATAATATTAACAGTAATGATTATAAAAAAAAACAATTCAATAGAAAATACTTGATAAATTGCGAAGCAACACAATGTTTCCCATAAGTACCTACCTACAGCACCACCCGCCTGGAGACAAAAAATACGTTTGATGGAGATCCTTGCAGCACAATTATGTAGGCTAAGCCGAGGAACAACCACGCTCTCATGGGATACTAGCGTAAAATAGCGGAAAAATTATTGTCTGTTTTGTTTAGTTAGTGAAGAGTTCTGAAGACCATTTTTACTGATAATGAGGCATTTTGTTAGATCTGCGGGGTGACAACGGATCTGAATTGATTCTTGATCGAGGATAGATGTAGGCGAATAGAGATAAGACAACGGCTAAATATCAGGACGCACTGGAGAAGGTGAACTGTTCATTAGTCACTCCTGCTTTGTATAAGACAGAAGAATGTGGTACAGAGCTCGTCTTGGAAGGTCCCTATTATCTGTTTCTGCTGCCAAATAGCAGTGCTTGCACGGTTGTGTTGCGGTCGGAGCCTGGATAATTACAGGCTAGGAGACAGTCCATGTTCAGCTCTCACAGAGCACCAGCGTAATGTTAATGCCGTTGTGTTTCGTATGCTAAGTGTAGAGAACCGGAGACCCATTTTACTGGAATCGAGGCATTCCATTATAGTGGGTCTCAATGCATTTGCATTTTGATTCTTAATCGAGGTTAAATGTAGATGTCTATGGGCCACAGCATTTACTTACCATCAGGTGGACTGTGTTTGTCGTTTGTCGCCCTTATTATATAAAAAAAACATCTTAGTCTTCAGAGGTGGCAACGCATCTGTAGAGTGCTTAGTTTGAAGTTGCTTGCAATGTCGATCGTCTGCAGTAGCCAATTACCTACTATCAGGTGACCTGCAGGTTCATATCATATCAGTTTTAGAGATCTAAATAAAAAAAGACTAAAAATATAAGTAAGAATATACCACCAAAAACGCTCAGCCAATGTAACTTAAGAAGTCTGGGTAGTAAATATTGTATATAATTTGAAAATTAATTCTGTGCAACGACCCCTATGTAGGACAAAGGACATGACCTGTGAGACGCCTATTTGAAGGTCCTAAATAAATACCGTTGAAAGTTTGCTTACCGTTACCGTTCTCATACCTTTGTATTTTTAACTTTACGTCGAGTACCCTTCTTAGGCATTTCAACAGTAAAGTGAACATTTTCTATTTTATAGAGCAGTGTTTCCCGATTAGCAGAACATGTACCCTCAGGGCAACTCTTTGACTATAGTAAAAGTAAAAACTGAGCAAAAATTTGAATCGCCGAATTATACTTGTACTGCATATTATATTGCCTCGTAGGTCTAGCCATTGTAAACGCGACTGTTGATCATGAGGTCCCGAGCTCAAATACCGGATCAGAAAAAGTAAATAAAAACGTCACGAAATTCTAGGTAATCTGCCAGGAGTCATAAAGTTGGCGGTGCCTCTGAAAGCACGTAAAGCCGTTGGTCCTGCGCCTGATCTCTCTCCGGTCGTGTCAGTTTACCGTCCCATCGGACTATAAAGAGTGAGGAAATAGATTGCACTTGTGATTGCGCATATTACACTTGGGCACTGTAATCCTGTCCTGCGCAGGTGGCTGATCTCAGTTGAGGTCGGCCATTATTATTATTATTAGTACTGCACATTTGTCCTATTGGACTTAAATAACCGTTGTGATTTTTCAGAATCATCAAACGATAAATATATTATAAATAAAATATTTATGACTACCGATCTGCCCCGACTTCGAAAGAATGATATCTGGATTCTGCAACAGCGCCATCTACCGGGTCCAAATATGCCTATAACCTGCGCGGAAGTGCAAGCAATATGTTGACAAGGTTTTACCACGATCTGATGAACGGTAGGTATGGCATAACAGCGCATATAATACAAACAAAGAAAAATTAATTTACATTTATAGTTGTATAATCCAATATATAAACATTAGATTACGGCTATAAGGGGGCTTAAGGGTACTCGGGCTCAAGTTATTTCTCGAAGTGGTACGCAGGAAAAAATTAATTGAGAATCATCGTTCACGTATTCAGCTACATTTTGCTGTCCTATAAGATCTAGTGTTTGATCCACTAAAATAAAATAAAAAAATGTATACTGTATCTGTCTGCCTGTTCGCTTATATATAGAAGAGCAAAAATCTGTCAAAACTGTCAGCCTCATTACAAAACGTGGTTTATTGTCACTAAGGTTTAAGGAAAACTTTAAAAGCGTTTCAATAGCTTAAAACACGATTAGATCCTAAAGCTATATGTTCAATACTTGACGGGGTTAAGTTATAAACCATATAAAATAGTTAAAACCAAAATGGTTCATCCTAAGCATTAATAAAATTACGTTTTTCATAACGTTTATTTTTAACTTGCTATGCCCGCAACTTCGTTTGCATAGATACTTTGTCAGTAATTTATTTGTTTTGAAGTTTTGTTACTTTGGACCTAAATTGATTACATTTTATAACCTACACTACACTACTGGTTCTATTCAAACAGTAATAGTATAGATAAGGAATAATTTCATCATAAAACCGATCAAGTACACGAAGGACTTATACACACCGGGGTTGCCGTAACAGTTCAATATTATAACTAAAATAGATCTAAAGTAATGTAGACTTATACTAAGAAAATATGAAAAAGAAACTAAAGAATAGGTTAATAATTACTTTAATTTATAACATGGGGTTTCCAGCATTGCAAACTTCAATGATAAGGATAGAACGATAATTCGTTTGCCGTGTAAGGATGTTACGCCCCGTAAATGAATCTGTCACCCCGTTACTAATAAAAGAATACTTTTACCACTTTTTATATTCCCGAAAATCATTCCAGTTAATGCTTGTGTCACAGGAGTGGTTCACGACAGCACTCGAATATTGCGGATTCAAACTTGTGGTATTTTAAGTTTACTGGTCTTAACATTAGACACTGTCACTTTAACACAGGCGTCATCAAACGTTTCGTCATGTTATTAACCCGAGCTTACTTCATCAAAACCTTTATAATCACTAAAATTATAAAATAAAAACTTAATAGCAATATTGTGACCTAACTGCATATTATATCAAAGACCGAAAAAAGTAACTTCTTACATTTACGCGAACATTACACATTAAAGGAAAGTAATTTTACGGATTTTATAGCATTTTATACGCGTGGTAGAGCCACGCTGACACTATATTATAGTTGTAGTACGAATTTGTCGGCTCGACCGGGGTAGGACCACGCTCTCACAGAATACCAACGTAAAATAGCAACTCAATGCTGCTGTGAGTGTAGAGAACCGAAGACCCTTTTTACTGGAAACGAGGCATTCCATCTTGTCCTCAAGGGTGACAACGCATCTGCATTTTGATTCATAATGGAGGCTAAATGTAGATTTCTATGAGCCACAGCATCCTCTTACCACCACGTGGACTGTGTGTTCGTTTGTCATGCTGTTCTATATAAGAAAGTGTAATACGTGATAAAATCGTAAAATTAGTATAAATAATAATTAATATAAATTAATCTTTTTTAATATTGAAATGAGAAAAACAGTATCAAAATAATAGTCATACTATATAAGTTAGTATTTATAATAAAACAGTAAGTTACAAGAGCGCGGGTAAGGTGGAAACCATAACCTCGAATAAATTTGCGGTCACGACAGACTGGCGCCTCTAAAGTTCATAGCAACCGCACAAAAATCTGCAATGCACAGAAAGTCTCCCGACTGACTCACGCAGCCCGTGCTCATCGCAAATAGAACACATCCGTTGCCCACCTAGAGGACCTTGAACCGTAGTAGTGAGAGTGAAATGATTCGCAAAAGAATCGCGTACATACTTTGAATTTCTAATTTAGAACGATCTTTCAGAGATTTTTTTATTAAACCAAAGTGAGTAACGATCTTTCAGTCCACAGTCACTTACTATTAGTAGTCAGAGTCAGACAATTAAATCTGTTATGTGAATTGTTAACAATGTGCAAAATGCAAATGCATTGTTACACATGATATGAATGATGGAATGACTACACTCACCATACGAAACATAGTCGCATTATTCAGCTTTGTAACACCGATATTCTGTGAAAAAGTGAATCGACCCATTCGTAATTCAGCTATATAGCTGCAGCGTGGCTCTACCAAGTAAAATATTGTAGTTCACCTACAGCCACGGCTTCAAACAAAGAAGGCTGTGCCTTTATCAATAATGGCTCTATATATTCTTAAGACCGGAACATAGCACTGCAAGCAGTGTCGCCGTTTCAGCGCATTTGGCGCTAGATCTAGTGCAATTTGAACCAGATCTAGTGCAATTTGAAGCACTGCTGATTAAATCCCTAATAGCTAGAAATACATAAAAGGGCTTGTCCTAGGTAGAAAAGTC
The DNA here is from genome assembly GCA_907164705.1 of Parnassius apollo. Taxonomy (NCBI): domain Eukaryota; kingdom Metazoa; phylum Arthropoda; class Insecta; order Lepidoptera; family Papilionidae; genus Parnassius; species Parnassius apollo. Next base: position 4,194,765 of record CAJQZP010000547.1, on the reverse strand, counting down.
ATAGAATACTATAATACATACATAATAGAACGGGGGAGTGGGCGGAGCTCCTGTAGCCACTAACATGTCAATTCACACGTATAAATGTCAACACAATCAATAGTTTCCAATTTTCGTGTTAAGCGTCGCTGCATGCAAATTATTTAAAAAATGGCAAATTGTGCAATAATTACGTGTCGAAAAAACAGCGGGAAATGGAATTTAAAAAAAGAAGACATATTCTACAACCAGTAAGTCGAAACTATTTATTATTTGTGAATATTAGAAACAAAGATAAAGAAATATTTATGTGTCAAAAACATTACTTAATCAAAAGTCTAAAATGAGTGTGTAGTAGTGATAACTGATAATACGACGTAATTGCTTCTATATGTGCTCCCGGTGATGCCAATCCTCCTACAAAGTAAGGTTGACAGCCATTCTATTGTGTATTATAGTATTCTGTGAGAAAAGTAGTCCTAGCAGCTAGTAAAAATCATTAGACAGTAAACACATATTATGTTGTACAAGTAGGATATAATATGCAAGAAATATTTTTTACGTAAAACGTGTACTATAAAACATATTATCTAATCATTACCATCTAAACAATTGATAGCGTGTTATCATAGGTACTATACACACAGTGAATAACAGTTACTATAAGTAACATATAGAAAGTTGATGCAACAAATACACATTTCGCGGCAGTTGTTACATGAGGTTTTTAGAGCTTGATAGTTTGTAGGTTAGGGTAGCCAGATTGCTCGGGATTAGTCCGGATTCTCCCGATATTTCAAATGATCTGACTCCCGACAAAACTCAAAATTTCCAGACAAACAGCTTCTCGGAAAGTTTACGTATGGCCTTTGATTTAACAAAAGCTGAGTTAGTAATTAGACTGAACTGTGAAGTAAATAAATTGTGTAAGGCGGGTCGGGACCGTAGTCTTATACTACGTAATATATTTTTGACTGCCTTGTTGGTCTAGTGGTCTTAAGCACGAACATGCTGATCATGTGGTCCCGGATTCGAATCCCAGATCGGGTAAACATCAGTTATTGGTTTTTATTGTGTCAAGAAATTATTAGTAGCTGCCTGGATTCAGGTGTTGGCGGTATTTCACCTCCGTCCCAAGCCTGAACTCCTCCAGCCCCATCGGGCTATGAGAGTGAGGGAATGGAGAGCGCACCTGTGTTTTCGAACATACTCGTTCACTATAATTCTGTCCTGCACAGATAGCTATCTCTGCTGACTTTTGACACAAGCATTTAAATAAAAAAACGCCTAAAGTAAAAAGGTTTCTTTAAATTTTTTACTCCCTTATTACAGCTATGAAGTAACTTTACTTGTAGGCTTCACACCATTCACTAATAAAATAGCTTGTTTCATCACGATCAGGTAATTGAATAAATCAAGAGCCTTGGTAGATGAAGGACCAAGCGCCCACATTTCGGAAAAAACTTTACTAAACAACCTGAATTGCAGCTTTATTTTGTGGAGGCTTTGGGGTTTATTTTATTTTTTCTTGTCTTAAGGCTTCCGTCTAGCTTTGCTGTTTTACATTCCCAGACATTAGAGGGGGCGCTCTCCTCCGTGCATAAATAATACTTTCGAGATCGCAGGTGAAGGTTGCTCTACTTCATTAAATATATAACTTATTAATTTTTTTTCCAAAAATATTCGTTTTACTTTTGTCGTGGTAGTATAATTTTTTTACCCTTTTATATTTCATAAATGTCGTTTTTAGTAATGTTTATATGGGGTGTAGGTTTAAAAAGGGTATATATACAACCGAAGGAAAATAAAAACTACCTCTTCATACAAATTTCGCCCCTACCTTGTACATTTTGTACTTTACTACTATTTTTACTGACACAAGGATATTTCTTCTTTTTTCTATCCATCTTTTTCCATTTTTTTTGGTAATAAATTGAAATTCTCCAAATATAAAAGTCCAAGTCAATTAATCTAATACTAATATAAACACTAATACACTAGAAACTAGAACTATTATTACAATTAAATAAAAATAATATACATTTAAGTAGAGCAACTTTCACGATATGCTCCGCTCAGTCCATAAAACCTGCGCGAGGGAAAGAGATCAACCGTGCGAGCGAGAGGTAAAATAACGTTGAGCAACACTGCACACGTCTGAACACCGAGAAATCCCAGCGGAATTGAGAGAACTTTCAGGCGTTTCTGGTTTATAAACGCAATATAGGTAAAAAGTACGAAAATATATATTTTTTAATTTTATTTATTTGTAATTCACTTGAAAATAGTTCTATTTTATGTGGTTTTAAGTACATTACATTTATACTTCTAATAGAAAAAAAATATATTTGCAGTTAAAAAAATCATGAAATTACAACTTCTTAAGCCCTTCAAATATGAAAATTAAAGCATTTATAAAAAAGTGACCAGATCAGATAACTGTAGACAATATGTCAATAAATGTGATCTGAATACTTTTCTTGATATTGTTATAGTTTGTACATAGCAGAGGCTTTAATAAGACCTTTTACGCATGTAACCTGACATAGGCATGTTTAACGCCCAATAGAGCTATCAGTTTAAACACCAAAATAAAATTAAAAAATAGTTTCGAAAATATCAAATCCTACACTTTAAATAAATGTAAAATATGTTTAACTTTTTCTTTTTTAATATTATAAATAATATTTGTTTTACTGTAAATTTTGCGAGAACACTAATTTTTACAAGACTGGGGCCTTAACCTTTTTTATAGGATCCCCGGTCGAGCCGACCCATTCGTGCTACAACTATACTACTAATATAATTATAGCATGGCTCTACCATGGCAAATACCGCCTTGAAGATTATAGGCAATCGTTAAATGTGACCCATCACCAATAATCTTTACCTACATATGGATAAAATAGAAGTGTCTGTATGTAATCTTGAAATAACTGGCTTATATTATGCTCAGGGGGTTATTTGTATGCTATTGTGAAATATATAATCATTTTTAAAGTTTTGTTATGTCCGGGTTAATCTTTGGAAAGACTTAACCGATTGTTATCAAACTTTACGAACAGATAGAGATCAATACTAGGAGAGGGATCTAGATGGCGTCCGAAAAACTTTAAGATTAAAATTTTTATTTAAATTGATAACATAACTGGTATTTGATTACTTTTAATCTAAATACACTATGTACGTGATAGAGCCACTCTGCAGCTTAATTATAGTTGTAGCACGAATGTGTCGGCTCGACCGGGGCAGGAACACGCCCTCACAGAATACCACCGTAAATTAGCAGTTTAATGCTGCTGTGTTGCGTATGGTGAGTGTAGACAACCGGAGACCCTTTTGACTGGAATTCGATTCCTTAGGGGTTACAACGTATTTGCATTTTGATTCTTAATTGAGGATAAATGTAGATGTCTATGGGCCACAGCATCCACTTACATACACATAAATCGATCCTATACAGGCAAAGTGGAGGCAAATAAAATAAACCGGGTATAAAATAAACCGTGGCTGCATATAGGCTGGGCAACTGGACTGTCTCGTTATTAAGTAAATTTCCCAATGCGACAGTAAAACGGCGGGACCTTGAATTTGTCAGGCGCGTCGTTAACACGCCCTTAAAGCTATTACCGTATTAAGTGTGAGCTAATGTATGTTGATACCTTCGTTGACGATAAAACTAAAATGATAAGGGAATGACATATAAGAGTGATAAACACAGTTCACGATGCTGTGGCCTATAGACATCTACATCTGTCTTTAATTAAGAATCAAAATGCAGGTGTGTTGTTAGGAGGATTAAGATAGAATGCCTCGCATCCAATAAAAAAGGGTCTCCGTTTCTCCACACTTAGATACAAAACGAAGCAGCATTAAGGTATTTTACGCTGGTATTCTGTGAAGGCGTGGTCTTTCCCCGATCCAGCCCTACCCATTCGTATTTCAAATAGATCAAGATTCAAATGTATTATCATTTAATTGAAGCATGGTTCTACCACGTCTAAAAAGCTCATTCCATTCTCTTTTTCTTTATTTTATTTTCGATTGTAGAAAGTCAACTTGGCCTACTCATTAGTAGTATAGTTGCTAAGATGCTACTACATTTTACTGAAATTTCCTATAGTAACGATTTACGATGTCCTTTTACTAAAAACGTTCAAAATAGGTTTTTTTTTTTTTTTTTTTTTTAAAGAAGCGGGGGCAAAGAGCATGTGGCTCACTGGAGGAACGCAAACCAGGGGAATTGCATGCGTTGCCGGCCCTTTAGAAAGGAGTAAGCTCTTTTCTTGAAGGTCCCCAGGTCGTATCGGTCGGGGGGTGTACGGGTTGAAACGTACAGTGGTGGACCGCAAGCATCCAGATGGTGTGGATGGTTCGGGAGTAAATATATATAGTAAATATATATAGGATCTTTGTTTTACCATTGAATAATTTTTGGCCTCTAAGAACAGAAAAAAAAGAAGAGAAAGAAGAAGACTGATATCTTGTCCTGTGAGCAAGTTAAAGGAGGCTCCATTACCGATTACCGTTCGCCAAGAAGCTATCATAATAAAAAATCGAAGTTAACGTAAGTTATGCATTAAATTGCCTTTAAATCGGTCAGTCACCGGAATATCGATGGTGTATCTTTCCTAGTGAAGTGTTTGGTGTTGGTAGTAGTGTTGCTGGGATTAGTGGTGAAGGAAATAGCACGCAGTTGAGGAAGGGCGGGAGGTGCTTTTCAAATATACATATATTTGTGCAAGACCTTCGTCTACTTCAAAACGTAGACAAATCGGACGGAATCGTCACATTATGTTAAGTCTACATGTCTTTTTATATCCCATTAAAACTACTTCCGTATCGCTTTGGAACGGAACAAATAAAACAAACAGCCATATTGAGTTTTTGCATATCCGTGTATAAGACACATAGATAGATAGATAATTCACAGCACGTCTCGTCATTTGCAGATGAATACATATTGCAAACAAAGCGAGGTTGGCGCTAGTTCTGTCGTCTGTGTTTACTTCCATATACGATAACATTAATATTACTGTAGACGTCACTTATGTAACTTGACAAGTTAATACAATGATATGTGGAGGTAACTTAACATAAACGAATAGCGTAGGTGTAATAGCATTGTGCCTCAATTAAAACTTATTACATATTTCATAAAAGACTTCTTAGAAATGAGAGACGGCCTGTGCCCAGAAGTGGGACGTATCGCTGTATTTTTGGTCTTCGGTCATCTTAACCTCTCAAACGGCAAGCGTCCAAATTTGACCGCTTCGATATTCCTTCAAAATTTAAGAGGTCAAATGTGACCGCAACCACCCACAGCAATTTAACCCATCGATACACTAATGTTTAGGGACTACTTTTCTATGAAGAAGTTTGGCATTATAGAATCAATATGAAATTGTCTATCCTTTAGTGGAATAAAAAGTCAGTTTATAGATATTTATTTATAATCTAGGTATTATGCCCGGAGAGTGGCCGACGCTCCGTGTGATAGTTCGGAGATGTTCTATATATGCTGTTTATGATTCGGAATGTTGATAACGTGAATTAGGCTTCGGTATGTTTCGCTTGCGGCGAGACGACAGCGCCGCCACATCACCCCCCTGCTCAGACCAGAGGTCGATAGTGCAGTCTGATTGCCGGTGCGTCCTTAATGCCAGTGGGGAATGCATGCTGTGTGCGTAAAGGCAAGTGACACCGGTGCGAATGATATGCCGATGTGTAATGCATGCCGTACTACGCACTGGCAAGTGATGCCGGTGAGAACGATGTGCCGGAGCAAGTGCCAGAAGTCTGCCTTATAAATCTGCGGTGAGTCGAGATGAAGACAAGTTGGACTGGCTTGCAGGAACTGAAGACTGCAGAAGTCGATTCTCAATAGTGAATGGTGGGGGTTCTTAAGGATAATGACGAAGGCTTGAAAGTTGTAGTTTCCGAAGGTTGTTGGTTGCGTGTTCAAATCACGTCGGGTGGTCACCACTGTGGCCGTAGAAGGAAAGGGGAGATCTCCCGCCGGGCAAGGTGTTATGCCCGGGGAGCGGCCGACACTCCGTGTGATAGTTCGGAGATATTCTATATATGCTGTTTATGATTCAGAATGTTGATAACGTGATTTAGGCTTCGGTATGTTTCGCTTGCGGCGCGACGACAGCGCTGCCACATACGTTCATTTCGTACGGCTGCTTACGCCATTTTCGTGTGAATGGTATTATGTTGATTTTTGGATTTTTCTAGTGTTTTATTAGTGTTTTAGTACAGTGTTTTATTATAAAATTGTAATGAAATTTTTTGTGTGAATATAATTTATCTTTTTATGTAAAGAAAATCCGAGTAATACATAAAGAAATAGTTGTGGTTTTCACGCTGCCGACATCCGCTTGGTATGTATTTTTTTTTTTTTGTTATCAAAATACAATAAAATCTTTTTGTAATGAAGTAAACCTTGACTTTTGTTTAGACCACAGGATAGAGAATTTTGTATAGATTTTATAACGCCAATCTTCTTCATAGAAAAGTGGTTCAATGTGCTGTGGTCGCATGCGACCGCTCGAGATATGCCGGACGCATGCGACTGCATGGGATTTTATGAGGATTGAAGGGTTAATAACGTATATGACATCCCGTAGCTTACTAAACAAGCCTTATTACGTTTATAAAACAAATGTCGCGAATATCTGAGTTTGATAACAATTCCATAAGGATGACAAACGAACACACAGTCTCACTTATAGTGCGTATGCTGTAGCCGACAGAAATTATATCATCGTATTTATCATCGATTAAGAATCAAAATTCAAATGCAATGTTATCCACCTATGTCCCGTTACCAATTGAAAGGATCAGTTGTAGTCATTCACCATACAAAACACAGCCACAGAATAAATAAAACTATTACCTAACATAGTAGAATTATATCACATTATATGCTGCCATTTCACCATGGTATTCTGAGAGAATATATATTGCTGAATATTAATGAATTCGAATGTTTAAACGCGAACCAAACTACATCATATTAAACAATATTTAGCGATAATATAGCGATCGCTGCTAAAATGTCACGCAAGTAAATTGTACGATTGGACGGTACAAGGGCATGGGAATATTAGCCATATAGGTCTACAGTTTAACATAGGCCTCATACATAGATTGTCTAATAATAGGAATTTCTGCCATAGTTGCCAAGTCTGGCATGCGGGTTGACAACTGCAGTTGCTGTTGCCAAATCTTCCGTTTTAGTCACTTCTTACGACACTCACGGGATGATGTTGGTTAGTGTATACTTTATAATGCCATTACACGGCGGTAGTTAAACATAAAACATAAACAATAATTACTAGCCGCTCGGGATCAAAGCATCAACTGCCGATGAAGGAAAGCGAGTATAATATAATTATTTTATACTGAAGAAGTAAAATGTGCGTTAGCTGTATGTTACGTTTTTTTTACGGTATTTGCTTTGTAACGATGTCTTCACTTTTCTTTTGAACAGTTTCTAGTAAATTATATTAAGCTTCCGGAATGCTTAAATGTGCTTAAAAGTTAGCTGCTGGGAATCACTAAGAATGGGATTATGCGTTAAAATAAGAATGATCCTCTTATATTTACGCGAACACTACACATTAAATAAAATTATTTTTACAGATTTTGAAGGCTAAAAGTACTCCGGGTAAACTTTGACATCATGGCAACAAAAACCTCAGTTCCTTAGTGGTCATGGGTATTGCAAAGCACTCGAAACCTCGATAATTTAAAAATAAGTAAAATTAAACGCGAAAAAAATCCGTACAAATTGTTTTACTTAAAAAAGAAATTAACAGAAAAAAGGTTTCCGCTTATGATCGACACTGACTACATTTACACGATACAATAATGGTTTCGTCAAACGAATTGAAACACGGTTGTCACCAGAGTTACACAATCGCATTGCTGAACCCCATAATGTTTGGAGGTTTATTAAAACGCAAATCCAGCGTTACACAATAAACGTCAAAGAAGAATAAAAATGCCGTTTGCACCATAAATGAAAAATAAGCTATACGTCATGAAGGATTGTGAAAACTTATACGCTTTAAAAAAAAAAAAAAAACAATCTGGTGTAATAAATGCAAAAGGACGAACCAAAGAATATTTATATTACATACACACTAATTAAATATTTCAAGTGTGGAGCGAAGGGTGTTGGTGCAGAACACTTTTGGCAAAGGCTGTAGATTAAATATAGCTGTTGATATAATTAAAAAAAAGAATATCGAAGGAACGTGACCGACACTAATCTGGACATTTTACGCTAGGCATAGACGAGATGGTTGTGAGCCCTAAGATCTTTTGACATATTACTTAGTAGTAGTAGTAAATGGATTTAAGAAAAGATTGTAAAATTTAAAAAAATTAAAAGAACATTTACAATCTTTTCTTGTAAATGAAAAAAAGAACACTTGTAAATGTTTTTTATCGAACTAAATCTACGTATTTTCAAGATTGCAAGGTTTTAGATGCAGAAGCGAGAGGGATCAGTGTAGATACTTACAAATAAGGATAGGTGAAAATCTTATAATGCTTCTAGTAAATAACTTGTTTACGTATACCTTAAATACAAACTTCTTTGTTAGGGTCGCTAATCATTATATATCAGACGTGCAGGTTTCTTCATATTCATATTTTTTTCATATATATATATATATATATATATATATATATATATATATATTTCGTCACCGACGAGTACGAGGTAAATCAGCACATAAAATTGCAATCAACCAATATAATTTAAATAATTAGTGGCGGCGGGAATCGAATCAAATCTGAGCTGCTACTACTCTAAATACTTCTTAAAATACATAAAAGATCTCTATGTACTACATTAACCGAATAATAACAGAAAGCTTTATAATTGAGCAGTTGTGGTATTGATTCCGTTCGGTCTTCGATGCGCAAACCGGTCGCCTATTTGGCTTCCCTAATTGAGTGCTTGGGGCCTAACAACTGAAATAGACCATACAATCCCGTGGGTGTCGTAAGAAGCATGTCGTAAGATGGGCAGCAGCATGTACCTGATAACACATCATAATATTAAGCTGCTGCCAAATCGCCTGCCAAGTGTGCTAAAGAAGTCAAATATATGTTCAGCAGTGCAGCAGCAACTTTGATTATGAAATGACTGAAATATCGTATAAAGGAATGCTTCGGTGGTTTGGTCATGTAGAAAGAATGAATGCGGAAAGACTGACAAAGCAAATATATGTTGCAGAAGTGAATGGAAGAGTCGGAAAGGGACGTCCTAGGCGGAAGTTTGTCGACCAAATTGGCGATATACTAAAAATGGACCAAATTAAGAGTACCCTTAACCGACGAGCATGTATGCGTAGGTATATGGATGTGGAAGAGGCGAGAAAGGTATGTCAGGATCGTGCTAAATGGAAGTCTGTAGTCTTTGCCTACCCCTCTGGGTGACAGGCGTGAGTGTTTATGAATATGAAATATCGTAAGTATATGTAGTACGACCATTCAAGGTGTAAGGCGTGAATAAGATACGCCTTTTCAATTTCACTAATGTTAAAGTTTGCAGAAATACTGTACACTGTACTGAAATACAGTAATCGTGAGTCTATTATACAAGATACTTAAATTAATATTAAAACGATGAAATACTTAATATTACAAGTATAACTTTATCAAAATTACAAAAGCCCATATTAAGTTCAGCGACAGAAGTTAAGGTGCGGCATACATATACATATTATAAAATGTCTGCGGCCGCACCTTATTCTACTGTACATTATACACCGGTCGACAAAAAACTTTTTATCTGGGGTTCTGTTTTAATTCATAAATTCTGATGGTAAAAACACAAAAATATCCATTCTTAGCTATTCATCATTCATCATTACAGCCCTTCACAAGTCCACTACTGAACATAGGCCACCCCCAATTAATGCCACAAAGCACGGTCCTGAGCCATATGCATCCATCGACTTCCTGCATATCTAACCAGGTCGTCACTCCATCTAGTGGAGGGTCGCCCTACACTACGCCTACCGATAAGAGGCTGCCACTCGAGAACCTTTCTTCCCCATCGGTTATCGGTTCTTCGAGCTATATGGCCAGCCCATTGCCACTTCAGCTTACTAATCCGTTGGGCTATGTCGGTCACTCTGGTTTTACTGCGGATATCCTCATTTCTGAGTCTATCACGCAGAGAAACTCCGAGCATAGCCCTTTCCACAGCTCGCTGAGCGACCTTGAGAGTCCTCATACGGCCAGCAGTGAAAGACCACGTCTCAGATCCGTAAGTCATCACTGGCAACACGCACTGGTTGTACCCTTTAGTTTTCAGAGATTGAGTTATACCTGACGAGAAGATGTGTCGTAATTTCCCGAGCGCTGCCCAGCCGAGTTGAATCCGTCAATTGACCTCTCGGTCGAAGTTGGACCTACCTAGTCGGACTATTTGTCCCAGGTAAACGTACTCGTCAACAACTTCGAGCATAGTGCTCCCAACAACTACCGGCATAGGTGTGACATGGACATTAAACATGATCTTTGTTTTGTCCATGTTCATCTTAAGACCTATCCGTTGGGAGACACCATTGAGGTCATTGAGCATAGTGCTTGGGTCCGTCGGCAAATCGAAGGTGAGTGATGTACTCGCCATTGATGTTAATACCGTATCCTTTGCAGTCCAGTAGCTTGAAAACGTCTTCCAATGCAGCGGTGAAGAGTTTCAGGGATATAAAGTCACCCTGTCTGACACCTCTCTGCAGTTGGAAAGGTTTCGAACTCTGGTTCTGTACTCGGATAGCCATCGTAGCCCTACTGTACAAACACTTCAGCACTTCGATATACCGACAGTAAACTTGGCACCGCTGAAGGGACTGTAGCACCGCCTAAATTTCGACGGAATCAAAGGCTTTCTCATAGTCCACATACGCCAGGCAAAGTGGCAGATTGTACTCTTCAGTCTTCTGTACAATCTGCCGCAGGGTATTCATGTGGTCTATGGTACTGAAGCCTTTTCGGAAACCAGCTTGTTCGGGAGGCTGGAAGTCGTCGAGTCTGCGTGCGAGGCGATTCGTAATGACTCTCGAAAACAGCACGTAGACGCGGCTCAGAAGGGATATCGGTCTGTAGTTATTCCAGAGGGCGTTGTCACCTTTCTTGAAGAACAAGACCATCGCACTTCTGCTCCACGTCTCCGGAGTAGTGCCACCATGGAGGACGGAATTAAAAAGCTTCTGAAGGACTTCTAGTACCGGTTTTCCCACCTGCTTTTAGAACCTCCGCTGTAATTCCATCCTCGCCTGGGGCCCTGCCGTTTTTAAGGTGCTGGAGAGCCATTCTAATCTCGCTCAGACTGACGTCCGGGATGTCATCGGAATAGTGTCGGATAAGACTTGCGAACGATGATGTGTACAGCTGCCCATAGAACCTCTCAATCACATTCAAAATCTCAGGTGTTCCGGAAACGATGCTGCCACACTCAGTCTTCAGCTTTGACAGTTGGCTCTTTCTGGCAGACAGATCTCTGGCAAAGACTTTGGAGCCTTGGTTCCGCTCAATCGCTTCTTTAATACGAGCAGTATTAAAGTTGCGTAAGTCTCGCCGCATGCATTTGGAGATCTGTCTGTTCAGTTGCCTGTATGCTGTCAAATCTGTTGACGACTGCGGCCTCATCTCCCGTCTAACAGCCATCAATAGGGCAAGGGAATCTAAGGGGCCAGTCAGCTGCTAGCCCCTTGGATTCCGTTGCTCTATCCCTAATTTCCCTACCTTCAGCTCACCGTTCTTTCTTGTGCCCAGTTTTGAGTTGAAGTCTCCCATTAACATCGTATAGTGAGTTTTGGAGGAATGCATGGCTCTAGAAATGTCCTCATACATTTCCTCCACCTCCTCATCGGGATGTTCCGACGTTGGCGCGTAAACCTGTATGACCTTCAGCGAATACCGTTTGGTGATTCTGAGTATAAGGTACGCAACCCTCGTCGATACACTCCCAACCTTTAAAACATCGGTAACGAGAGACTTGTGGACGATAAATCCAACACCTCCGGTCCAACAATCCAAAGTTGCCGGATTCGAGAATCACCGTGTCCTCCCCTTCTCTTCGGACCTCGGATAATCCTATAATATTCTAGCGCAACTTGATTATCTCTTCTTCCAGCTCCAGGATCTTGTCGTCAGTCCTCAGGGTGCGTGCGTTAAATGTTGCCAGGTCGAGTCGTCGTAGGTGGCAACCGAACCTCCACCGGAGATTCTTAGCACCCCCTGCCCCGCCGTTACCATGGTCGCCACCGTAGCCAAGAATAGCGGGGCCGCCGGGGACTGTCTATTTGTGTAATTCTTCATGGGGGGTATATTGCCATAGTTTCCACGCTTGGCGAGCGGGTTGGCAACCGCAGTTTTTTTTGTACAGTTGCTGTTATCAGGAAGATGCTGCTGCCCATCTCCTGCCTGTCTCCCTCTGTCGCCTTTTACGATACCCACGGGAAGATATGGGGTAGTGGAATTTCTTAACCGCCACTGCACGGTATTCTTAGCTTATTATTTAGATTTTATCTGTTTTACGTCGATAAGTAAGTTTTGAAGATCTTACTTGGATTTTACCTTACATCGACTTTGATCAAAACGGTAGTAAATTACGTAATACTCGGTTAGGGCACAGCAGTGGGTGTTTCCTTCTCTAACACAGCTGTAACACCCACTCTTGTGTATTACTGAGTTGGAAAATTACGTCAAAACAAGATGTTGATTCATTGTGTTTTATTTGCGGTGAATTTATTAAAGTAAGAAGCAAAATAATTCCTTTGGTCACAAATTTAAAGCTTTGTGAAGGTTATGAAACCTATTTTAACCTGCGAATTCGGAATCAAGATAACAAAAGGCTACTTATTACTTTAAAAGGTATAAAACTTAAAATTTAAAATCTAAAAAAACATTTTTGTTGATTTTATTTTTGAACAGTGAAATTACATCTGTTATTTATATTATAAGGAAAAATCATCAGACTTAACTATTAAATTAACCCGCTAGCTCAGAAAGAACAGCAAACAGGTTAACATTTGCATTTTTTCAGCAGTTTCAAAACAACAGTATTTGTCATTTTTTACGCATAAAGCTGTAATTACACTATTTATATCTAGCATGATGTATCGAGGAGAATTTTTCACAAAATTTCTTCCACAATCAAAAAATTTTCTAATATAAAATAATGAAATGTCGACTGATATTTTTCAAAATTCGAAAAATTACTCTGGTTTATACAAACGCAAATTTTGATAAAAAAATATTTTTCCCTGGATTAAATTTATTAGTAACGTAGAAGATATAAATACGCTAGTTCCGTTTCTAGCGAAAATCCGTACCTAATTATTCACCCCTTAGTGGATACTGGTAGCTCAAAAGGCGTAACTATTACGTCGCTTCTATGTTACATACTACTTACGTAAGATATTTCAGTTATCAGGTCTTTATAAAAGCGAACCTTATTAATTTCTCCCTGAGGGATGAACTGAATACGGAAAACTATATATTATGTAGACTGGTTAACAAAGAAAGGTCTGTGGGGTAAGGGCCGGGACAAGGTTCTCAACAGACCGCCTCACAACTTATTCTCATCGTGTCGCCCGAACACTACGCGCACTCATTCTGGTCATTTCATCACTCAGACTTGTTTTTATGAAATAATTAAGTGACAGTATACTATAATCTTTTATTTACTAAGATGCATAACAAATGGTCCTTCGACCAAGACGAACTAGCGGTCTATAAGAGGAAGGATATATACCAACCTAAAACTTTATTATTTATTTTATTTAACATATTCGCAATCATCTATTATATAAATACATACTCCGATTTACCATTATCTAAGTAAATGTTATATAAACTGCTAAGTACTATACTTTAACCACGCAACTCGCAAGTTTACGATGGTATTACGTTTTATTACTTAGCTTCGTCATTGCCATCGGGGCTTTACTACTTTTAGTACACATTTACGAACCTTTCTTTCAGATTGTTCTTATTAATATAAAAATAAACAAAAACAGATACATTAAATGGATTTTTCTATTTTTGTTTTTGAGATTTTTGTTGAAACGACATATCATTGCTAATAATGGATTTTTATTAGTTATATTGTAATATAAGAAAGAATACAAAAAACTAGTGGCGTATTGCAATGAGAAACATAAAATATTAGACTCCTTGGAAGAAGCGTAGTGCGAGTTTCATCTGCTACTTTGGCAATCCGCCTAATTTGGGGATGTCTAAATCCCATTAACGATATCGGGCATGTTATTATTTAAAAAATATTACACCCTTTTGAGTCGACTAAGTAATATATATCACGAACTCAAATATCGTCATCAAAACTAATTAAAATCGGTTCACATTTGATGAAGATATCGCGATTTATACGTGGTTAGTGCCACGCTGCAGCTATATTATGGTTGTAGAATGAACGGGTCGGCTCGACCGGGGAAAGACCACGCTCTCAGAATAACAGCGTAAAACAGTAAGCTAAAACTGAACATTACTATACTGACGACTATAAAGTACCTATTACTAACACCTACAACACGCGTAAGGTAAGGGAAAAAAAAAACTTGAAGAGCCTAGTGCAAATAACTATTATGGACAGCGCTTGAATAAATACATTGTACCCAGAATATATAACAAAATAAAATGGTTAAGAGAAACGCCTCCAAATAAAAATAAAAGTAAATTAAGCAAAAATTTATTAAAATCCTCTCTGAAAAGGACATTATTAACAGAGCTATAACACATACATTGTTGCATACTTTTGTTAATCGTCTTTTATGTTTGATTTATTTGATTTGTTTATTGCTGTTGTTGTTTATTTTTTAGTTTAATAATCTCTAAATATTGTGAAATTGTAGTAAGGTAAGGTTATTTTTTTTTTTTTTGTAATTAATTGTGTTTTTGTAGGTGATTGTGCATAATGATATTATATAGTTTTAAGAGCGTGTACTCGCCGACAAACTGATTGCAGTTTGGCGAGATAATAGTAAAAATAATGTACTTACATTTGAATGAATAAAAAAAAAATAAAAAAAAAATGCTTCGTATGGTGAGTGTAGAGAACTGTAGACCCTTTTTATTGGAATTTGAGGCATTCCATCTTAGTCCAAATCCAAATGGATTACAACGCATCTGCATTTTGATTCTTAACTGAGGATAAACGTAGATGTCTATGGGCCACATCATTTACTTAACCCATCAAGTGAACTATGTGCTCGTTTGTCACCCTTATTCAATAAAAAAGACAGTCTAATTGAGAACATCCACTTTTTTATGTCGACTATAAATGCAAGAAAAATAAACTAAAAAGTAAAACTTCAAGCAAGCGCTATATTACATAGTTTTGTGAGCGTCGAGAATTTTTTTAATACTTCTAAACACTATGTATGTCTTAGAATCCAATTCAGTAGGTATATGAAATTATTTTATTCTTTTTAGCTTTCTAATGACGTCTTTTACTTTTTTATTAAAAAATATTTATTTACTAAAATATAGCCTATGGGCATATGACATCCTGGAGTCGATGTCGAATGTAACGACACTACGCACTTCGAAGCCCGTTATGTAGTTTCGGCTACAGGTTTTGTACAAACTCATTGCTAACTAAATTAAAGAAAATCATTGCTAACTACTGGCGCAGTTTAAAAAAAAAAAAAACAGACTAGTGTAACACAAAAGGATTTCTATTAATAAAACTTGACCGTAAACTTTCAATTTCTCGTGGCTGCAATATTGCAGGAAGCGTTCCGGTACGAATACAAACTAGTCTCTTCTATGAGCTTAGTTAGTATTCTTTGCATTCAGTTTACAAGAAGAAAAGACGTCGAGAATTTTAAATTAAGATGAGCTGGACCCGCATGGTACGTAAAAGATAAACTTTTTCTTCCATAACTGGTGGTAAAATAAATTAAAATTTTAGTCAAAGCCGGATTTGTGCGACGCTAACGTGTTTTTATTGCGTTACGTTTTTAATTTTGTTTTATAGAATAAAGCTTACAAACGAGCACACAGTGAATCTGAAGGTAAATGGATGCCTGCCACATAGATATCTTCATCTACCCTCGATCAAGAAAGAACCAAATTCAGATGCGTTGTCAACCCTAAGGACTACGATGGAATGCCTCGTATACAGTAAAAAGGTTCTTTACATTCGCCATACGAAATACAGTAGCATTGAACTTCTGAGAGAGCGTGGTCCTCCCCCGGTACAGCCGACCCATTCGTGCTAAAACCATAATATGCTCATATGGCTCCACCATATTGTATTGCCATTATAAAATATGTTTATCAAATTCACGTTATGAAAGAAATGTTGAGCCGTGGATTGAACGTCGCGATATAACATCTAGCGCCGATATATCATTTCAAATCGGCTGTTATCGGTATAGATGGCATTAACTTTCAATTTTGGTTTATTGTCAAATGTCAACTAGTTTTTACCCGCGGTTCCTTTATTCCTGAAGTCGGTGCTAAGATATAATACAGTAAGACGTACATTACACGCTCATGCACGCGTCAATCAATTTCATCAATCATGATTGATATAAAACGTATGGTGACTGATAGGCGTACATTACGCGCTCATGCAGCGCCAGCTCTTACCCGCGGTTCCGGTATTTCTGAAGTCGGTGCTAAGACATAATAGAGTAAGACGAGTATAGAAAAATTATTTTATTCCTCTTAGTTCTTTTAAGTCGGCTTATACTTTTTTATAAGTTGATTTATTTTACCCTGAGTTGAGTGAGTGTTAATAGTCATTACTGCTATTTTTTACTATTAAAATATCACAGGAACTTATTATTTTATCAATAATAATCATTGTGTCACTACCGTCAGATATCTTCACAATATTCTCTCATTGTTAACACGATAGACATCTTTCTATAACTGTGCTATAAGATAATCGCAATAAACCTAATAAAATTACTAAGAACTGTTTCAAGAGTTCTTCTTATGTCCATCTGAGACACTTCAGGAATATCAAAATCTCAACGTCGTCTAAATAGTTGTTAATAAGTTCATCCATTTTGTTGGACCACCCTGTAATATAATCAACCTATTTGCCGTAACAGCCTATTAAAGTCCACTGCTGAACTGAAATATGCTTCCCTCATAGATGGGCCTCATAGTGACATTTGCCATCGTTGTCACGCTTGGATAGCGCGGTTTATTTTCTCTGTCGCCTCTTACGACACCCACGGGATGACATGGGCTAGTGGATATTCTTAAACCGCCACTACACCATACCTATTTATCAAAATAATTATCATCAAATTCGGTTCGTAATTGACAATATATAGCGTAACATACATATACAAAAAATACAATCGAAATGTAACCTTCTTTTAGTGGTTACCTAAAAATAAGTTGTTTCTAATAGCATAAATATCATTTGATAGTAAATTACCATTTTGTAATTACGCAAAGTCAAACTATCTACGTACAAACAGGCATCAAATAAGTTTGAAAAGATCGACCGCAGGGTTAAAAATAAGTCCTTGACACCAAAGAGGGACCTTCAAGGGAGAGCCAATTGGAGCAAACCAAACGTTTTAAGCACACCCGGTCCCGGGCCACTCTGAAGTTAATGACTGACAGTGTAGCTTAAATCAAAATCGTGCAACCTAACTTACCATTTTATCGTACTTAAGAAGATTTTGTGTTTAATGTGAATCTTGAAGAAAATCGAAATAAGTTTAGATTTTCTTCATAGTGCCCGTCTCAAGCAGCTAAACTGTTAAAGCTGTAGTTTAGATTAAACCGCTATATCGAGAGTTATGCTAAGTTTATTTCCATTTTTTATTTAAATATTTAAAAAATGGTTAAACATATCTCGAGGAACAATTTACATTCAAATATTTTTATTGCACAAGATAAAACTGTGAGAGTTTACTATGACGGTTCCGGTTCTTTAATAAAACAACTAGTCAAAATTCACTTTGATTTATTCTTAATAATAAATGTTGATATAGGACCGAGTTTTTTTAATCCTTAGTTAAAATATATTCATAGATAATATCTAAGATAAACAAATTAAAAAAATGCGGTTGTACTAATAAAATAATTCAACTGCTTCACTTCTATATTCGGTCAGGTCGATTAAAAAGTTAGCCCTAAGCATTGAAGTTAATATGTATAACATACAGAAGAAACACCGAGAGTTGGATGTTTGCACTTTGCAATACATGTTAGAGCTCATAGGCTCAATCATACTTAGTCTGTGCCATAAAAACTTTATAACAATAACAAATAATAAACCTTTTTCTTTTACCTTAATAACTAAGTTCTTAAACTAATGTAAATGTCTCTAAGTATATATTTTTGTAATTATTTTGAGTTTTTAACTAACCTTAATAACTAAGTTCTTTAATCTAATATAAGTACGAGTATACCTAAGTAATTTTGAAAATCCAATGCCTATCCATTAAAGAAAGAATTATCAAAATCGGACTACTCTGTAATAAATCACCCCTATTTTCCCAATTCTAGGGTGAAAATTTATTTTCCAAATTTATAAGAGACCAATTTCAAAGTAGTGACCCTATCCATTAAAAAAGAATTATCAAAATCGGACTAATCTGTAAAAACTTATGCATGGTCATATAAAAAAACAAAAACAAAATACACGCATTGACTTGAATACCTCGTCCGTTTTTCGTCGGTAGATAAAAAGGTATTTCTGTACCTCCTTTCACACGCCCAGCGTTGCCGCAAAGATTTTATTCGCGGTGTCCGTTCTATAACGCAGTACAACATATTTACTTCAATAGCCCTAATCGCCGACTTTTCAATCGTCAGGTAAAAATCACCTATGAAATACATTATAACCCAACTGAATTTAAAAGTGAAATAGTTGAACTATTTTATTTAAACACTTGTTGTAATTTTTAATTTACATATTTGATTCAATGACTTTTTTATCTAAGTTAATTGTTAATTCTCTCGTTAATTCACACAAAACTGTTGGCAACAGTTTATAACATTTACAGAGTTACACTTACCTCTACACAATTATTTTACTTTGATTTAGATGACAAAATAAAAAAAAAAGATTTGCTTTTAATATGTATTAAAATGCAAATTCTGTTGAAGCCTCAAAGTCAGAAGTCATTTCAATTGCCGGAGCGATTTGGAATGCCAATACGGTTGACTCTATATTCAATTGAACGCAACAGATCAAAAGACTTATTTGAAATTGTGTTGAATGAAATGTTTGACATTTGTATAAACGATATCTTTATATTCTATACTACAGAACTTAACGTTGATTTAGGAAATATATATTTAGAGAATGAAAATAGAAATGTATATAATGGGAAAGTAAGGTGACTTTTTTATAAAACAGATGTGACAAACGAACTCACCGTCCATTTGATCTTAAGTGGCTACTGCAGTCCATGGTCTACTACAAACAAAGAACACAGAAGACTACAGAAGCATTGTCAGCTCTGACGATTAAGATGGCCTCCCTCACAGCTTGAAATTATACTGGCTCTCTCTCTGTACTCTTCAGACCGGAACCCAGCAGTGCAAGTACTGCTATTTGGCGGCAGAAATAAGAGGGTGGTACGTACTAAGACGGACTCCTACAATCCTAGGACTAGACATCCCTGACGTTTTATATAAAAATAGATGCTTCGGTTTTCCCAAAATTTTAAATGAATTTCATCATATTTATTACACGACGAGAGTCGTACGCACGCTCGTACGCACGCTCGTACGCACACACACATATATATTTAAAATAAAAAATTTTGATGGTTGAGTTTTTGAAAAAAGTCTATTTTGTAACGCATTAAAAAGTTCTAATATGTATATATATATATATATAATATCGGCGCAGTAGGATTGTGTTACGGCGCTGAGGTCCGCAGGAATTTTGTATGGTCAAATCCCGCACGGATATGGGCTCCAAATAATTGTATTGTCTGGATAGTTGTCCTTGAGAAATTTACGCATGTATACTACCTTTACCGCATGTATTATACCCTTACAATACAGGGGAAAATCATAGTGTATTGTAGAGTTTAAAAAAGTAAGAAAAGAAGATAATCATTTAATTAACCGTTTGTTGAATCAGAGAACCGTGTAGTGTTGGTGTAAGAATATCCACTACTGTATATTATCCCGTGGGTGTTCTAAGAGCCGACAGCTGGAATCTGATACAGGAGGTGCGCCAGCAGCATCTTCGTGATAAACAGCTTGAAACAATAAAAAATACGGTTGCCAACCGGCCGGCCGAGCGTGGCAACTACGGCTATACCAATATAATATATAATATTATATAATGCAATCTATTGAGGTGGCCTATGTTCAGCAGTGAACTTTTATACAATGTAATGGATGTATTGCAGAAAGAACCCAATTCACTCATACAAAAAATAGCATTTGCAAAGTGGCGTACTATTGTCTGGCCGCAACGCAATATTTAAAAATAGTAACGTCGTACAGTCGCCCTTCAGATCGCGGCCGTGTGAGGAATTTTTGCGTACTATTATGCGCGTGCGTGTTCCATAGTAAAATCAATTCAACATTCGAAGAAAAAAAATGCAGTTTAACCTGCTATGTTACAAGGGTGTTCTATGAGAGCGTAAGCCCCGGTCGAGGAGACCCATTCGTATTGCAACCATTCCTAAAGCTGCAGCGTGGCTCTACCAGGTGAAAGGGGCGAGCCATCGGACACTGCGACCGTCTATACTAAATACGCCAGCTAAGTCTAACGATCAAAGCGTATCTCCCCTACAGACAGATTAAGAAGAAAGAAATAATGCACTATAGCCAGCAACAGAAAGTTTTTTTATAGAATAAAGATGACGAACATGCGCACAGTCAACCTGATAGTAAATGGATGCTGTGGCCCATAGACATCTACATTTATGTGCGATTAAGAATCAAAGTGCAGATGGCTAAGATGGAGGAATGCCTCGTTTCCAGTAGAGAGCGCCTCCGGATCTCTACACTCACCATACGAAACGCAGCAGCATTAACCTGCTATTTTACGCTGGTATTCTGTGAAAGCGTAGTCCTACCCCGGACGAGCAGACCCATTCGTGCTGCAACCACAATATAGCTGCAGCATGACTCAACCACGTAGAAAAAAAGTATTAAAGATATTCACAATGATGGTGTACTAAGTTTGTCAAATGAATATGGCAATAAATACATATTAAAGCTTTATTTAGCAGAGTTATTTTAGTCAGACTTATGACGTGGCAGTAGAAAATTGGGTCGACCAAACACTCGTTATGAAGACTTGCCTGTGAATATAAAAGTAATGGATTGCCTCATATCTGTATATATAGCATTACGATTCTGTTAACACTCACGCCTGTCACCCAGAGAGGTAGGCAGAGACTACAGACTTCCATTTAGCACGATCCTGACATACCTCTCTCGCCTCTTCCACATCCATATATCTACGCATACATGCCCGTCGGTTAAGGGTACTCTTAATTTGGCCCATTTTTAGTATATCGCCAATTTGGTCGACAAACTTCCGCCTAGGACGTCCCTTTCCGACTCATCCATTCACTTCTGCAACATATATTTGCTTTGTCAGTCTTTCCGCATTCATTCTTTCTACATGACCAAACCACCGAAGCATTCCTTTCTTAATCCTGGTCACTGCATCATCTTGCAAACCACACTCTTCTTTTATCACACAGTTTCTCACCCTGTCACTCAGATTCAGCCCAACATACTCCTTAGCGACCGCATTTCTACTGCATTTATTCTACTCTCGTGCTTCTTCTGCCACACCCAACTTTCACTACCATATGTTAAAGTAGGGACTAATACAGCAATGTGAATTGCCATACGTGCCTTTTTTGACACATTCTGACTTTTCACAATAGAGTGTAGAGCCCCATTTACTTTATTTCCTGCATTCACTCGTCGTTCAATATCCTTATTATATCTCCCATCCCTGCTGAATACACATCCCAAATATACGAACTCATCCGCTTGCTCAATTAACTCTCCTTCTATTCTTATTTCTCATACCGTTTTGCTTTCTTCTCTTTCAAAAACCATCACTTTCGTCTTACTTGCGTTCACTTTCATTCCCCTTTCTTTTAATGACCTGTTCATTAATGTAACCATCATTTGCAACTCGGCCGCCGACGACGCAAGTATGACGTGATCATTGGCGTACAAAAGGCATTTGATAGTTAACTCACCCATTCTTAACCCGCATTCTTCAACTTTTCCAAACAACATCCATAAATAGGTTGAACAGCCACGGGGAAGCTACACAGCCCTGTCTGACACCATTATGGATGCCAAACCAGTCCGAGTAGACCCCGTTGATTCTAACACAAGCACTCGAGTCCCTATACAGAGACTTTAATGCCTGTATTAAACCAGCGCTCAACCTAAATGCGTTCAGCGTTTGCCATAACACATCCCTGTCCACTCTGTCATAAGCCTTTTCCAAGTCCATGAACGCACAAAAAACTTTTTGGTTTTTCGCCAAAAACTACTCCGCGATCATGCGCATGGAAAAGACTTGATCTGTACACCCCATTCCCTTTCTAAATCCAGCTTACACATCCCAAATTTTTTCATCAGTTTCTTTCATAACTCTTTCAATTAGTAACCTTAGCATACAGTTTTCCCACAATGCTAAGAAGGCTGATACCACGGTAGTTTTTACAGTCCTGTTGTGACCCTTTTCCCTTATATATTGGGACTATCACGGCTTTGCACCAGTCTCCCGGTACCCGCTTTAGTTCCCAACATAAATTAAACAAGGTGTACAGCAGGCCACCACGTCCTCTCCAGTCCTTAGCATTTCGAGTGAAACTCTATCATATCCGGCTGCCTTACCTACTTTCATGCTTTTCATTGCTTTCATTATTTCATCTATACTTATCTCCCTATCTCTTTTATCTTCTTTCGGAATTTCTATTTCATTAACTCACACGTCTCCTCACTCATAAATACGCATTCAAAGTATTCCTTCCATCTCTTTAGACTCAACACTTCATCATTCAGAATACAGCCATTCTCGTCTCGTATCGCATTCAATCTAGGCTGTTTTGAATGTTTTTATGTTTTTATTTTTATGTTTTTTATGCCGATTCTGTTAACATCATGATGTCCTGGCCGATTTCTACCACGCCAATCTCCAACTCATCGTAAATTGTAATCATTTTACTGGACATAATAACCAAATTTAAATTTTAAGCTGATTTCAAAAGAGGATGAGTTTTTCAAATCGACTGTATTATTGTATGTATGTTTACATTATCGATTTTGCGATAGTTGCGCCAATTCTCAACCCATTTTAACGATTCTTATTTTACATCATATCATGACGGCTCCGTGGCGCAGTGGCTTAGCAATGAGTTGTAGCACTAAGGGCCGCGGGTTCAAATCCCGCACGGAACAAGTAGTTGTATGGCCTACAAATAATTGTCCGGGTCTGTGCATCCTTATGAAATTTATGTATGTAAGCTGCTCCCACGATACAGGAGAAAATCCTAGTGTGGTTCCTCCACACCATTAATTCCACTTTTAAGTTGAGAAAATAGGTGATGATTTTTTTATTGTAAACTATTTAGGCGTCGTCCTAGTTGTTACCTTGAGGTTGTGATATTGGTTGATCTACTCAAAAGGGTCAAATAAATAAACATTTTTTAACAAAAGTAAAAATCAACCTCAAAAAACTAAAGAAGAATAAAAGAACTTTCACAATAAGCTTATTGAAATCGGTGCGGTGGAAGACATTTTCCTTTTTAAAGTTTTTTTTTGTAGGCCGTTTATATTATTTTATAAAGTTTCACCATAATCTATATAAATGTCATCTTTATTCTCGTTGTCGGCAAAAGTACGGTTTAAAAACGTAAAGTTTCAGACAAAAGGCAGATAATACTGAGCCCATGGGCGCTGAGCCCGGTTTCTGCTCGGGCAAGCACAAAATCAATCTTATTGCCACGATGCAAGCGGTCGGAATCGACGGATGAGAGGTAACAGCTAAACAGTCAGCTCAACAGATACTACATAGGATTGTTCGATATGTTTTAATTAGAACACATGTTAGCGGGTGTTCAACTTAACGGGGTAATTAGTCTTAAATAAAAATATACGCGGTAGAGCCACGCTGCATCTATATCATGGTTGTGGCACGAATAAGTAGGCTCGACCGGGGACGGACCACGCTCTCACAGAATACCAGCGTAAAATAGCAGCTTAATACTGCTGTGTTTCGTATAGTGAGTGTAGAGATCCGGAAACCCATTTTTACGGGAAACGAGGCATTCCATTTTCGTCCTCAGGGGTAACAACGCATTTTCGTTTTGATTCTTAATCGAGGATAAATGTAAATGTCTATGGGCCACAGCATCCACTTACCATCAGGTGGACTGTGTGCTCGTATGTCACCCTTATTCTATAAAAAATGCTTAGAATATATATTATCGTTTTGTGATTTTGTTAACAGTGACTGATCTAGTTCACTATTGAGGTCGAAAATATCGCGGTCAAAAAAATAGGTTACGAACAGAGTAATGTCGATTTTACCATGTTTTTATTAAGTCACTTTCTTGTATGTCTGTCTGTCTGTCGTTCTGAGTGGAATCTAGCAACTAAAGAATCATGTCCAGTCCTGACCTGAAAATGTTCTAACGCGTCTACTGATGTAAATATCTTATAAAATGTAAATATCTTATAAAATTGCACATTTTAGCTTATTTCGTATCGCATAATTGAATTTTTAAATAAAGCCATACAGAAGTAATGTTACTATGTTTATCATTCTCAATAGACTTTTGGAGACGAAACGTGTTTTACAATGGCTCAAAGACCCAGAAGCCATGCCAAAATATATAAATAAATGTGTTTTACACGTTCCGTTTCAGACTACGAAAAACTTGTTCATGTTTTTATAACTTATTTATTTATGATTAGGTATGATTTTTAATGGTTTTATACTATGGTGTAGAAACCGCTGTTATACCCTCAAAACACAGCTGTTATAACTTCAAAACTTATTTACTTAATAACATTTTTTCCTGGCCTCTAAATGAAAATATGATAAATTATTATATTATAAACAATAATTGTTTTAATACAACACTTATTGTAGGTAGACGCAAACTGTTAAACGAATCAAGTGACAAGTCAATCAATGTATGGAAAGTGATCATGATTATTTCGAGCACTTCTCGATTAGAACGAAAAACGTGGTATATTAATTTTTTAGTACAATATTTTAATCACTTGTTTTGTTGACTTTTTCAGAATTATCTATCCTAGACGGCTAAAGGTTTAAATTCTTGCTGATTAAATACTAAGTGTTTTACTCACCTATCGCGGCTACGGGTAAACAGTTGAAGCAGTCTGTGAAAGTTTTCCATAGCTTGATGTTATACCTCCTTTTGCACTCGTCGTAGAATCTGCGAACAAGATAATACTATTAGGGACAGTTTCCATTTAAAACAGTTAGAATTTCGCTTTATTTGAACCTTACTAAACTTGAGTGATACCAAAAATAAGTAAGAGTGACGTTGGTGTACCAGGTAGTAGAGGTGTAAAAATATCCACTACCCTATACCGTGGGTGACGTAACAGGCGACATAGGGAAACTGAACCAGGAGACGGGCAGCAGCATCCTGATAACAACTCTAAATATTAAAAAAATGCAGTTGCCAACCCGCTTGCCAAACAGAATACCCCATAGCATGAGGCAATCCAAGGGGAAGGTCAGTCAGTGAACTTTTATAGGCTGTAATGAATGGATGATGAGGTAAAGGCCTAATTCATTTCATGCAGATGCAATAGCTAATTTATTACATTCGTACACGACATTTGTTAATAGAAATATTATAATGGAGTCATTAGCACCAATCGCTGTGGAGCGTTTCATAGTAATCCCGACACAACACAAATTAAATTCAGCCTTCTCTATGTTTTCAATTAGTTGTGTAAATTGAACTTTCTCTAAAATAAAGTTGCTTAAAGTTATAAATAATCCTGATGAATGACAAGGCCCTATATCCCAAGTTACGATACCTTTTATTTGCACTCAGTAAGAAAACTTTCAAGAAAGGCGAGAAAATCGATACCTAATGGAGTGGATTACTCCAAACGAAAAATTTAGCGAAAAGAAAATCAGTTTAGTTAGAAGTTAGAGCGAGACGTAGACGATAAAACAACGACAACTTCACTGTTGTGAATTTAGTGCTATACTGTATATGTAGTATAGTAACTGCCTCGTTGGTCTAGTAGTTGTAGTAGTGCGACTGCTGATCGTGAGGTCCTGGGTTCGAATCCCGGGTCGGGCCAGAAAAAAAATCAATTATTGAGTTTTTCTGTCAAGAAATTCTCAGTAGCTGCCCGGAGTCAGGAAGTTGGCGGTGTCTCACCCCCGTGCCTCGGAAAGCACGTAAAGCCGTTGGTACTGCGCCTGATCTCTCTCCGGTCGTGTCGATTTACCATCCCATCGGATTATGAGAGTGAGGGAATATAGAATTGCACCTGTACTTGCACATACACTTGGGCACTATAATCCTGTCCTGCGCCGATGGCTAACCTTCGTTGAGGCAGGCCGCCGTGCCCGAAATTCGGTCTGGAGGACATTACTGTATCAGTATAAAACGCCTATTCGAAGGCAAAAAACTTGGTAGCGTTTTACGTGGTAGAACCATGCTGCGGCTATATATGGTTGCAGCACTAATGGGTCGGCTTGACCGGGAAAGGATCACGCTCTCACGGAATAACAGTTTAATGCGTTTCGTATGGTAAGTGCAGAAAACCGGAGACCCTTTTTACTGGAAACGAGGCATTCCATATTAGTCCTCAGGGGTGACAACGCATCGGCATTTGAATTCTTAACCAGAGACAGATGTAGATATTTATGGGCACAGCATCCACTTACCATCAGTTGGACTGTGCGCTACTTTGTCACACTTATTCTTTAAAAAATATTGCATAATTATGAAGACAGAATAATGGCTTAAGATTTCATTTGTGGCATATAATATCAGATCCTAAACACGAAATTCAAAAATGGAGATAAATGAAAAATAAAATAGATGTCTAAAAATAACACTAGTGTAAATTATACCTCGACAACTCAAGCCGGTCGGCACAAACTCGACTAAGATTTCGCCCTAAATAAGTTTGTTTTCAAAAGCTTTTTCTCTACCGATGTACTCTAGAGAACTGAGAGTTTACTCAATTATGTACAGTAAATAGGTCTGTTCTTTTATTTGGAACAAACATCGAAGAGATTGGACGTTTGGTTGTGTAGGTTTTATAAGTTATTACACAAGTAAGAATAATATGTATGTAGATATATAATCGTTGGTGCGTCTTTTAGTGATCGTTTATAATTAATATAATCAGACGTTACTTTGCGAAAATTCATTATATTATATGCTTTAAAGCAAACTAGATAAGATACATCATTTTATATTATTACGGCGATCTTAACTTATTACTTTTTGACAATTTTATTCCTTTATTGATCGTTGTAACATATTATGAACGACTTGACCGATTCATATTCACATATTTTTTTTTTGCTGAGACAATGGTTAATCTATACTAGGATGAAGTAGTAGTGCTGTCAAGTAATTAAAAAAATTCTATAATATGTTAATTTCATGCCAAGAAAAATCTCAAAATTGGGACACGATGGGTGGCGCTGTAGTGTTACAAACATTAAATTTTAAGGCCAAAATAAGTCTTATTCACTGCCCTCCCAATCCCACCATACACACAGCATCACTTTATTGCGTGTTAAATCCGGGTTTCGCTTTAGTCTGAAGAACTTGACTACCCATTGACCATATCTTTTTCGCATGTTCTTGTCGTAGGTGTGTGTGATCAAACTTTTCAAAAATGGTTCGGTTTCATTACGTTTCAATAGAGAATGGCAAATGAGTACTCGACAAAAATATTTTCCTTCTAAGGAATATCAATGAAACTAATTATGGATTTACCAAGAATACACACAGTAATTTTGAAAATTCAAAAATTTGGAAATGAGAGAAAGAAAACCATTATTCAAAGAAATCACAAATTACCGTCTGTAGCAATGAATAATGGAAACTTCCGTTTTCTTGTCCAAGGACGACCTGCGAGTTATTTTGACAAATAGTTGTGTATAATTAATGCGATAAAATTCGTGTTGATGCGTTTTCATTATACATCATAGTGTTTGTTCGCCTTGACCGACTAGCTATTTGCGGGGAGAGATGGCTGCGATTTATCATCACTAGCATTTCTAGTGCAATGGTTATAGTAATGTAGTATTTTGGACTATAGTAGGTAGCAGCAGCTATATTATAATTCAATATTTAGCTAATAGCAATATAAATAAACTTTTTGGCAAAAATGATAGCACACACAACGTCTATTAAATGATTAAAACACATTCACTACACTGAGGTTCAATAACCTCAAACATCTATGACCAAAGCAATAGGAAAAAATGACCATAAGGGTAAACAGCGGCTCACAGTGAATCAGCGGCGGCACATGATGAACTTTGTAGAGGATGGCAGGAGAATAGCTCAGCCACAAACTTAAAAGTACATTAAACCAAAAATTTTACAGTGTGAACAACTAGCATACGTATCACAAATTATATACGGAGTTATTTTGCAATAACCGGCCAAATTTGCAGATACGGTTCAGAATAAGTAATATAGGTAAATGGTAAAGAAAAATAATTTAAAAAATAACTCGAAACATTCTGTCCTTTTAATATTTTTAAATTCAAAATGCACGGTAATTAATTATTTTAACTGATTTTACTGCGCACGCACAAATTCGTAAGGGTCGATAGGTATGCAAAACGTTGTTGCCCATAAATCACAATCAATTTTCGATATTTTTTTACACGATATGGGTGACATACGAGTACACAGGCCACCTGATAGTAAGTGGTTGCTGTGGCCCATAGACATCTACATCTATTCTCGATTACGAAACAGATGCGGTATCACAAGTGAGAACTAAGTTGGTATGCCTCGTTTCCAAAAAAAGGTAAAAAGGGTCTCCGGTTTTTACACTAACCATATGAAACACAGCAGCATTAAGCTGCTATTTCACACTAGTATTTTGTGAGAGCGTGGTCCTTCCCCGGTCGAGCCGACCCATTCGTGCTATAATTATGCTTCCTTATTCCTCACAACATCTTACAAACTGTAAGATGTTGTGACCAGTCGGTGTCATTTTAAAAATCGTTATAACTCGCTGAAATTGCGTTTTTGGAAGATTTATACAGAACAAAATATTCATTATCTTACAAGTAGTTCTTGCCTAACCAGCTTCGTTTCTGGATATTTTTGTATTAAACATTTTTAGGGGTTGACAACCTTCTCTAAGTTGTAGGTACCATCTACAACTTAGAGAATTCTTTTTAATCAGAAGAAACATCTTTTTAATGAGTGAGTTTTTTAAATCATATTGTGATAAATACTCTAATATGTAACAAATAATAGTACTCATTGCGATCACTCACAAACTCAACTTGTAACTTAACTTGTAACTTGTAAACAAGTTTTTGGAAAACAGGCCGCCTGTTAAAAAATGCGTTTGCCTGTTTAATTTTGCTTAAAATGGTTGAACTGCCGTCTTATTACACTCATATGGCCGAATGAAGCTACGAAGTACCACGTGCTCTTGTTATATGGTATAAGGTTTATTTTTGCTTTAAACAGTTCGAACGCGTTCATGCATAAAAAATCACAAATAAATAGTTTTGTGCACCGCCGCCGTACAGCGCCGGCTCATCTGGCTATAGTTTTTCCTTATGAAAACACTTTTGTTTTGCTAGTCTTACTAGTTAGACGTTTTCAGAACGTTATTATTAGGAGAAAATTTAATTTAATAGAAACCAAGGTTTTTCAGGGTGATTGAGCTGTACCTACTCATATAAATGATTTTTTTTTATAAAACAAAAATAGTACCAAATGTTTGTAATGTCTGCATAATGTATCATGCAGACCAGCTTTTCTGTAGCCTAAGATTATAGCGTAAACACGGGGAGAAAATCAGATTCAATATCAGACAAAGACAACCTACTTAATCATTATGAGGTATTTAGAGCTATTTTTAAAACAAATATTTTCTCGTCAGAGAAACATTTTATTTGATGGTTATAAATATTATCACATTCATTTGACTTACATAATCAAAAATAAAATTTCTCACAAAAGCAGTTCCAAAGTTCTCCATCGAAACTTATTTAAATATATATGCAAACTGACAAGGAGCGCAGACAAACGACAGAATAAATTACAGAATATAATCAATACGGGGGTTGTTTATCGTACTAGTGAGCTTTCTGAGGGATTTAGTATTCCACCTATGTATATACCGCAAGTTCATTGCCAAGCAAAATCGTTGAAACATTATAAAGCTATATGCTTCATATTCAAGTCTTTACGTGGATATTAGAATTTATTCAAATGTAGAAACGCCGACGTCACCATGGGGTCCAGTTTTCATTTTTATTTTGATCAGTTGGGATACGATGATGTTTTAAGTAATGCAAGATTACAATGTGGATGTCTTCAAGCCACTTCCACTAACCATAAGGTGGATAGTAGTCCAGCACTGGCTTATTATTAGTTAAGAAAAAGTACAGAGCAGATATATGAAAAGGAAACTGGAACAACTTTAGAAGCAGACAGGTCAAAAGGTTCTAGTATTGTAATGAAATTTCGCAAATGATCTTAGTACAGGCGTTTCATTTTGAAGAAATTTTTATTGTTCTCTTTATTTCACACAAAGGAAAAATAAATATAACAAAAATAAATAAATATTGTGGAAAAAACAAAAGGGGCAATTGCAACATAGCAACATCTTCCTAACGGGGTTCTACATTTTTCCAACAAAATTCTCAATATAATGCAAGTAACGTGCATTACAATAAACGTAAAATATTTTTTTTCAATCCGAAACTACTTAAAGCAAAGTATAGTAATAAATTACGTACAGGAAGCAAATGGACAGTGTAATATCATTACGCTAAATTAAAGAGAAATAAACCTAATGTCATGGAGACTTAGGTCATTGAAATCCTGCGATAACAAAAGAATTACATCTTATCTTTCGATATAACGATGACGTCATGCATTATTAATACAGTTAATACGAACTGCGTATCGATCGTGAGTACCTCGTGTATGTGCTTCTCACGATCACACACTGTGATTTTTATTACTGAAGCTTTGGATTTTGTAAAATAACTGAATTTTGTAAAAATAATTTAAAATAATGATCACAGCAAAAATCAACATTGCGATATACATTAATAAAGATGTACCTTATCGTCCCGTGTCGTAAGAATCGACAAAGGGAAACTGAATTAGGGGATGAACCACAGTATCTTTCAAAAAAAAGTTAAAATCACAACCTAAATATATAAGGCCCACCAGTCCAAAAGTTTGGAAGCACATCTGTTTTCATAAAAAAACAAAACATCGTCTGCAATATGCGGTAAAATTAGTAATAAAATGAAGTTTTACGATATTTTACAATTGTTCACAAAACAACAAAATGATTCCTGAGTATCATACCACATTCATCAAGTTTTAAGAAGTTCCTTAATTTTGACGAAACACGTGTTTTATGAATTAATCCGTCGGGTGCTTTCTTTTACTCAATGATGTAGTTTTATTAAACATTTTTGCTAGTTTTAACTTTTTCGGACCCACTATAGTCGCACTTGAGCATTGGCACGTGCAAGCTGCGATATTAAAATTCTCTGTATGCGAAAGTTCTTGACTATTGCCTCCGTAATTTTTCTTCTTCTTTCTTTTCAAAATGCCAAAACGCAAGCCGATCACACTTCAACAGCGAAACTCTATTTGTACTTTACGTGAGGAAGGACACAGTAATCGTCATATCGCAAAAATACTCGGGAAAGGTGTCCACTACACGCTTGCTAGAAAACAAGAAACTGTGAATAAGGGGAAACGAATCGGATACATCACGTAATGTGAAATCTACAGCGAGCGCTTATTCTCTTAGCGACCAAGGCTCATCCTAATAACAGCTAAGAAAAATAATAAATGCAGTTGCGAACCTGCATGTGAAGCGTAGCAACTTTTGAGAATACCCCCCTCCCACATGAATTAATTTATGAGGAAAACCTTTGTTCATGGGTAGACTTTTATATAGTTTTTTTGGGCACGATTTGTTACTGCATATTAAAAGAATCGTATGAAGCTTCCTCTATACTACACCGTAAAAGGAAATCGAAAAACACTAATTAGCATAATTGCAAAGCTGAACACGCAACTTTATGAACTTGAATTAAAGCGACCTTCACTGCAATGATTCAGAGCAATGACTCAAGCTATTTTTATGATTTACATTGGGTTACCGCAGGGTGTGATTTTAAGACCGCGTTTATTGTTTATAAGGTACGTGAGGGTAATATGGTCACATTAATCTTTGTCGCCCTATAAAACTAAGAGGACAGAGACAAAAAAGCAAATCTATATCTATAACTATAAATATATATAGCTATAAACTATAACTAATATATTAAGCAAACAATAGCAAAGTATCACAGAACCATTTATGTAAACAAGGCTATAGGTTTTGAGTTATAAGAAAGTGACCATATTAACCGGATGACCATAATGTTACCCTCACGTACTATATACACAAAAATATTGTGACGAATGAAATGAGGTGAGTCACAAACATCAAATAAAACAAGATTTGATCAGTAACAACGATGGAGCCAATCTGACTCATGACTAATAAAGCAATTATTGTTTTGTACCATAATTATTATCTAATACAAAATACAAATGAGCAAAACAGAAGTATCAAGTATCCTTTTAAAGATTGACTAGAAGGTAATAAACATTTATTACAATAACCATGCTGCAGGCATATTAGTAGTACAGTTGTAGCAAGAATGGGTCGGCGGTTCAACCAGGGAAGGAAAACGCTCTCACAGTATACCAGCATAAAATAGCAGCTTAATGCTGCTGTGTTTTGTGTGGTGAGTGTAGAGAACCAAAGACCCTTTTTACTGGAAACGAGGCATTCCATCTTAGTCCCCACAGGTAACAACATATCTGCATTTTGATTCGTAATCTAAGATAGCTGTAGATGTCTATGAGCCACAGCAACCACTTAACATCAGGTGTACTTTGTGCTCGTTTGTCACTCTTAGGTGCTGTCCTATTGCCATCGCTCGCACGATGATGCGATGCGATTTCATCGCCGATTAATCCGCACGCGCGATTTCTTCAGTCGCATCGCATAATCGCACGACGCTCAATAGGGCATTCCGCAGATATGAGTATGTTTAACTATACTTTATACCTTAGCCTTTGGGCGAGAAAAGAACCAACCCTCTTGTCTCCAGGAGACAATAGGACTCTCCTCACTGATATTCTCTACAGCAAATGACAAATATATATTCATCTCTCAGACTTCTTTCATTTATACAGTTCAGCCAGGTATGTAGCCACCCTGGCTCTAAGAACCTTAAGAGACAAGAGGCTGCGAGCGTCTATGCACATAGCATTTCACACTAGGGCTTTGCCTCGTTCCCAAGGGACTAAAGTCTTAACATCTTATCTAACCAAGATAACATTTATACAACATAGAGAATTTATAAGGAATTGTTTTCTAATCATAACTTTTGTTCAGAGTCACCGATGAGGTTGACATATTGACGCTCTTAGGTGGATTCCATTCCCTGTTAAGTAATATACCGAGATTCTTTAGATATTACTGAATCAAAACAGCAAGTAGGTCTGCCTTCTTGCTGTTTCGTCTAAGTTCTAATCTTGCTCCTTGTTTTTGTTCAGTTAGTAAATGCCCACACCTGGACGTTGTCAAGGATACCTTCTGGAAGATTTCCCTTAACAACTACTCTTGGCAGGTGGATTGGCGATTGCGGGACCAGACGACTCGCACCTTTGACGCTGCTTCATATTGCCTGTCTGGAGTATTTACATCTGATATAAACACAACTACCCGTCCACAGCCAAGATAGCTTTTTCTGGTTTTTTTCCATAGTCGCCTTTTATGACACAAAATTCACGGGACATAATGGCATGGTTGATATCCTTATGCCGCCTTTATTTCTTTTTATAGAATAACAGTAATAAAGGCACACAGTCCACCTGGTTGTGAGCAGATGCTGTGGCCCATAGATATTTTTATTTACATTTATTTACATTTATCCTCGATTAAGAATTAAAATGCAGATGCGTCGTTACTCCTGAGGACTAAGATAGAATGCCTTCTTTCCAGTAAAAAGAGTTCTCTACACTTACTATACGAAACACAGCAGCATTAGCTATTTTAAGCTGGTATTCTGTGATAGCATGATCCTATCCTGGATGAGCCAACCCATTTGTGCTACAACCATAATATAGCTCTACCACTTTTAGACATGGTAAATGATCTTGGTCATTATGAGATTTATGAAACAAATCTTAAATAGCATTAAAGTGCTATTTTAAGCTGGTATTCTGTGATAGCGTGATCCTGCCCCAGTTTAGCCGACCGATTTGTGCTACAACAATAATATAGCTCTACCACATTTAGACATGGTAAATGATCTTGGTCATTATGAGAATTATAAAACAAATCTTCATGCACATTCCACTTCCCAACTTCCAACCAACTTGATGGTTTCTGGCTACTGCAGTCCGTGGACACAGACACCTTGACAGAAAAGGTGTCCTACGATCAAGTCAAGGTCAAATAAAAAGGAAATGTTTATACCTACTATTGTAAGATTTTATAAGTTGTGGAGGTGTGATTGTTACACATATATGGGTTTTAATTATTTATTTAACTATTGTACTTAAGGAAATATCTCTTTCATCCTACAAGCCAGCCAGCAGGGCTCAAGGACAACATAATTATAAAAAGGGCAATTAACCAAACCTAGGTCGTTGTAAAGTATATAAAAATAGTTACTTACTTTAGGATAGATTTTTTTGTTATAAAACTGTCAAAACTGACGTACTGTAAGTGGCTACTGGACTCTAACACCTGCAGACAACTTGTCAGCAAGAAGCAGGCTATAGATGTGTTGTTACCCCTGAGGACCGAGATGGAATGCCTTACAGCCTGTAATTAAACTGGCTTTCTACACCGTTCAGATGTGTACCCAGCATTAGAAGCATTGCTATTAGTCTGCAAAAATAGTTAAGTGGGCGGTACCCACCCAGAAACACTCCTAGCCAGAAAAGAAGTTCTGCTGCCTAATTCATTAAGAAAGTATTTATTTTTGTAATCTTGGTTGGTTGTAATGCATTTAAAACATATAGTTAGGGGAGACATAATATGAAAATTATTAAAAGCAACTAAACTAGATTATTTGGAATAAATCACAATGCTCAAAATATATTTCATAAATAATATTCCACCATATTATTTGTTATTACTCGACATGACGGTTATGATAGGAATGCTTCGATGGTTTGGTCATTTAGAAAGAATGAAAGAGGAAAAAGTGACAAAACAAATTTATTTTGCAGAAGTGAACAGCAGAGTTTGTAAGGGACGCCCTGGGCGAAAGTTTGTCGACCAAATTGACGATCTATTGAAAAGGGGCCAAATTAAGTGTACCCTTAACCGACGAGCATGTATGCATAGGTATATGGATGTGGAAAAGGCGAGAGATGTGTGTCAGGATAGTGCCAAATGGAAGTCTGTAGTCTCTGCCTACCCCTTTGGGTGACAGGCGTGAGTACTTACGTATGTATATGCATGTACTCGACATTGTAAAAATAATTTTAAGATATAAAAATTACAAAACAAACTATTTACCACTTACCCATAAATTCTGTTGATGCTAGCACACTCATGATTGCCTCGTAACAGGAAAAAGTTCTCTGGGTATTTAATCTTGTAGGCGAGTAGCAAGCATATGGTTTCCAGTGATTGCTTCCCACGGTCTACATAGTCTCCAAGGAACAGGTAGTTGGACTCTGGAGGGAAGCCGCCATATTCAAACAATCTTAAGAGGTCATAGTACTGACCATGGATGTCACCTGAAAGTTAAGTTCTTTATGTAATTTCAGGAATAAGGGACAGTTACCATCTAGGTAATTGTTTAATAACCATGTAATGGTAGTATAAGAATATACACTATAGTATGTGCCAAATCGATTGAGAAAAACAGACAATGGCCTCAGAATCAACAAAATCTCAATTTAGATGTGATAACAATATTTAAATATTGATATTATTCACACTTCTAGGTCAGCACATATGTTTTGTTTTTTTGTTTACTTAAATAATATTATCTGCGGTTCATATAAACGTAAAATCTTACGGTACATCGAGAACAATGTGTTATATTTTTTATTTCAATTTATGGTAAGTAATGCAGCAATTCATTTAATAACAGTTTCATATTAAAAAAAAATTTGAGCTTTTGCAAATTCATCCCTTTAAAATAAACAAAACGCGCGTTACGTCAGTTCCTTCTTAAAGAAACGTGACAATGGCAGCCAGAGATGCGTCACTTTTTTTGGGCCGGTCTGCATGCACTGAATAAAAACAAAGTTCTTATATAATATTTAAAATGAAGTTTTATCTTTTGAATAAGTACGTACTTATTCCGTGTTGTTATCACTTGAATCTTTATATGTGTTATAAATTAATGCTTTTTGTTGTTAAATGAATAAGTACTTTATAACAATAGATGATTTTTCTTCTAGAGCGATCTTTTACATAACTTTTTAATAATAGTTAATAAGTATATATTATACCAATCGTTATAAAAAATAGTAAAAAAATCATTTTAAATAAAGAAAGTACTACATATAAAAAGTGCCTATATATTGAACGTTTGTAGACCCTGGTTAAATGACCGAAAGGTCATCGTCTGTTTTTCTCAATCAATTTGGCACATACTATAGCCCATATTTTCCGATGAGTGATTAACGTAAGAGGCGACAGAAGGAAACTGAAAAATGAGTGATGATGACGTTGGTAAAAAAACAATGGAGCCATTTTTATTTTAAATAAGAATAATAATACTGAAAAGAACTTATCATCTTTATTCTTAATATTTACAGTAGAATAGAAACAAAAATGTAATATATCTAGACTTGCAACAAATAGTATCTTCATCCTAATACCAAATATTTTGCAGCTTTCCTGACTCAATAGCCACTTAAGCAAAAGTATTCAGTCGGAAAGGAAGTAGTGTTTATTATTTGCCGAAGCTGAGGTTGTCTAGGAGAATAAAATGAGTAAACTGTCTGAAAAGGCATAAATTATGTCTCTCTGCAACCTAATCACTTTTACTTTAATTACGATAATTTAAGTGCATAAATGACTTAAATGATTACAAGAGAAATACATTAAAATAAAATAAATCAATATTTTATTTTACCGATTATCCAATTCCGGACCAATATGACTTAGGGACCTTCAAGAAAAGACCCTACTCCTTTTTAAAAGGCCAACAATGCATCTGCAATTCCCTTGGTATTGCAGTTGTTCATGGGCGGCGGTAATCACTTACCATCAGGTGAGCCGTATGCTCGTTTGCCCACCTCTTATAAAAAAATTAGTATTCAGCCAATTAACACCTAGATATTCAGTATTCAACCGAATAGAATAAAAGTAACCAAAAAGGCAGAATATCGAATAATAGCCGAATATTTGTTGCAAGTCTATATGTACAAAAATTTGAATGAAATAAAGACTGCATCATAGGCTCATTAAGTTTTAAAATAAAAAGTAGTAGCCTACATACATCCAGCTCTGGGCACAGGCCGCAGAAAGCCTCAGCCCAGATGGGAAGCACACACAGGTACACTATATTAATCCCATCCTAAGCAGATGGCTGGTCTCTATTGAGACGTGTCACCATAACAGAAATTTAGTCTGGAGGACATTACTGTTATAAAAAATTTTACTTGTTATAAACAAATTTTGAATATAAGTTGTTAGATTATATCTGTAAACTATGCATGAATTATGTTGTGAGTTTTGGGTTTGAGTACCAGATACGGCTAACATTTGCTTTGGTCGAGCTAAACGAACACTCAGTAATACATGGGGCGGAGAGCAAATAATTGTGGTTTATGGATATGAAAATACAAATATGTATAAATGTATATGCAGTTAACAAAATTGCATATAATTTTAAATTTTTGGAATCAAGCAAAGTAACAGTAACTAGTTATAATGTTTTAATCTATAATATGAATTGATGTCACAAATTTTTTTTCAGTTCCACAGGGTTTCTTGCAGGTTCTTCCCAAGACAAATATTTTTCTGAATCAGTGGTAAATTAAACAAAAGAGTGCTTAGTATTACTTATAATCTATATTGAATAAAAAGTTTGTTACTATATATATATAAACACATATTGTTTTTTACCTACCCACACTATATAACTGTGTAAACAAATGATCAAAGTAATTTACATTGTTCAATTGAACAATCATCTTTTTATTTCATAGAAGTATCAAAACAATAACAAACGATTATTCTTTATCATAAAAAAACAATAAATAAAATTAGTTGATAGTAACATTGACAATATGTTATGGTAAGAGAAAGTGGGTAATGCATTAAAATTTCTAATATGTTGTTGTATGCAATAAGTCTATTTGTTCTTGATAAAAACATAAGGAAAAATAAGGACGCAAAGTAGTTTTAGTCACATTAAAATAGCAGTATAAACTTTTAGTGTACATATAGTAGTCTAACTGCTATTTAAAGGGTTGGTTAGTAAAATCTTAACCTGTTCATTTTATACTCTTGTATTACTGAAATTAAATAGCGAGACACTAGAAAGTTTAAACACTTTAAACTGTACTACTATAAATTAACGATAAAAATGTATAAAAAGTTATAACCAACAATATTTCAAAGATTTTTCAATATCATTGTTTATATACTTACCGCATATTTTTAACGGGGCTTCTAATTCAAGTAAAATAGGCTGTGACAAGAATATTTCCCGCGATTTCAAACATAGCCCTTTTATCTCAATTTCCGTTAACTGTACATTCATACCAGGCTTCTCGCCCCGAACTGAAAACAACTAAATATAAACAAAACTGCACTGACTTCGATAACACAAATTCACTAGAATATCCACATTTCTAAACACATAAAGTAAAGGAACCACTTGCAATAGTAGAAAACACAGATATTTTGATTTCGTGAGAATAAAAATTTAGTATACCTTTTAGTAATTTTTTTATTACGTTATCAATGTTTAACTCATCTGAGTCTCTGTCTGCCATCGGATATAATGTTTTTGTACGAAATATGACTAAAGAGAATAAGTGAAGAAAAAGAGATTATTAAGATTTTTGCCGATTATGAAAGGTACAACCTATTTCAATCCTCGGCTAAAATGAAATTCAATGGCGGAGCGGAGACATTTCATTTCACTCACACATACAAACAAGAGCAAGAGATACACATCATTAGTGTTACCATACTGATGGCTTGATTTTCCATAAAAACGGGAAATAAAGATTTCGGAACTACATTTCAACATGAGTATTCTTCTGTAGCGATGTTCTTTAAAGTAAAACACAATTGCGCCAAGATAATAGAATAAACTTTTACTATCTAAAAGTGACACAGAGCAGAGAAATTAAAGAAAAATTGAATTAGAATTTGAAAGTTACAAAAATAAGTTCTATTATAATTTGCATAGTATTAATTATCTAGGCTTAAATAATTATAACAAAATATAGGGGCAAGTATAATTGATTGCACAGTAAACCCGTATTCTGTCTCCCTTACAGCACCATCTAGCGAGTACTTTGTATGACGTTTTTTTATCGATTTTAAGCGGTATCAATGTATCAACTCAGAGCACGGCATTAGTGAACCTGCCATTAGTAGATTTATTAAAATAGTGTTTGATTTTTTATCATATATCACCATTTTGATTGTTGTATTATGCAAATATTGAGATACATTCTTTAATCTCAAATTATAAATTAAAATTTCTATTTACATAAATATACATCAAAATTCAGTAAGATAAATTGATCATTATCATTACAGCCGTTCATATGTTCACTGCTGAACTGAGGCTTCTCCCAAGGAACGCCACAAAGCACAGTCCTGAGCCATCTGCATCAAACAACTTCCTGCATGTCTTACTAGGTCACCGCTCAGTCTAGTGGGTGCTCGCCCTACACTTCACCTACTGGTACGAGGCTGTCATGCGAGTACCTCTTTCCCCATCAGTTGTCTGTTCTTAGAGCTAGATGGCTTGCTCATTGCCACTTCAGCTTACTAATCCGTTGGTTACACTGGTTCCATTGTGGATATCCTAATTTCTAAGTTCATCACGCAGATAAACTCCAAGTATAGCCTATTCCATAGCTCGCTGAGTGACCTTGTTTCCTCGCACGGCCAGCAGTGAAGGACCATGTCTTAGATCCAAAAATTATCACTGGCAACACTCACTGTTTATACAATCTCGTTCTAAAGTTTTGAGGTTTATCTACTCGTCAAAAACTTCAAGCTTAATGTTCCTAACAACTACAGATATTGGTGTGACATGGACGTTATACATGAACTTTGTTTTGTTCATGTTCATCTTAAGACCTATCCGTTGTGTGGCACTATTGAGGTCATTGAGTATAGTGCTTAGGTCCTCCATCAATTTTGCCATAAGTACTATATCACCGACAAATCGAAGGCGAGTGATATACTCGCCATTGAGGTTAATACCGTATCTTTTTCAATCCAGTAGCTTGAAAACGTTTTCCATTGCAGCGATGAAGAGATATAACGTCACCCTATCTTTCACCGCTCTGCAGTTGGATAGGTTTCATACTCGTTAGGTAAATTATTAATAGTTAATTATAATATGTCAACACTATTCGGTCATCTTTATTTTGTTAGGTTATATATTATTCTAATCACTGTAACTCTCATTTCAGGTAATAGTATTTTATAGCAACATCAACATCTCCGTAGTGTTGCAAGTAGAAACACTATTTAACCATAGACAAACAACCTTTGTCTATAGTCAACAAAATCTACGTGACAGAAACCTATAGACTAATGATTAGCGTGGCCTCGAGTGAGAAAGGACGATAATGTAGTTTTAGGTTATACAATAATCTTTATGACTTTTAAACATATTTAGATAAAAATTTTAATTGTTCTAAGAACAGAACTGAACAAAGATTCACCAATATTAAGCTCACACAACACTTTTTTCTCACTTAAACCAACTTTTAAACTCCTTAGATCGCTACGAACTGTCAAAGATGTTTAGCAAAGTGTAGTTTGCTACGGAGGAGGGACAAACAATCACACCGCTCCGTCTCATTTCTATGCACGACGTATGCATAAATCTATCTTTTCCGTGTGCGAATGCGAAAGAAGGCGTCGATTTGTCTATAAGTTTCTCTGTCTACGCAAATCTAAGAAATACCTTTTGACGTTTCACATTAATCAATCCCCAATAACTTTGCACAAGCGTACACGATTTAAAATAACCTTTTACGTAAATCCGAAGAATTATGAAGTTATCTATACTTCATTACAACGCGTATAGGTTTTTATCACTTATTTAAATTTGAATTTTTCAAATAAAACAAAATATTAAAAAATAACCAGTATTAACTTTTTTTATACTTGACGTCGTTTCAATGACATGTCGCTATGTATATTACCGTAGTTTGGATGATTAAAATTCATTGTTATGCGAGTAATCGGAAAAATATACAAATAATCGGTTAAAATATTCTAATAATTCTCAGGACAGAGGTTTTTTCGAACCAGTGGTAAATGAAAAAGCGACTTTCAATAAGTATTATTCATAATTGAATAAAAAGTTTCCGTTTCTGTTTCGAGAGCTTACTGTGC
Source organism: Parnassius apollo (assembly GCA_907164705.1). Taxonomy (NCBI): domain Eukaryota; kingdom Metazoa; phylum Arthropoda; class Insecta; order Lepidoptera; family Papilionidae; genus Parnassius; species Parnassius apollo. The sequence goes on along the minus strand of CAJQZP010000547.1, from coordinate 4,152,921 downwards.
GAAATTTTGTAATTTTGTGTTTGTCTTCTTATTTTGTGACTCGGCTTTAACTTTTTTAGACTGTTTCTTCTATAATAACTTTTTGTACGTGGTAGAGCCACGCTACATCTATATTATAGTTGTAGCACGAATGGGTCGCCTCCACTAGGGCAGGATCACGCTCTCACAGAATACCAGCGTAAAATAGTAGCTTAATGCTGACGTGTTTTATATGGTGAATGTAGAGAACGGGATACCCTTTTTACTGGAATCGAGGCATTCCATCTTAGTCCTCAGGGGTGATAACGCATTTGCATTTTGATTTTTATTGAGGATAAATGTGTATGTCTATGGGCCATAGCATCCACTTACCATCAGGTGGACTGTGTGCTCGTTTGCAGTAGCGAAGCCTCCATAGAAACCGGAAAGCCGGGCTTGCCTTATCAAACTGAATCAATCAATAATATCAACTAATAAAATAACTCGTAAACTGTTTCAAACTATTTCAAATTTTCCGCGCACACCACTTTTCGACACAGGTCGACCGATGACCTCGTATTGCCTTAGCGATACTGCTGCTGTCATAAAAAATGAGTTTTAATAGAGCGATTAGTTGTCTCTCTCGCTCACGTGGGCTTTTTACGGGGCTTTCGAGAAGACGATCGCTCTTTTTCTATCCTATGGCAAAATATTCTATAATGAAATATAACTAAGATTGTATATATTGCAATTAATATAGAGATTCAAAGCCAGGCTCAAGGAATGAAGTCAAAAGCGGAGGCGTGCGGGCAATACGTTTGCAAGTTCAGTTCACATTTCAATGTTTATTTACTCGGTGTGTTGAGATTAAGCAATTTAATATTGAGAGTTGAAAATTTATTAATAAGCGTGGAGACAGATCAAGATTGGTGTATTTTTATAAAACTGCTAAAAACAATCTATATTTTTATCAATTTATATCTTGGGCTTGTCCTAGTTTGGAGCTCTAGCTTTGCCACTGCTCGTTTGTCACCCAATGCTATAAAAACATTCGTTGAAGCATATGCCCATGTCACAAAAGATGATTGGGCAAAAGTGGTAGAAAAAACAAAAAATGATTATGGATAACTTCGAAAGAGACATTAATTTTGACTATATTATTGAAAATCAAATAATAATTAATATAAACAACGACATCCCTACTAGTTGCACTGAAAGTGATTGAATAAATTTATTTTTAATCTAATTTCAGTCTTAAAATTTTATAACTGTGCCTAATAAGTAGTAACAACAAATAAGCAGTAACAACAAATACGAAGAAACTGATAAATCTTGTGTTATAAATTATCCGTTTTTAATTTATTCTGGTATTATTCAAACCAAAGTAAATGGATGTAAATGATTACCAAATCTAAATAATCGTTATAAATTTTTTTTAACAATCGATTATTGTACGTTTCCATTTTTTGGTTGGCATGCTTGTTTTAATAAGTCTGACAGCTGTCAAAATGTATTTATTGGATTTGGTTGACTATAATAATCATGGAGGTTAGAGAAAAGGAGAAGATAGTTGTAGAAAATAGTATCCTAGAAATATGGACAAAATAAGTGAAGCATTGCGATCGCTAAGTTGTCTCAATAAAAGTCATTTTCAGTCTCTTTTTCCGATCAAATGCTAAACCACATGTACATCCACGCACAATACAATATTTCACCATTTTTAATGTTTCTTTTTATCAAAAATTAAAAAGAAAATTTGTACATTATTCAACTAACTTCATCTACTTGTACTCATAAACAGCTAACTTCGCATATGCTACTTACTGACGGCAGTTCAGGGACAGGCGGGCTATGCTTTAGTACGTAACGATCGTTCTCCTTCTCTCTACCCTCCATGGTCTAATAATCGTAATCGACCAATCAAAACACTAAACAGCCTTAAATTATAGGGTAACAAATTTTAATATAGTTCTGTATGTTATATTTTATTTATCTGAAAATTGTACTTTAACTACTTTTTTTTCTTAAAGTCCCTGACACTTTCCTTGCAATTGTTTTGTCAGATATTTACTCAGATCTTGATGGAGTGCAAATAATCCCTCAGCATAATTAAAATTAAGACATTACATATTTATAGGTTAAATAATCAAAGTAAGTCATTTAATTTTACAATCCACTGTACAGTTTTTAATGCTAAAAGTATTAAGAAAACACGAATTTTTCGTAAATCTCAGTAAATGTTACTAGTAATGAAAGGAGCTCTAATGGTATATAACATTGTTGTTGTTGCAAACCTACTAAAGTCAAAAAAAAAACAGGTTGGCCTTAAGATCTCGCTCGTTATCTTGCTTGAACGTGCGCTCTCGTGTTAATTTTGATCAGATCCCTTCATTCGTTCATTGTGGTTTATTGTTTAAGACATTTATTTTCTCAAAAGATTTACAAATCACTTACAGAGAAAATACACATTATAAAGAAAAAAAACAGTTCATTCGAAGCAACGTGACCGGATTTAATAGATTTCTACCTTCTTAGTAGATTTGGATCCTACAAATAATCTGGCAGCACCCGCTAAGAGCGTTCTTGGGGGTATTTTTAGTTGTTATGTTAAGTACACAAACTAACAGTTGTTATGTTAAGTAGCTGCACTATGAGCTAGTACAACTTATTTGTTTGTGACTGTGAGTAATAGTTTTCTGATTTTGTGTTCGTCCGAGAGTATATGACGGAATATTAACACCAGAAGTATTTTAAATCTATGACGTCATTATTGAGATTTCTAGTTTCACTCATTTTTGCTTTCGTTAATAATAAAAATCACTTATTTACTCTAACTGATTTTACTAATCACAATTAACAATTATTCACTATTGTTCACAATTTATAGTTCACAAATTCAACTTACAGTCCGAACAGCACGACAGCTCGAGCAAGAATGAATGCTGCCCCATTTTTTTTTTTTTTGCGCCCGAAGCAAATATGGGCAACCCTCCGGAAAGCGGGGGGAGGGAGGTTGAGAATGCTCATAGCATACCACGCAGCCGGCTGCGTGGTTATGTGGAGACTTTTACCCACTAAACTCAACCTTTTGGTAATTGGCTTAACGATCTGACTAGAGATCTCTAAGCCGTATACGAACGCGACCCTCCTTGGCAGAAAGGAGGGCGCAATGGCAGAAAGGAGGGCGCAAGCTTTTTTTTTTTGCTGCCCCAGCCGTCGCGCGCCTTTTTAAACCGAATGCAAGTGTGTGCAAGCCATCCCCACTTCCTGCGCTTTGAGAATGATTACTTTCAAATAGTTATAGCGACAGCCCGCATTTAATTATATTTTTAAATAAAGCATTTTAAATTATTTATTTAGTAACAATAATAAAGACACATGTTATAAAAATCAGGTTATAACGTTATTTCAGTAGTTGAAATAACGTCTAATAATTTTTAACTCAATTTCCTGATTGCGGGGTACGACGTAGTTGATCGTGGGCGACTTTTCGAGGCCGTCCTCTGCCAATTACCTTTTTTACCAAATAACGATCCTTTTCAAGTACTCTACATATCTCATAGGGTTCACTAAATTTGAGATCTAATGAGCTTTGAATGCGTGGATTACTTTTGATAAGTACGTATTCTCCGTTCTAAAAATGACAGATCTTAGCTTTACGTTGATTAAATCGTTGTCGATCTTGTTCCGACGCTTGAGACATTCTATTCTGCACGTGTCTGGAAAGGGCGTCAATATCGATAGTTTGACTGTCAATATTTACTAATCCGAGTATGTTCCGGTGGAACACACGGTTTTAGTCTTTTTTTTTATAGGAGAGGGTGACAAACGAGCACACAATTCACCTGATGGTAAGTGGTTGCTGCGGCCCATAGACATCTATATCCATCCTCGATTACAAATCAAAATGCAGATGCGTTGTTACCCGTGAGGACTAAGATGGAATGCCTCGTTTCCAGTAAAAACTGTCTCCGGTTCTCTACACTCACCATACGAAACACAGCATGGCGACACCTGTTACTCGATGAGCAGTACAATTCATGGTCTTCTAATGCAGTATGCCATTGAATTAATGAATCAATGAATATACTTTATTGTACACCACAAACAAATTTACAAAGAACATAACAGAGAGCAGATTACATGTACAATTTGGCGGCCTTATCGCTACATAGCGATCTCTTCCAGGCAACCAAAGGTGTAAAGGAATAAAACAGTGAATACTAGGTAGGTGGTGCAATATAAATATACCTAATATCAATATCTTAAACATATAAATAACTAATACATTAAAAAATATGATACACATATACATACGTATATATATAAACATACACACATATATATACATATATATAAATATACATACATACATATACATATATATATATACATACATACATACACATACACATACATACATACACATACACATACATACATATATCCTCAAATATATACCACTAACAATAACACAAACAAATAAATACAAATCTACATAATTACATAATTTATCCTAATGATTTTCAAACGATTGAGACAAGTAATGCTCTTTAAGAAGTCGCTTAAAGACTACAATAGTCTGAGCTTCGCGTATATACAAAGGTAGGGCATTCCAGAGCTTAATAGACTGTACAGTAAAAGATTTATTAAAGAAAGATGTATTGTGAGTTGGTACCCTTAAAATGAGTTTTCTTGAAGAGCGTAAAGGTTCCCCTGGAAGCCCAACAAAACTAAACTTCTCCTTAAGATAAAGATGAGTAGAAGGGTGAAATAAGACACAGTACAGAATAGAAAGAATATGCATGTTCCGGCGAAATTGGATAAGTAACCACTTGAGACGTGAGCGAAATTGGGAAATGTGGTCAAATTTGCGCAATCCAAATATGAACCGAATACTCTCTACTTGAAGTCTCTCAAGCTTAGTTAGCTGGTCTTTAGTTATGTCTACATAGCTTGCGTCAGCATAGTCGAGAAACAGAAGGAGAAGAGACTGTGCGAGCATAATTTTTGTAGGAATGGGAAGAAATGATCGAAGGCGACACAGTGAACTAAGAGCGACAAAGGTTTTCTTACTTACTTCATTCAGTTGGCGTTTCCAATTTAAGGAACTATCAAGGTAAACACCAAGATTTCCATTGTTCTGTTTCATAATTTTTTATCATTATTAATGCATTCTTGAGCGTTGCTATTATTCGCTCAACTTGTCCGTTAACTCTGCTGATTCCTGGTGATATATCATGGATATTTATTCCTAGCTGTTGGCAATAAGTCTTAAATTCCCCTAAGAATTCTCTGCCTCCATCCACAATAATTTGAAGTGGTGTTCCGAATAGGTGTATAGTGCGTTTTAGTGCAGCTATGTGCTGTGCGTACTTTTATTGGTAGCATAATAAAATAGCACATATTTTAAGAAAGCATTGATAGTCACTATAACATATTGCTGGTCATCAGTAATACCGAGCTTGCCAGTGATATCCATATGTATCACTTGAAAAGCTGTAGTTGGCTTTTGGATTGGATGTAGTTGAGCTTGTACAGCGCCAGATGTTTCTTTTGATGTTCTACACACGATACAGTTGTCCACAAGTCTACGCACCAGGGTATTCATTTTATCAAACCAGTAAGATTCTTTGATTTTATGTAGTGTCTTTTCCCATCCAGGATGTTTAAGCGCTGTATGAAATGAATTTATTATACTCCACTGGAAAGATTTAGGAACCACGACAATCGTAAAAGACCTTTTACAATTCGTTTTAATACTTCGTCTTCTAGAAGGTATCCATCCACTGCATTTCCGTTGTTGAAGCTGTCCACCAGACGACGCAACGTCTCATCTCGGTGTTGTTTCACCTTCAACCAATCCAGTTCTCTTGTCATAATATTAATCTCACAACTACTTGGATTCCTACCAAAGAAGTCGGCATGTTGCATACGATTTCCTTTGCGGTATTCTACTTCATAATCATAGTTCTGTAAAAATGGCCACCACCGATGAATTCTCGGGAGGAGATCCTTTTTGTACTTAGATGCCTTTAAGGCATTGCAAACGGTTATAATTTTGAACTTCCGTCCATACAGATACTGTGGAAAACATTTTATTTCACGTACCACTGCCAAGTTCTCTAGCTCGTACGAGTGATATCTGCTTTCAGTATCAGTAGTCCTCATAGTCATAAAGGCGACTGCATGTTGACGTTTGTTGATTATCTGTACTAGTACGGCACCATTGTTAACACAGGAGATGATGTCAAACATTGGATTATCTTATTACGTGCTTCTTCGTGTGGATCATTCCACTTCCACTTAGTGCCTTCTTTAGTCAACTCATACATACATACATACATATAACATTACAAGGGTATTATTATACGGAAAAAGTCGGGGATAAATTTCCGAAAATATAAAAATATAGTTCATAAAAGATAACTTGATTACTAATAACTTGACAGCTGTCAGTAAAATCACACCTATGAAGTCCTGAATTTCTTAGTAGTACAGACAGTACCTGTCAATGTCATACTTTATAGGCATGCACTAATTAGGTTGGCATTTTTTTATAAACCATTAAACTGTCTTACTTTCTTACCAGTATTCGGTACTGGTGCCTTAACTAGAGCTTCAACTTTCTTTGTATTTGGACAGATTTGACCATTTGAAACGTTACCTAAATATTCTATCGAGCGTTTGAATAAGCTGCACTTATCTGCATTAATAGAAAACCCAGCCTTATGTAATGCTACGAGAATGCGTTCAATATTTACTAATCCGTCAGTAAAATCAGTATTTTGCTCAAGACATCGTCGACGTAAACTTGAGCAGCACTCCCTAGTAATGAAAACAATACCCTATTAATACACCTTTGGTACACTGCACATGCATCGGATTAACCAAATGGCATAGTAAGGTATTCGTATAACCCATCAGGCGTAATAAATGCAGTCTTCTCTATGGAATTCTCCGAAATAGGTATTTGATGGAAACCTGCCGCCATATCAAATGTGGACCAGTTGATCGACCTGGTCAGAGATGAGTGGAAGTGGGTATTGGTCCCGCAATGTATTTGCATTTAATTCGCGGAAGTTTACACAAAGGTGCTCACCTCAATTCTTCTTTTTTACCAGAATGATTGGGCTTGAGTATGGCGATTTGCTCTCACGTATAATGGTGTGCTTCAGTAATTTGTTAATAATGTTACGAACCTTTTCCCTCTCCACTGGACTGAGGCGGTATGGTCTTCGTTCTACGTCTTTGTCCGAATTCTTTAATCTGATTTCCAACATACCTGTATTAACTTTAGTTTTAGGGTATACTCTAATCAATAAGTGTTCAAATTTATTAAGAAGTATGCGAAGTTGTTTGATCTCTTCAGGATTGGAAAGATCACAGTCTAGTTTTTCGAATATTGGATTATTTGTGGTGATATGATTGACAAACCCTTGGTGCACTAATTTTGTTTCGCTAGACGTGACTATAACACTCAAGTTTGTGCCTCGAATCAAGTTCATGCCCACCAAAATGTCTGTCGACATCTCACAGTCACGACGCGTTCCAGCTCACACCGCGTACACACCGTACACCCGCGTTCCTGGACGGTTCTCACCGCCCAGACCATCGACCGACACGAGCTGAGCAGTTAGAGACGGGGGTCCGCACGCCTCCCCTCGGACTGCGGTTAGATAGCTCAAAGAAAAACGCCTAAAAGGCGACATGATGATTGGTAACAATATCAAATCATAAACTATCTCATCATCATTCACCTCATTGCCTTTCCCTTTTTAATTAGCTCGCGGCCTTGCAGGCCGTAAGCCCTGAGTCAGACGAAGCTGTAAGAGTCACATAGACTAACAGCACAAACATCCAGATAATAGAGGTTGTCTTGTTCTTCAAGAAAGGTGACAACGCCCTCTTGAAGAACTACAGACCGATATCCCTTCTGAGCCGCGTCTACGTGCTGTTTTCGAGAGTCATTACGAATCGTCTCGCACGCAGACTCGACGACTTCCAGCCTCCCGAACAAGCTGGTTTCCGAAAAGGCTTTAGTACCGTAGACCACATACATACCCTTTGGCAAATTGTACAGAAGTCCGAAGAGTACAATCTGCCACTTTGCCTGGCGTATGTGGACTATAAGAAAGTCTTTGATTCTGTCGAAATTTGGGCGGTGCTACAGTCTCTTCAGCGGTGCCAAGTTGACTGTCGGTATATCGAAGTGCTGAAATGTTTGTACAGTAGGGCTACGATGGCTATCCGAGTACAGAACCAGAGTACGAAACCTATCCAACTGCAGAGAGGTGTAAGACAGGGTGACGTTATTTCCCCCGAAACTCTTCACCGCTGCATTGGAAGACGTTTTCAAGCTACTGGACTTGAAAGGATACGGTATTAGCATCAATGGCAAGTACATCACTCACCTTCGATTTGCCGACGATATAGTCCTTATGGCAGAATCGCTGGAGGACTTAAGCACTATGCTCAATGACCTCAATGGTGCCTACCAACGGATAGGTCTTAAGAGGAACATGGACAAAACAAAGATCATGTTTAATGTCCATGTCACACCTATGCCGGTAGTTGTTGGGTGCACTAAGCTCGAATTTGTTGAGTACGTTTACACGGGACAAATAGTCCGGCTAGGTAAGTCCAACTTCGACCGAGAGGTCAATCGACGGATTCAACTCGGCTAGGCAGCGTTCAGGAAATTACGACACATCTTCTCGTCAGGTATACCTCAAAACCTGAAAACTAAGTTGTACAATCAGTGCGTGTTGTCTGTGATGACATATAGAACTGAGACGTGGTCCTTCACTGCTGGCCGTATGAGGACGCTCAAAGTCGCTCAGCGAGCTATGGAGAGCGCTATGCTCGGAGTTTCTCTGCGTGATAGGCTCAGAAATAAGGATATCCGCAGTAAAACCAGAGTGACCGACATAGCCTAACGGATTAGTAAGCTGAAGTGGCAATGGGCCGGCCATGTAGCTCGAAGAACCGACAACCGTTGGTGAAAAAAGGTTCTCGAATGGCAGCCTCGTACCGGTAGGTGTAGGGCGACCCCCCACTAGATGGAGTGACGACCTGGTAAGACATGCAGGAAGTCGATGGATGCAGGTGGCTCAGGACCGTGCTTTGTGGCATACCTTTGGGGAGGCCTATATTCAGCAGTAGACTTGTAAAGGGCTATAATGATGATGATGAACCGGGGACGTTTGTTTGGCATCGTCATGCTACTAATTTATGGATGAACGCGCTTTAATCATATTGAAGATGCAATAGATATAAGTTCTGGTACTGTTGTTGCGCGCGCGTTTAATAGTTCAATTCGTAAATGTTCATCACTAATGCAACCAATGACGGCCTCAACCGCATCTTCATTACCTAATTTATCCTTGGTAACTCGTCTCCATAGTACCCACGCTCTCGATAAGAATTCCGCTATATCCTTTGATAAATCAAAAATATGTTTCCTGAATCTTAATATGTCCCGAGAATACCAGGTTACTGGTTCAAATGTAGTTATAAGTTTGTTGCGTAGTTCTTCTCAAGTAGATGTAGTTATCATTCAATCATCGACCCACATTTTAGCGAGTCCTATCAATTAACTGCCAACCTCCATGCGTATATCAAAATCATTGAGGTTGTACGTCTGAATTGCTTTATTAATATGTTGACACCACTCACGTACTCCAACGTTAGTATCTGGATCAAATGAAAGTAGGTAAATATTATTGATTCTTATTTTTGTTTCCGATGGAGTATTCAGTCGATCCGATATATTTTGCATCATATGCATCATCTGCATAAAAATGTGATGGTACATTAATCATTGAAGTGTTCTGTTGCATTGTTAGATCACATCGATGGTTGTTCAATAGTAGATGGTTGAGCGGAAGTGGAAGAGCGTTGTTCACATCCCACTTCTGATAACGGAATATTAGCACCAGAAGTATTTTTTAAAACTATGACTAGTTTCACTCATTATTGCTTTCGTTAATAATAAAAATCACTTATTTACTCTTAACTGATTTTACTAATCACAATTAATAATTATTCACTATTGTTCACAATTTATAGTTCACAAATTCAACTTACAGTCCGAACAGCACGACAGCTCGAGCAAGAATGAATGCTGCCCCAGCCGTCGCGCGCCTTTTAAACCGAATGCAAGTGTGTGCAAGCCATCCCCACTTCCTGCGCTTTGAGAATGATTACTTTCAAATAGTTATAGCGACAGCCCGCATTTAATTATATTTTTAAATAAAGCATTTTAAATTATTTATTTAGTAACAATAATAAAGACACATGTTATAAAAATCAAGTTATAACGTTATTTCAGTAGTCGAAATAACGTCTAATAATTTTTAACTCAATTTCCTGGTTGCGGGGCACGACGTAGTTGATCGTGGGCGACTTTTCAAGGCCGTCCTCTGCCAATTACCTTTTTTACCAAATAACGATCCTTTTCAAGTACTCTACATATCTCATAGGGTTCACTAAATTTGAGATCTAATGAGTTTTGATTGCGTGGATTACTTTTGATAAGTACGTATTCTCCTTTCTGAAAATGACAAATCTTAGCTTTACGTTGATTAAATCGTTGTCCATCTTATTCCGACGCTTGAGACATTGAATTAAAGCAATTCTAATTATTTATTTAGAATTAATAAAGACACATGTTATAAAAATCAGGATATAACGTTATTTTAGTAGTTGAAATAACGTCTATTAATTTTTAACTCAATAATAATTGTTTAAGTAATGCGCCGATATATATATATATATATATATATATATATATATATATATATATATATATATATATTGTATATATATAATTGAATTATAATAATATGAATAATAATACATTACCGCGTTGCTGCCGCAGAAGAAATAATTGTGGAAATATCGTTTTAAATTTGGAAGAGTTATATTGTTTAATTAGGGAATTGGATGATATATAACTTTCAAATAAATTTGTCCTTATAACACGCGTGCCACCTACTGTAAGTTAATTGTACTATACCTAATCTTCGCGCAAGTAAGTGCAATCAATCAGTTGACAAAGTTTTACCGCAATTTGATGAACGGTATGCAGGGCATAAAATACGAACAAACAAACATTAATTTTAATATATTAGATTGTAAAATGAAGATACCTCCGGAGTTTTTTTCACTATTTCATTTTCGGACAGTGGAACCTCATTACAACACAACATAATTACTGGGAGATTTTTTTACGGAAATATATTTTACCTTTGTAGTCTTTTATTTGAATGAAAATGAATGAAATGAAATGAAATAAAACTAAAAGTATATAAATCACATTGGGGTTTTTGGCGGAAACTTGACCGCCACGCCAGCAGATTTCTGTTCCCATATATTAGTTTGAAGTGGTTGTGATGTGATTTTGTGTATTAAATGTCTGCGAACTGACTAAACAAGTGCTCCCACGTTAATATAACCGTCCAGTTATTTTATCCGCTCAGGCGCCTTAAGTACTTCGCAAGACAAATGATACATCAGTTTATTGTGGAGGATAATTTCTTATTATTAGACACTGGCCAGAGAAAAACCGTAGGCGTTCTTAATCAAAGAAATAAAACGTTTAAGACATTTATCATTATTTTTTTTCTCATTTGCTGAAGGACGCGTGCAACGCATGAGTCATGGAGAGAATAGAGAAAATAGTTGAAAGTAATAATGAGAACGATAGGAGATAATACGGGGGGTGGATTGAAAAGTACTCGACCTAACCAAGAAAATAAACACATACTAAATCAGTTATATTTTTATTTTTCTACATAATCACCATCAAGTTCAATACACTTTTGCCACCTCCCGTTCCAAGCATTTAGACCGTTGAAAAAAAATGATTCTTCCTTAGAGTCAAAATATGCGTCTACAGCTGCTTTGACCTCGTCGTTTGTCGAAAATCTTTGACCTCCCAAGTGATTTTTTAGGTTAGGGAACAGAAAGAAGTCTGATGGTGCCAGATCAGGTGAATACGGCGGATGCGGTAACAGTTCAAAGCCACAGTTGTGAATTTCAGCCATTGACTATACTGACGTGTGAACACGGGCGTTATCTTGATGAAACAGGACTTTTCTTCTGAGCATTCCTCGACGTTTTTCTTTTATTTCCTCTCGTAAACGACGTAGTAAGGTGCAGTAGTAATCAGAGTTTATAGTCTGACCCCTTTCAAGATAATCAATCATAATCACACCTTTCGAGTCCCAGAATACTGAAGCCATCACCTTATTTGCCGACAAAATCGACTTAGCCTTTTTTAGGGGTGGTGAACCAGGTCTTCTCCACTGTTTTGATTGTTGTTTTGTTTCCGGTGTACAGTAATGAACCCATGTTTCGTCCATAGTAACAAAACGATTCAAAAAATCATCTGCATCGGCTTCAAATAACTCCAAACAGTCGCGTGAAATAGTCAATCGCGTCCTTTTTTTGTTCAACTGAAAGCAGTCGCGGAACCCACCTCGCAGACAGTTTTAGTTTTTTTAAATAAGCAACAAAAAATGTAGCTGCAGCTGTAATTGTACAACTGTGAATTTTAAAATTACTTATTTGACAACCTGGCACCTAGTAAGCTGTGTCTCTCCTGGGTGATTGTAAATCCAGCCTCTGAAAATAACCACTCACGGGATACTGCAAACGAAGTTACACGATAGGCAAATAGATCAAAGCTAGGCTACGAAGCTCGGGAAATAACTCTTTCATGCCATACCTAAAGTGACCATTTATTTTTTTCCTCAGAGCGGGACGCCTTTAAAATTATTATAGTTTTAACACTTTTGACTGCCTTCTTGTCGTAAACGCAATTGCTGATCATGTGGTCCCGGGTTCAAAACCCGAGTCGGGTCAAGAATCATTTATTGGGTTATTCTGTCACAAAATGCTCAGTAGCAGCACGGAATATTGGTTTCGAACTTATTGTTGTTGGCGGGGTTTCACCACCGTGAATCAGGAATCACGTAAAGCCGTTGGTACTGGCCTGATCTCTCTCCAGTCGTCTCAGATTACCGTTCCATCGGACTATAAGAGTGAGGGAGTAGGGTAGACCTGTGCTTGCGCACACACTTGAGTAATATAATCCTGTACTGCGCAGATGGCTATTCTCCGTTGAGAATGGCCGCCGCTCCCAAAATTCAATCTGGAGCCCTTTATTATAGTTTTAAAAATAAAACACATAGTTGTTTTCATCTTTTAATGATCAAAAGTAATAATGAGAACTTAGAATCATATAAAATCTAGCTGCTGGCTTTTTAATTTTTCTGAACAATAAATAAATACTAATTTGAAATAACTTATGTTATTGAATAATTTATTGTAGATTAATAAAAAATTGTCACTTCGTAACTTTAAGTTTAAAAGTTTAGGTTTTCAGAATAATCACGTAACTATTCAGGTCATGCCGGCAAACCTGGTACGCGCGGTGTCATAATGATGGCACGAGTGACAGAGTTTGCATGATGCTACGCTTGTGTTTGTTAAAGTGGGACATTTTGTTACACAAAAAAACGGGACACAAACTTTTAAATCGGGACCGTCCCGCCTAAAGTGGGACGTATGGTCACGTTAGCCATTCCACATAATATGTAATATATGAAACTCTCTCGAAAATTATTTTAAATATAATTTATATTATATTTAAAATAATCCAAGGGTATCAAATCGGGTGAGCGAGGTGGCCACGCTACTAGACCACGGCGACCGATCCACGGCGAATGGTTGTTGTTTAAATAGTCTATCACTGGCCGAGAAAATATAATAAAACGATAAAATAAAACGGGCCAAATTAAGAGTACCCTTAACCGACGAGCATGTATGCATAGGTGTATGGATGTGAAGGAGGCGAGAGAGGTGGGAGGTGTCAGGATCGTGCTAAATGGAAGTCTGTAGTCTCTGTCTACCCCTCTGGGTGACAGGCGTGAGTGTTTATGTATATATGTATATATGTGTATCCAACGGCCCTATCAAACGATCGTTACATTCAACAAAAATTCATTTTGAAATTAACTTGGGTGCACAGCTTGTGGGCTTACCGAGCACAAGAGATAATCATTTCTGTGATTTGTAATATCAGCTCTTGAGAATTTTGCTTCGTCAGTCCATTTTTTTTTGCTGAAAATGACGGTTCTGTCTCACACTTCGAATGATCCACGAAAAAAATACAGATCTTGTTGCAATATCTGTTCCGAGAATGTCTTGGACCCGTTGAAAATGAAAATATCTATTTTCGAAATTCTCCATACATTTCACTTAGACAGTTGTAGTTGCAATCCGTCGAACGCTTAGTCTGGAATCACAGGTTATTAGCCTAAGCACTTCTTCTTCATCAGAGGACCAGTATCCAGTATGTTCTATCTCAGTTACTTACGTAGTAGCTTGCAGTATTTCCGGCCTGTTCCTGAATGGAATGCGTCACTCCATCAATTCGAGAGCAGGCAAGGCCAGATGCCTCTATACAATGGCCTTTTGTATTTGCGCATACGCTATGTTTAAACCACAATAATTCTTAAAGTAATGTGCATACAGCTTAATGTTGTATTGTAGCTAAGCTAAACATCTGTCTAATAAAAAAAAGAGTAATCGGGGTTGTTTCTGCAGTAACTACAATAATTTGCTGATTAGCATAATTTTTTGATATTTATTTGGACTTAAATATTTTTTTAAGATACGAGTATTTGAACCCATTTTTTCATAATGTAAACGATAAACAATATTTTTGCCCACTGAATGATCTTATTTTTATCTCAGTAAGACCAAAACTTTTGAGAGATATGATTTTTTTGTACACACGTAGAGAATATCTCAAGAAAAAAATAAAATGGCTGTCACATAGAGGGGAAGGGGATTAGACTTCAGTGTGTAAGGTATTTGTGTATGTTTTAAAATGGTTGTTATATATGTACCTAGAATATCGTTAGTACGTGACCGGACGCACTGTATATTTAAACTAAATTTGAAATTTGGCTACTCTTTGAAAAATAACTCTGTAGAAAGAGCACAATAGCTGGCAATAGTGGTTCACATCTGTAAAAATTGCGGCTCTAGAACTAATAGTTTAGGCAGAACTATACTTCTACGCTCCATAGGCAGAACATAATTATGTTTGGTGAAATATTTTGCTGTCATTAAAAAATCATTAATTTGAAAACTATTAACGTGTGCGGAAATTAAATATGAATATACACTCTACAGAATATTTCATAAGGTCACCTATTTATTTTCTTCACAACTGACTCCAAAAAAGGAGAAGGTTCTCAATTATACTGTATTTTTATAAGTGTGCTATCTCAGAACTTTTTTCAAAGTAAAACGACTTTAATGATTCTTTTTTATTTAAAAGCAGATGATTCTCATGTGATCATAAATTTGTCAAGTTCTGATCAGTAGTTCTTGAGTTATCATTAATAATGCGTATTTAATTAACTTCGAATACATTGCTGATGTTCTCATTTTATTTAAATTGAAGTCGGTTATACAAAATTTTAAATCTTATGTTAAGACAATTCTTATAGCAATACAATAATAATAATCAACAATTTTCATCCTAAAGGAATTCTCGTCAGCTTAAAAATATATTTAGAACTATTTACTTAGTATAACTATAAATTAAGTACAACACTCAATAGCTCAATACTTAGTATATAAATAATAATTAATTATCCGTACTACCCGCATATATAAATATATATATAAAAATTATATTAAAATTACATAATATACGTCTGGTTTACCTATGAGAATCCATTCAATTCACCACACAGATTAGACGTAGACGATCTTGAAGCTGTAGGATCAAAGATCATACGGCTGATTTTATAAGCCCTTTTATAAGCCCTACGGACGTAGGGCATCAAAAATTGAGTAAGACTCATTTGAGTGTTCCCCTCCACGGAAATCTTTAGTAAAAGGCGAAAGATTTATACGTTATGAAGGGAAACCAGAGTAATTATTAATGTCAGTAAATTGTTATATACATGCTGATTGTGAACAAAACCATAGCGTGTTATATTTCTATTATTATCTTTCGTAAAGCGTCATCTAGTGAAATAACTCAGAAAATCGCAGTCCACTGCTGTGTTCCTGTCTGAGGAGTAAAGAAAGTCAATTAATCTTCCGTTCACCAGATGTCGCTAGTTGACAATTAGGTGAAGTTTTTTGTTACACAATTTGTTGAAGTTTTGAATAAAAATTTATCAGTTTCTATAGAGTATTACATTAATAAACAACGCAATAACTCAATGGATTGCTCTTTAATTTTTGCACATTTTTACCCTTTTTTTAAATTTTCTACTTTTGGAATATTCTGTTTTGGTCTATTTATTTTTAATGTAATAATTATAAAATATAAGTAATAGTAAAGGAAGAAACATTAACCATTACATTTTTCGAAAAAATTACTTCCCTGCTACGGAATCTGTCAAATATTACCACCTCATTTTACGTGGCGCCGCCCTGGTGGCAGAAAAAGTCGTGGATTACATTCATGCATCATGCATCGTGGATTACATGGATTACTTGTTGTTTGAAGTTGGTTGCAGGTGTCTATGAGCTGCATTAGTCACCAGCATGTGGACTGTAAATTCGTTAGTCACTTTTATTTAAAATAAATGTCGAAAGATTTTATAAATTACTGTTTGACGGTCTTGTTCTGCCTTTATCAACAGGTGGCGCAATGAGTATCAAGTTGTGAAATAATTTTTACTCCACCTCAGCGTCACCTATTGCACCCAGATGGTGCTTATTTTGGCACACTAAAATAATTATATTAAAACAATAAAAGCCATTTTGATGGATCAATTGATGGAATTTGTTATACCTTGGCTACAGCGCCACCTATCTGATCGAAGTATGAAGTGTTATGAACGATCAACCATTTGGCACTATCCTGACCAAAACAATAATCTGTTAACAATATCATCAATAAATTTACCAAAGTAGCGACATCTGTGAAGCTATGAGACCAATTATAAATATAATGTTTTCGGAAACAAATTATCGATGGAGCAACCATCAATTGATTTCTTGTGGTCCAAGGCAACTGTCCTCGGCCTGCTCGGTGCTCGTCTCTTTTACATCCTTAAAATATATGAGATATTTATTATCCACTCCTCCTAATTTGGCCCATTTTCAATATATCGATATAATTATTAATTAACCTAAAAGGGGTAATTACTTATACATATACTTTTAAAACACTTTTGCATCCTGTAAAGAGCAATTATTTATATATATATATATATATATAATCGGAATCTCGGAAACTGCTCCAACGATTTTCATAAAATTTTGTGTGCTGGGAGTTTCGGGGGCAATAAATCGATCTAGCTAGGATTTATTTTTAGAAAATGTCTTTTTGTCCGTGTTTTTAGGCAATGAAAAACTGCTACAATATCGTTAGAATAAGAAGGTAAATTTTGACAGTTTATTATTGAATACAAATAGCTTAATTGGTATATTGGGTGGTCTCAAAATCGTAATACCATGGTTCGAGCCCAGACCAACCGACCGACTTATTTTAATATTTTTTTCAAGTTCCTTTCTTTTTAAAATCTATTTTTCGAGCCCTTTTTTAAATATTTTTTAAAAACACGAAAATATAAATTAAACTAATTGCACTCATGATTTTTTATTCAAATAACCAGTTCAGTTTTTTCTATTATGTCGCTAAGATCAAAAAATATTATTCGTATTTGATCAGTATGTAATTTGTATCTAAATATAATTTCCAAAACACACGAATTGAAAAAAACCGAGCGAAAAATACCGAGCAAAGCTCGGTCAACCGGGTACCTACCTATACTAATTATAATTTTGTAATAGAAAGCGTTTTTGCCGCATCAAGAAATTACTAACTCTGATGTCGAAAAACATTACTGGCTTATGCTCGTTCCTAGAACTTACAGAATGTGCATCACTATTATTAATAAAGCTATTTTTTATTTATTTTTTTCGTTTTATGCAATGTTACGTTAACTGTCCCCATACATAATTTTTCGATAACCCCAAATGTCCAAATCATTTTTTGAAATATTCTGTCTCAAATCAATACAAAATAACTAGTTTTGGATAAATATGCCTAATTAATAACAAATCATTCGGTTTATCACACCTTTTACCCGTGTACCGTATTCGGTACACGGACTTGTCGAGTTGCATCGTGTACACTTAGCGTGTACCGTGGACTTGTGAACGGCTAATTATTTAAAAAATAACACCTTTTTTATTAATATTCTTGTTTATGGTCACAAATTGACATTGAGAGAAAGTAAAAAAAACTTAAATTCTGTCAACTGTCAAATGGCTAAGTGAAAACTCACATTCAAAGTTTTTGTCCGTTTGAGCGCCAATTTTTTGTTGTGTGAATAATATTAGGTAAATATGAAGAACTTTGACGACGAAGATATCAGGAGAGTGTTGGAGGAGTCTGATGGTGAAGATTCACTGTTCAATGTGTATGACCATGAGGAAATTGTCGAGGACGATGATGTGGACATTGATGAACGTGAAGAAGAGACAGTCGAAGCAATCGCCAGAGAGGTACAACATGATGGAGAAATGGGTGAGTCTGCACACTCTGAAATACTTAGTGGACAACATGAAAATGCTGAAATACCAGACAGCCCCATCACCATCAGTAACCAAGTCAAGACGAATACAATCACAAGTGTCTCTTGACTCCGAGTGGCAGGTAGTTGTAAAAGATTTATCGAGAAAACCTTTCACAGGGCACGACGAACCAACTCGCCAAAATCTGCTTTTCGATGTAAACACAGATCTTTATACAATTTTCCGAAAAATTGTTGATGATGATGTCCTAAAACTAATGGTGCAACAAACAAATTTGTATGCCGCGCGGCTTTTACAAGAACTGGCAAAGCCACACAGTCGCAAAAAACGATGGTCAGATGTCGACGAATCAGAAATGCTAAAATTTCTTGGTGTAATTCTACTAATGGGTATAATACCCTTCCCAACGATAGAATCATACTGGAAAAAGGATGTAATTTATTATCATCCATTACTTCATAATATCAAAATGTCGTACAACAGATTCACACTTATACTAAAATGTTGGCATTTTTGCGACAATGAAGCGTCTGGACGCGAAAATGATCGACTATACAAGATTAGCCCCTTGCTAGATCTTATTATTGATAATTCTAGATCGATTTACACGCCTGGGGACACCATAGTTGTTGACGAATCAATGGTGCATTTTCGTGGCAGATTAATTTTTCGCCAGTTTATACCGTCGAAGTCTCATAAATACGGGATCAAAATATATAAGTTATGCACTGTAGATGGCTTTACGTGGGGATACCAAAAATATAGCGGACAGAGCGAACAGCTTTTTGGTTTAGATACAACAGGAACTATTGTTGTAAAATTAGCAGAAGGACTGTTAGATGAAGGTCGTTGTATGGTCACGGATAATTACTACACGAGTGTGCCTCTTGCAGAATTTCTTCTCTCTCGTAATACAGATATCTGTGGTACTCTAAATAAAAAAAGGAGAGGTATACCAAAAGATGTCACAAATGCTGCCTTGCAAGTAGGAGAAATTGCCGTCAAACAAAAAAAAAATGAAAATATCACTGTTCTAAAATGGAAAGACAAGCGAGATGTTTGTATATTGTCGACTTGTCACGTCAAAGGACTATCTATGACGACAGCACGCACTCCAAAGCTGAAGCCTGATATGATACTTACCTACAACAAAGCTAAAAAAGGAATAGACATTGCTGATCAACTGTCCAGTTACAACATGCCTGTTAGAAAAACGTTAATCTGGTACAAAAAAAGTTGCAACGGATTTGCTGGCCATAGCAGTGATAAACTCTATGATAATTTTCAATGAATTACACCCTGAAAAAAAAAGAAAGGTACACTGTTTTGGCGGCAAATGAAGTAATTGTGAAGAGATTATTGCAAATTGAACCTGCTCAGCAGCAAACACGTGAAGCGCAACTACAGACGAGCACTTCACGTTTCCCCGTAAGACAAAGGCAATACGAAAGCCTGTCTTCATCATCAAGTACACTGGTAGAATCTAATAGGATTTCACATTTTTTAGAAAATATTGGCAAAGTAAGGGGCATAACTGTACGAAGACGATGTGTTGGGTGTTACAAAAAACTTATCGATCAGGGAAGTCTTCCAAAGGATGCGAGAGCTAAAGCTAAAAGAGTGACAACGCACTGTAATAAATGTAAAAAGACGTACTGTCTTCAATGTTATTCTGAAGTTCTTTTACATAAATAAAGCCTTTTTACTAATAAACAGTTGCTTTTTTTGCCGGGTACTGGCACATTTACATTTCGAAAAAAAAGAATATATCATGTTTTCCGTTTTTTCTATTCATTGGTGTCCTGTTGACAAGTCCTGATAAATAGAGCAACATAACACACAAGTCCATGAAGTTAGAGCGCATAGAAAGACACAGGGGCGAGTGTACCATTTACGGTACACGGACGTGATGGACCCACGGCGGCGTGTACTGTATTCGGTACATTGGACAGCTAACGTGTTAATAAAGCTATTTTTTAATTTTTTTTCGTTTTATGCAATGATATTATAAGTAAAAGGGTAATAGCATTGATTTTATATATCTTTTATACAGAAATATCTACGCATGCAGCATACTAAGATCAATGCTGTTTTCCAAGTTTGTTGAAATTATCAAAACTTAAAATTTACGGCCACCCTAATTCCATTAAAAAAAACTTAGGAATTATTTATTATTCATATATTCACCTTTTATGCAATCGATTAACCTAAAAGGAGTAATTACTTTACATATACTTTTAAAACAACTTTTGTATAATTATAATTTTGTAATAAAAAGCGTTTTTGCCGCATCAAGAAATTAATTACTAATTCTGTAGTCGAAAAACATTACTGGCTTATACATGTTCCTAGAACTTACAGAATCACTATTATTAATAAAGCTATTTTTAATTTTTTTCATGATATTTTAATCCAAATGTAAACTTTTCTCTATACAAATGTTATTTTGCAATAACCGGAAAAATTTGAGGAGATTCAGAATAAGTAATACAGGAAAATGTTAAACAAATATTATAATTAAAAAATCTCAAACATTCTGTCCTTTTTATCTTTTAAATTCGAAATGCGTGGTAATGCATCATTTTAACTTACATTTTATCCGATCACGGAACTTGTAAAAAGGAGGGTTAAGTATTTTCCTTCCTTTAGATGTTAATTTCTATTTTATACGATTGATGTGTTTTATTATTGAAATAAATAAAATATGTATAAATAAAGTCTAAAGTTAGTTTTAACCTTTGAATAATAAACAGCACTACGCCGACAAAACATTTTACTATTTAATCTTACGTAAAACACAAAAAGTAGTGAAATTTTGCCTTTAGTTGCTAATGAATTAAATAATATAATTAAATAACTTATTTTTAAATTGTTATTAACTTAAATACATAATTGATTTGAAAATTATAAAGTACATTCTTTTAGTTGTTTTTTATTTCATTTTAGTAGATATATAAATTAATTTTATAGTAATTAATTACTACTTAACTAGATAATAGTGATGTCACTATCGAAAATCGTAAAATTAACGATATTTGGAAGTTTAATTTCTAATTTATAAAAGAGTTTGGTACACAGGCTGCACTAAAAGTATCGGGAATGGAATATTTCCACTGTTCCTGTCATAAAATCTTTTTAATTGAAAACTCCTTGGTTTTAAAAATCCAATACCATTTATTTATTTAAAAAAAGATTCTTGGTCTTGTCACAAGCTTGTTTAGTCGTTGAGAAAATGGATTTGACTCGAGAAAATTCAAGAGCGATGATTTATTATGACTTTCGAAGTCGTTTAACACAAAAACAGTGTGTTGAGCGTATGATTTCTGCATTTGGTGATAAAGCCCCATCCAAAACCATAATTTATCGCTGGTTTGCTGAATTTCAATGTGGACGTGTCAAGCTCAGTGATGATCCCCGTCAAGGTCGCCCAAAAACTGCAGTCACCCAAGAAAACGTTGATGCTGTGCGTAAGCTGATTGAGGAAGATCGACATGTGACATACCGCGAAATTCAGGCAACTTTAGACATTGGCATGAGTCAAATACAAATATCTTGCATGAACAATTAGGTGTAAAACAGTTGTTTTCCCGGTGGATACCGCATTCGCTCTGTGAAGAGCAAAAAGCGGCTCGCGTTACTTGGTGCGTCAGAACTCTCGAAAGATTCCACGCAGGATCCTCAAATGCTGTGTACAACATCGTATCAGGTGACGAATCCTGGATATACGCGTACGAACCCGAAACAAAAAACCAGTCACGAGTTTTGGTGTTCGAAAATGAGTTAAAGCCAACAAAACTTGTTCGTTCACGGAGTGTTGCAAAAAAAATGGTGGCCACGTTTGTCTTCAAAACCGGCCATATTACGACTATTCCTCTTGAGGGACAAAGAACGGTTAATGCAGAATGGTATGCTAGCATTTGCTTTGCTACAGGTCGTTTCTGAACTCCGTAAAGAAAACTGCAACCGCCGCATCATCCTCCATCACGACAATGCGAGTTCTCACACCGCACACAGAACAAAAGAATTTTTAGAGCAAGAAAACATAGAATTATTAGACCATCCGCCGTACAGCCCCGACCTAAGCCCTAATGATTTCTATACTTTCCCTAAAATGAAGAATAAATTGCGTAGACAGAGATTTTCATCACCTGAAGAAGCTGTGGATGCCTACAAAACGGCCATTTTGGAGACCCCAACTTCCGAATGGAATGGTTGCTTCAATGATTGGTTCCATCGTATGGAAAAATGTGTCAAATTTCACGGAGAATACTTCGAAAAGCATAAATACATTTTTAAATAGTAATGTTGCGTCACTTCCTTGATTCCCGAAATTTTTAGTGCCGCCCTCGTAGGTATATATTTTATTTATAAATAAACTAATAAAAATTGCAATTAGCACAAAACTTTTATTATCCTTATAGTTTAAATCAAAAAATATTTATATATTACATTGGTCGGATCTTAGTATTTACAACATCATGCATTAGTCGATTATTGCGTGAAATGGCGGTCAATCATAAAATTTTACAGCGTTAGTTGACTATACCATGATTCATGATATAGCTTAACCAAATCAATGAATAGAGATTGTTTGGCGATATTAACTACTAGATACGATATTGCTATTTCGATAAATTATTGTTATATCGTGAAATAATTTCATTACACACCGCTCGCAACGCTGATTGCGTATATTTGACAAAAGCCGAATTTTTAATAGATTCTACATCACTGTATGCCAAATTTATGCATTATATAAATGTTCGCGGCTTTGTTAAGCTATTCAGCCACTCCAGTCGCACCTGAACTTATTATGGCTGAGTAATAGACGGTACAGTTTTGGTTTTCATTGTTTTAATCTAATAATAGCGCAATCTACTTACTGCTTAATAAACTAATAATAAGTGCATTAGTGGCCAAATTAAACACAATTCTATTAAATACTCATTGCTGCAGCATCAGAATTGTCAAACTTAAAATATATAGATCATCTCACGGTAGAAAGTAATTGTGTTCCGTGATCTAGAACGGTGGCAATGTTTGCATGATTTATTATAATTGTCAATGTAACCAAAATTGTTAACAAAACTGTGTACACGAAACTGGGATTAAGAGAGAAGTTCTTTGGTTTGATATGTCGTGTGTCTATCGGCACAGCAATATTTCACCAATTTGTTTTTGTATCAAGTCAGATATAAGTATAAAGTAATTGAAAATTAAGTACACAGTGAGATTTTTATCCGTAATTGATGGAATAGTTCGTGATACCGTCGACGCAGTCTTTTTTACTTTTAATCCAAGGATAGGCCCATCTAAATATTTTACTCATAACTTTCTCATACAAGAAAACTAGCGCATCTGTCATAATACAAACGTCATATCAAAACACGATGAAACCAGGGTCGAATTTCGTAGTATAATTATCCTAATTGTACAATTATTTCATAGTTTGTAGTATAATAGTATCGTAATAATACTAAGCGAAAATACCATAACTTTACCTAAACGACTTGTATTATTATTGGGTCCTTTTACATTTTAATATTAACCCTACGATATCGATTATTTCTGTATTATAATATTATATTATAAAATTAGAATTAGCTCCTTTTCTGGTCAATCGATGCTCGATCGATGCATTTATGTTGCATCCTTGATACAACTATAATGAGGGGCTACCACGATAAAAACTCTATGCTCCAGAAGCAATCGGTTTGAAAACAGAATTTCAATATTTATTAATATTTTATGAATCAGATTTTCAGATTCAATTAAGCAGATATGATTTATTTTGTACGCTTTTGGTTTTACCCTTATTGAATACAAAATTTAACTTACATTGAGTTCTTTAAACAAAAATTAAACAGAAATAAAAATAAAACCGTCAAAAAACGAAACGTATAGATAAACTAGACGAGTGACTATGGCGCGTGACGCCAAAATCCCGGCACATGGGAAAAATAAACAT
This sequence comes from Parnassius apollo, assembly GCA_907164705.1. Lineage (NCBI taxonomy): Eukaryota > Metazoa > Arthropoda > Insecta > Lepidoptera > Papilionidae > Parnassius > Parnassius apollo. Next base: position 4,128,410 of record CAJQZP010000547.1, on the reverse strand, counting down.
GAAACGTCAAACATGATATAATTTTTTTTAATTGTATAAATTTATTTTCCATGTACAATATTTTTGAGGGTCTGAATCCAACCCTGGCCTAATCTTGGTAACGTAACTAAACTAACTGTAAAATAAAACTTTAAAAATGCGTTTTTATAATAATTTAATTGTAACAAAATTAATATAAGGTTATTTACCGATGATTTGATACCCTATTTGTTTTTTAAATCTTGGTATCGTAATTTTTGCATTCTTTTACCACGCAACTAGACATATTTATGACAGGCAAATATGTCCTGCGCGCGCACCACTGTCGACCGATTCGTGTTGGTCTTTTTTTTTTTGCGCCCGAAGCAAATATTGTCAACCCTCCGGAAAACGGGGGAGGGAGGTGGGGAATGCTCATAGCATACCACGCAGCCGGCTGCGTGGTTATGTGGAGACTTTTACCCACTAAACCCCACCTTTTAGGGACTGGCTTAACGGTCTAACTAGAGATCTCTAAGCCGTATACGAACGCGACCCTCCTTGGCAGAAAGGAGGGCGCAAGCGGCGAAAAGCCGCTTAAACGAGTGCCTAACTAAGGCAGATTAAGGGATGTGTTGTGTATATGTATGCTCGGCCTGAGCCGCCAGGAGGCAGTTCAGGTCAGCCGAAAGCTTGTTGGGGGGGTCCGAGAGAGAGTTTCTCGGTCTGCGCACACTATAGCGAGTGTGGATAGGGGCTGCATAGGCAGCTGTCCCACGAATGAGATGATTTGGGTGGGACTCTGAGGCTTTGAAAAATCTCTCAGAGAGTGATTTAAGGAACTGCTGGATTGTTGGGAGCTCTAAGTCTGGGTGTAGGTCGGCATTACGGACATAATAGGGTGAGTTAGTGGCCCTACGACAGTATAGATTTTGAACTATTTGAAGTTCATTTATAGCTTTGGGCTTAGCATGTGCGAAAATGGGGGCCGCGTAGGTCATGACAGGTCGTATGCAGACCTTATATAGGGATCGTTTGTTGTGGAAGGTCATTTTACTGTGTCTGCCCAACATGCTGTTGAGCCTACCCATGTAAAATCGTGCGGTGCGAGTAACCTCCTTGATATGGGGTTCGAAAGTGAGCCTTGCATCAAGGGTGACGCCTAAATATTTGGCTGTAGTTTGCCATGGGACAGGGGTTCCTAACATCCTGATTGGCGGAGTGGTGGTGAGACGGCATGGTTTATATTCGAAGCAAGCGGCGAAGCTCTTCTCCGGGTTTACGTCGATACGCCATTTTTGGAACCAAGCTCCTAAGTTGCTTACTGACTTTTGGATCTTGTTCCGAATCTGTGGCAGTGAGTTGCCTTTAGAGTAAAGGGCTGTGTCATCTGCGAAGAGGGCTAGTTTAACGCCATTCGACGGGATAGGGATGTCGTTGGTGAATAGTATATATAGGAGGGGGACAAGCACAGAGCCTTGAGGGACACCGGCTTTGATTTGACGAGTAGAGGATAGCGTGCCTTCATGTCTAAAGCGAAAGGTACGATTCTTCAGATAGGAGGCTACAAGGCGAACGAGACGGTCTGGGAGGCCTAAGTCGTACAATTTGTAGATAAGGCCCCCGTGCCAGACTATGTCGAATGCCTTGGTAATGTAGAAGAAGACCGCGATGGTTTTTTGACGACGAGGATAAAACCCGCTGAGGATATATTCCATTACGCGGTGAACTTGCTGGGGGCACGAGTGTTTGGCTCGAAACCCGAATTGTTGTGGGATGACAAGAGGGTCGCCGTCTGTGGGAAACAAATGGCGCCTCATGCGCACGAGTATGACTCGTTCGAAAAGTTTGCCCATGGCCTTGAGGAGGCTGATGGGACGGTGATTGGAGGGGAGGTGGTGAGGTTTGCCTGGCTTGGGAATGCCAATGACAGTTGCCTCTGGGAAAATAGCTGAATTCGAAGCAGGCGTTGAAGATTATGGCCAATAAGACGATCACCTGCTCCGGAAAGTATATGAGGGCTTGGTTGGAGATGCCATCCGCACCCGGTGCTTTTTTGGGCTTAAGTCCTTTGATGGTAGATGAAATCTCATCTTTGGACACAATGATAGGGTCAGAGGCAGTAGGGGGTAAGTTCCGGCGACGGACCTCGTCCTCCACTAGTTGGATGTGTATGGGGTCAGTGGGTTGTGAGCTGGGAGAGCATTGAGCGGCGACGCTGTCGGCGAAGCACTCAGCCTTTTCTTCGTCCTCGAAGGCAATAGAGCCGTCGGGACGAGACAGAGAGGAAGTATGCGTTATAGCGTCTATCCGGAGGGCTCTCGCCATCTGGTAGTACGCTGTGTGGGAGGGAGAGATTTTCTCCATGAGATTGCCCCTTTCGAGGTCTCTGTAATCTTGGAGGCGGTAACGGAGTTTGCGTTGAAGGCGGTGGGCCGCGAGTCTATATTCGGGAGTGGGATAGCGTGCAGCTCTACGGAGGGCAGCTTTTTTGGCTTTTAGCAGGTTGCTAATATCTATGGGAAGACTAGTTTTAGCAACCGAGACAACCTTTTCAATCTCTTTAAGAGAGGATGTTATAAGTGAGGTGAGATTTTCGACCGCGGTGTCTATTTTCCCCGTACTGTCGAGGACGTCGGAAGAAAGGGTTATGGGAGGATCCGGAGAGTCTATAACCGACGATCCGGAGAGTCTATAGCCGAGCCAAAATTAATATAAGGTTATTTACAGATGATTTGATATCCTATTTGTTTTTTAAATCTTGGTATCGTAATTTTTGCATTCTTTTACCACGCAACTAGACATATTTATGACAGGCAAATATGTCCTGCGCGCGCACCACTGTCGACCGATTCGTGTTGGCCCTAAACTGTAATTTTAGGACCAGCGCACTGGTCCGTTTTAGTTGTTCGGTCGGCCCGGTCCTGTGGGACTGGGATTTTTAAAACATTTTGTCATACATTAAGATAGCTTTTATATTTTCAAAGATAACTATTAAAATTTTTGTGACAGTCCCGGTTCCATAACTCACACGAGTAAATGAACAGGCTCTTGCGAAAAAATACTATAAATATCAAAGGAAGCAAATTTTAAACACAAGTTTCTTTTAATTTTAACCATGAGTAGAACTGCATCGATATAATCTTGAAAGTCATCTATATTGATAGCGTATGATGAACGTAAATTTCGTAGTACGAGGCAACCTAAATTCGATCCGTGCTGACCCTACTCATATTTTAACTGCAATTTGAAGTTTCGATTTAGCACTTTCGCAGCGGTAATGAAAAACATCGCAAAGACACCTGAATGAAAAATTCGGAAATCATTATTAGGTATACTTAGTTAGTTGAAGTAGGTTAAGCCGCGTTAGAGTCAGTCAACTCCTTTTTGCCCTAAAACTCTCTGCTGCCAGTGCCCAGTTGTGGGATGTATCTAGGCTGCTACTTTTTTACTTTTCATATGGCTATCCGCTGCTGTTCATAGGCTTCCCCCATTGCTTGTCACATAGACTGGATATTCGCAGAAGTATTCACGCTTGGCAAGCGGGTTGGCAACGGCCGCTTTTTATTACTTTGCGCATCAAATCAAGTCGATGCTGCCACCCATCTTCTGTTTCAGTTTCCCTCTGCCGCCTGTTACGACACCCACGGGACGAAATGGGGTAGTAGGTCCTTTTTCGCCGCCTCTACATGGCTAATATAAGTAGTTACGTTGTACCAGTTCTGGGCGCACTGAGTCAGAAGTGGTACAAGTACGACGTTCGTCGACTCACGATCCTAAAAAAAAAGTTTTGGCATGCTCTGATCACGAATCTGCGGTCCATTTTTGCGTAGGATGCACGGTTCCGGAGATGTGCAGATCAATTAACTCTTATCTACTTGATATCCGATGAAGGCCTACACCGTCATTAGCGCTCCATTGTTCTTATCTACTTATCTATTGTTCATTGAATACCGTCATTATCTATTCTTCCTCAGCGTGGTGCTATTGTTCTCCTTTCTTCCTATCTACAATAATCTGACTCATCAATAAAACACATTACCTAATTTTGTTAAAATTTTTATTTACAAAATACAAAATCTTATTACTTATTATCTATAAAATAGGAGCGAAACATCTCATCCACTAAAATATCGTTGTACAATGTGTTCCCTGTAAATATACTCGTAAAACTATGCATTGAACATCCCTGAAACTTATATAGCAAATACATTAAGCAATATTCGCCACAAACTGAAGTCCACTCATTCTGAATCCTATCAACATTCCAGTTCCATCTTTTACAATTTCTTTTAAAAAACTCTAGATGATATCGTACAGGTGCCCGTCCGAAAAATATTAACCGACGTCATTCGTATCGATATATAAAGCTACCCAATGTGACCCTGGTTTATCATCTGTATCCAAATTGCATGTTATATACGTTGGTACGTGGGTGTACATGGGTAGTTTATTGGCAGCATAAATATTATTTTCTAGAGTGGGGTGAATCTTTTTCAGATGTTGTTGTACATCTAGTGTATTCATAATATTACTGCTATTAGTAGATTATTACAGTACCAATCTACTCAATGACTAATATAGGAATGATCAATTATAGTGATTTCTAAATATTAAATTGCATTCTTTGTGTTATACAAAACGTATTTGAGTCATCAATACACTGAACAAGACACGACAGGAAGGACGAAGGAATGTTGAGATAAGCAACAGAATGTGAGATAAGCTTGTTGACGCATAAAGTTACTATCAATTCTACTGCAGAAACTCTTTAGATTAGAATTATTACTCACTGGTACTATATAAGACCAAGCAACTGCAGTCATGGAGTTAGTGTATGGTCGTTTGACCACAGTGGATCTATCAATACTACATTTGTGTTACTTCAACGCATCAAAGGCCATGGATGTAAGTGTTTATTCTATTGACAAACTTACTTTTCTTTCTGTTATTTTCTTACGTATGTATGATTTAGTGTTAACAAATTATATTTAAATATTATGTGTGTGTATATGATTAAGCCGTGGTAGCTCAGATGGTTAGCGCAAAATGTAAAATTCACAGTACGCGACCCAGGTTCGATCCCCGCCGGCACCAATTAAATTGTTAATTGCAATTTTAAGTGCTGATTTACCACGTGCTCAGCGGTGAAGGAAAACATCGTGAGGAATGCATGCCTGAGAAAATTTCGAAGGCATGTGAAGTTGGCCAACATGCATTGAGGCAGCGCAGCGAACATTTCCTAGCCCTAAAACCCTCTCAGAAATGAGAGGAGGCCTATGTTCAGCAGTGGCAGCAGTTTTTTTGAAGCTGAATCAAAAATAAAAAAGAGGAAGCTGTTATCATCAACCGTAGCACGAGCCGCTAGAGATGGTGTATCATACATTTCTACTAATTCTGACGACGGAGACCAAGCGACGCATCTCATCAAAATTGAAATGTACAATATGAAGAAGCTATCCAAGATTCCAACTACTGATCATTGGAAACATGCTTCCACGAGGATTAAATATTACGTAAAGACTTATTAGTCTTTAGCATCTAGCATCTACCACAACACAAACGCCCTCGTATACAATATTACAAAGACAGTAGCAGAAAGTGAAAAAGTTAAAAAATACTTTTTTAGCAATGACAGTCATTAGCTGATCATTAGTGAATGTGATTCTGTTTACTTAAATTACTTCTGTGTATTCATTATATACTATTTCTAATTCTTTGTTAGACTTAAATATCGGACAATATTCGAAATTTGGGTATCAGTTGGTCTACCAACACTGAACTGTTACTTACTCTGCTACCTATTTTCTTCTTTACTATAAGGATGGCAAACTTCAGTGAAGTGTGCACCAGTGCTTTCTTCTCCACAACCATGGAAGTGAATACGGAACTATTCAACAGCGAATTAAATCAGTAGTTGTCTAAAGTTTGTGATGAAATGGAGAAGGATCAACTGTTCGATTCATCGTATGATGATGAGTTGTATAATCACTGTGCGATGGTTGAAACACAGTTTAAGTAAGTAAAATAAACATTCATTTCGATCATAATTTACACAATGTCTTGTACAGTTTTTAATAAATTTAAACATTTTAGTAGTCAACCACTACAACTTGGAAGAGGAACGAAGCGAACGAGCAGCAAAGAACCCAAGATCATCAAAAAACCAACAACGGAAGCAGAAGCGCCTACCTCTGCAGGGAACAGTATCAGTAACGATGATCAAGTGGAATGTCTAAAGTGTCATATATTTATCAAGAAACGGTATTTAGCTAATCATTTTAAAAGTAATGTTCACAAAAATAATCTTTTAAATTCACATAATTCTTTATCAAACGTTAGTGTTATTGAATCTGCTTTTCTAACTCAGTGCGCCAAATAAGTTGGATATTTGCCATAGTTGCCACGCTTGACATGCGAGTTGCCAACTGGATATTTTTATTATTTTGAGTTATGATCAGGAAGACGCTGCTGCTCATCTTATGTAGATTTCTACTCCCGTTCATTTAGTACAAATTCAATTTAGTTCTTTTCACACGTTCACTGTGGATAGTTCTACATTTCTACATTTAGTTCTACATTTATGAAATTTTGAAGTCTATTCAAACGTAAAAAAATACTGCATGTGATGCTAATCAATATTCGATGGGGCCAATATTAATAAAGACCATTTAATTCAACATTACTTTGTCAAAACTATATCAACTTTAATTATAAATATGGTGTAAATAACGCATTTCTGATTCTAGGGGAATTTTACCTTCGAGACACGTCGGAAGACGTGCCAGATATAAAAAAGTCTAGCCGTATGACATTAATGCAATTCTGATAAACTCACTCATGTGTTTCTGTAACATATAATATTGCCAAATTTCAATCATGTACTACTTCCAATATAGACACTTATACCGACGTTTCTCTACAAGTGATCCGGTTTTGCCAATTTTAGTACGAAATAGCAGTTCGATGTTTATAAATTCAAGTCGACGCAAGCGAAGGCGAGGGTCAAAAGCTAGTTTCAAATAAGAATAGAAGCCTTATTAACTCATATTTTCAAAACAGCAATAATAGTATGTCAATATTTATACAAACTCAAAGGTCCGGTCCATAGAAATATATCTATGGTCCGGTCGCGTATTAGCGATATTCTAGGCCTACTTATATTACAACTATTTTAATACACAAATACCTTACAAACCGAAGTCTAAACACCTTCCCCTCTATGTGACAGCCATTTTGTTTTTTTCTTGAGATATTCTCTACGTGTGTACAAAAAAATCATATCTCTAAAAGTTTTGGTCTTAATGAGATAAAAATAAGATCATTCGTAATATTGTTTATCGTTTATATTATGAAAAGATGGGTTGACACACTCGTAACTTAAAAACATATTTAAGTCCAAATAAATATCATAAAATTATGCTAATCAGCAAATTATTGTAAGATACTGCAAAGACAACCCCGATTACTCTTTTCATTTTTTAACTAGATCGACAGATTTTGAGTTAAGCTACAAGCTGTGTGCTTATTAAGACTTATTGTTGGTTGAACATACTCGTGGCATATGCGCAAGCACAAAGGGCCTTTGTCGAAACCCTAAACAGGAAAACATTAAAACACTTAAGTTACTTATTAGTTTTAATTAACTTGTTTTACAAAACCGACCTACAATTAAAATATCTAAAACAGTTGCTCGAATTGGCCACCTCCAGCTTGTAGGCAAGCTAAAGTTCTATGTGCCACCTGAGTTGATGAGCACTTATTTGTAAACCCGATTTTATTTCTTCGGCGACTGACATTATTTTTCAGTGTTTAAAAATGTGTTTGGAAACTTTTGCTTCATATGACCTCACAAAGAATAATCCAAGGGTGTCAAATCGGGTGAGCGAGGTGGCCACGCTACTAAGACCATCGCGACCGATCCACGGCGAGTGATTGTTATTTAAATAGTCTATCACTGCTCAAGAAAAGTACGCAGGTGCACCATCAAGTTGGACCCATATACGTTGACGGTACGACAAAGGTAGCTCCATAAAGCTATCAGCAAACTGTGTCTCTAGGAACTCCAGAAATCTAGTGAGGTTTAATGTAGGAGGTAATTCCAACGGCCCTATCAAACGATCGTTGATTATGTCTGCCATACATTCAATGAAAATTCATGTTGAAACCAACTTGGGTGCACAGCTTTTGAGTTTACTGAGCACAAGAGATAATCATTTCTGTGATTTGAAATGTCAGCTTTTGTGAATTTTGCTACGTCAGTCCATAATTTTATTTTGCTGAAAATGACGGTTCTGTCTCACACTTCGAATGATCCACGAACAAAGTACAGATCTTTTTGCAATATCTGTTCCGAGCTCAGACCACCCAGCCTAGGCACTTCTTCTTCGTAGGCTGGGTAGTCTGTGGTTCCGAGAATGTCTTGGACCCGTGAAAATAAAAATCTTTCTTTCCAAAATTCTCCATACATTTCACTTAGACAGTTGTAGTTGCAATCCGTCGAACGCTTAGTCTGGGATCACAGGTTATTAGCCTAAGCACTTCTTCTTCATCACCAGTATCCAGTATGTTCTATCTCAGTTACTTTCGGTAGTTGCTTGCAGTATTTCCGGCCTGCTCCTGAATGGAATGCGTCACTGCATCAATGAGAGCAGGCAGGGCCAGATGCCACTAGGCCTTTTGTGTTTGCGCACACTATGTTCAAACAATAATAATAAACATACAGCTGTAAACTTAATATTGTATTGTAGCTAAGCTCAACATCTATCTAGTAAAAAAAGAGTAATCGGGGTTTTTTTTGCAGTAACTTACAATAATTTGCCGATTAGCATAATTTTTTGATATTTATTATGACTTAAATACTTAAGTTACGAGTATGTGAACCCATTTTTTTCGTGTATGTTTTAAAATAGTTGTTTTAATGGGTGTTTTTTAGAGGTATAGAACATTAAGTTGGCAACACTTTTTTAACTGGCGGCCATTTTGTCAGCTGTCAAGTGATTTATGTTTAATTTGGTTTGGCATTTCAACATGAATAGACTGACGCCTGAACAACGCTTCCAAATTGTGCAAATTTATTTTGAAAATATTGGTTCTGTTCGAAATACGTATCGCGCATTACGTCCGTTTTACGGTCAACATAATCGTCTATCAGAGCAATTAATTCGATTAACTATTGGACGTTTTCGCGCCACGTTTACTCTAAATGATAATACGCATCCACAGAGATGTCGTACAGTGCGTACAGAAGAAGTCATTGCTGCTGTAGAGCGTAGCGTAGAGGAAGACCCGAATCAGTCTATCCGCGTATCCGCCATCTTGCACAGGAATTGGATATGTGTCCATCCACTTTATGGAAGATTTTGCGTAAAGATCTTGGTTTGCGTGCTTACAAAATCTAACTCGTGCAAGAATTGAAGCCTCGCGATCACCTAGCAATGCGTAGATTCGGTGAATGGGCCCAAAATAAGATTGCCGACGATCCCGATTTTCGTAAGCGAATTTTGTTTAGCGATGAAGCTCACTTTTGGTTGAATGGATATGTCAATAAACAAAACTGCCGTATTTGGAGTGATGATAATCCTCAAGTGTATGTTGAGACGCCGTTACATCCAGAAAAACTGACTGTGTGGTGTGCTTTATGGGCTGGTGGAATAATTGGTCAGTACTTCTTTAAAAACGATGCTGGCCAGAACGTTACAGTCAATGGTGACCGCTATAGAGCGATGATTACTGATTTTTTCGTTCATCAATTGAACAACCATGATGTGCAGGAGTTGTGGTTTCAACAAGACGGCGCAACATGTCACACAGCTCGTGCTACAGTTGATTTATTGAAGGAAACGTTTGGTAACCGCATAGTTTCACGTTTCGGACCCGTGAATTGGCCTCCAAGATCGTGCGATTTAATGCCGCTTGACTATTTTCTGTGGGGATATGTGAAGTCGCAAGTCTACGCCGATAAGCCCGAAACGATTGACTACTTGGAGGGCAACATTCGGCGCGTTATTGCCGATATACGGCCACAAATGTGTAGTGTTATGCTACTTACATACCATTTTACACTATTTTAAATTTATTTTTCCGTTCTGTTTTTGATTTTCTGCATTCATCTCAAAACTGGATATTTTGCATCACCTTTATTTCCATAGGTACCTGTAACATTTTTAAAACATAAGAACACAATAACAAATCATTTTTACTTCGTATTTTCACGTTATCAGCACTTTCTAAATCGGTGTCAATGGAGTCTACCTTTTTCGATCTTCTATTTAGTTCTCCGTAACTCTGCAATTTCGGGCTTCGTGCGCACTGTTGCGCTACCTTTTTTTCTATATCAATAATATCTCATTTTTCACTTAAATCTTGCCGTTTCTCTATTACGAGCCTAAAACCAAAATTTGACATGTTTTGACATCGTTGTTTATCTGGTTGTCATGGCAATTTTTATTCAAATATCGTTACCGGCCTGATGTTTTTACTTCAAAAATACTCTTTTCTTCTTGGCCATTTACAAAAATTTGCTTTTAATTTAAATAATTTCAAATAATTTCTCGTTCTTATCCCAGATCCGTCAAAAAGTATAAAAGCCGAACAATCGGCCAATAGAGGTTCTCACTTCAGCTTTGATACGAGAAGCACCTCTTAAAGGCTTTATCCGCACTGCCTCGGGATCTTGCAAGCCTCTGCCTTCTCCTCAAGTCGTCGCCTAGCCACGCCTACGCCTCCACCTATTAGTGCCCGCGCTATCTTCGGCCGCTGTGCGTGCTTGTCTCAAACGCTGCTGGACCTACTCCAGACGCTGCGTGTCTACTCCAGGCGCTGTGTGTGTCTACTCCGGGTGTTGTGTGTGCTCATTCTGGTCGCTGTGTGTGCCTACTTCAAGCGCTGCGTGTACTTAGATTAGGCGCTGTGCATGCACCGCAGGCATAGCCTGTACATACATTGTTTCCGTACTCATTTATCTTAACTTTTATTTTTTTTTTAAAAAATTGTAATTCATTATCATCACTACAGCCCATCATCACCCTCATACCTTTTTTTATATAAAAAAAGCTGTAAATATCTTTACAAATTTTAAATAAATTATTTTCTTTTGGTTGTTTCGTTGTTAGGTTAGGTTCTATAGTTTTTAATTGTGGCTTTACATTTTATAAAAGAAACTGTAAATATCTTTACAAATTTTAAATAAATTATTTTCTTTTTGGTTGTTTCATTGTTAGGATAGGTTCTTTAGTTTTTTAACTGTCGCTTTACGACAAATGTTGGAAAAAGTCATAGAAAATTGGACCTCAAGATTAGACTACGTCCGAGCCAGCCGTGGCGGTCATATGCCAGAAGTCATATTTAAATTATAATGCCAGAAGATTGTCTTTCGAATAAAGTAAATTTCATGTCAATAAAAATCATGTTTGTTTTATTCCATTTCAAAGTTCTATACCTCTAAAAAAACATCCTGGATATATGTACCTAAAATATCGTTAGTACGTGACCGGACGCGCTGTATATTTAAACTAAATTTGAAATTTGGCTACTCTTTGAAAAATAACTCTGTAGAAAGAACACAATAGCTGGCAATAGTGGTTCACATCTGTAAAAATTGCGGCTCTAGAACTAATAGTTTAGGCAGAACTATAATACTTCTACGCTCCATAGGCAGAACATAATTATGTTTGGTGAAATTTTTTGCTGTCATTAAAAAATCATTCACTTGAAAACTATTAACGTGTGCGGAAATTAAATATGAATATACACTCTACAGAATATTTCATAAGGTCATCTCTTTATTTTTTAAGAACTTTTTTCTAGGTAAAACGACTTTAATGATTCTTTTTTTATTTAAAAACTGATTCTTCTCATGTGATTATAAATTTGTCAAGTTTGATCAGTAGTTCTTGAGTTATCATTAATAATGCGTATTTAATTAACTTCGAATATGATGATGATGTTCTCATTTTATTTAAATTGAAGTCGGTTATACAAAATTTTAAATGTTACCACTTATGTTAAGACAATTCTTATAGCAATACAATAATAATAATCAACAATTTTCATCCTAAAGGAATTCTCGTCAGCTTAAAAAAATATTTAGAACTACTTATTTATTTAGTGTAACTATAAATTAGGTACAACACTCAATACCTATACCTAGTATATAAATAATAATTAATTATCCATAGCCATACTACCTGTATAATATGTAAGTATATAAAAGTTATACAGTAGAGCGTCGTTTATCCGAATTAATTGGGGGACATAGGTGTTCGGAAAACCGGTTTGTTCGGATAATCGAACTGTATTATTGTATGTACCAATATACTAACAAAAACATATTTATAATATGTAATATAAATTTAATCTATTACAGTTGTAATACAAGCTAGAGCAGTGATACGATTATTTACTTTACACAAGGTGCCGCTAATTCACGACGCTAGACAGGAGTTTTTCGTGGCAAAGCCTTCCAATTGAGTTCAGTTTCATCAGGATTGTAAACGTTTTCTAAAACATAATTTTCTTGTTTTAATACGTCGCTTAATTTAATTTTGAAAGAATCAGCTGCTGAAGAATCAGCAGATAGCTTTTCTCCTTGTATTTGAAGCTCACGAATGCCTTCACGTGGGTGCTTGAAAGTTCGACGTCCTTTCAAGTCTTTCATTTAATGTTTTGCCTTTTCACATAGAATGGCATCAGAGATAGGTTCTCCTTGTGATTTTTTTTGTGCAAATCACTTGTAAACAGCGTTATCGAGATCGATGTTCGTGGCGAGCTTCATAGTTTTACGGATTGTCGACCCATTGGTAAAATCATGTTTGGATATAAAATTGGATATTGTTGTCTTTTGGTTTTTATATCCGTAATTGTCGACTTAACCACTTTGACTTTACCACTTTGTACTTCTTAGATAACTTACGAGTAGTTGCAGATTCGGCTTTCTGTAATCGTTTGTTAATCTCGTATTTATCTTTTATGGAAAGTTTAAGTTTAGGCATTTTAAATTGTGAACTAATAGTGCAAAATTAACACATACGCCTATAGCGCTATCAGTACTGAACAATGAACATAGGCCAACACGGGACACTGCGTGGAGAAGCGACAAGGTGGTCGCATCCCAATGAGGTGCCGAGGTAACCAGTTCGGTTAAGCGGTCGTTCGGTTAATCGACGTTCTACTGTAATTATATTTATATCTAGTTTACCAACTCCATTTATTTATCACACAATCAGGTTAGACGATTTCGAAGATAAAGATATAGATTATAGACCTTTTCTTACCGTCGACTAGAGATGAAGCGTATATACTGGAACAGATCCAGGGACTAAGTATTTAACGAGACTAGGTTGCACCTATTCCAACCTTTAAAATACTTGATCCATCTAGTCTCACTGTGCCTACGCGTCGTACTCGTATTTTGTTGCCGTAGACTGTAGTTACTAGGTGCTCAACTCGGGTCGTCTTTGCCTAAATCATTAGTTTGTCAGTCATTTGAATTTGAACCAAATTTTAATGAACATAAAGGTAACGTGACGCGCACTCGTGTTTGTTGTGTAATAATATATTCTGTCCTTTTTTTAACTAGACTATTCCGTAGTATTTCTATCTTTGTCTGTCAATACTCGAGACTCGAGACTAGTCGGGACTCGGACTAGTTCAACCAAATACTAGTACGAGACTAGTCGGGACTCGGACTAGTTCAACCAACAGTACAAGGCAGGCGAGTGTCTATTGTCAAATACGGTACGGACTCATGCGAATGTGATCTCGGTGGACGCTGTTTTCATGTTTACATGACTACATACGAGTAACACAGTATTGGAAGCGTAAACAATTTACGTTTCGATGATTATGTAATATATTTTGATGAATATACATTAAATAATTAATATAAATAAATGTGTCATGCATGTTTTTAGTAGTATAAAAATGCGTTCATTTACCCACATTTACTAATCTATATATTTTATAATCGTTCGTAAGGAGTGAACTTCAGTCGTGCGCCGGAACTGACAAACTCACTTTTTATTTTTTCAGAACAATTCTTTTTTAATGTTATTTATAAGAATTATGCAAACAATATTCTAAAAAAATATTATAATTAGGCTCGTTACTATTAAGATTATATGAGAGATAAATGAAAATAATCCACTTTAAATTCTCCCTTCCGTCATTAGTATGAGCTGCATCAACCAATTATAGAATTATAGCAATAGTAAAAAAAACATAGCAGCTTAAAATCAAGACATACAAAATCAATAGGTGAGTACTCCCATTCTAGAGTTTTTCAAATAAATCAAAGATAAACATCTTTTAAAACAAATTTTACAAAATATGAAGTACTACTAAGTAGCATTTGAAGTAATTGGAAGTAAATGATCTTAATTTATTTCTCATATAACCTTAATTCTCGTAATTTAGTTACGAGAATAATTATAATAATTTTGTAAGGTATGAAGGGAAGATGTATGAATTCATTATTGCACACGTTTCAGCAGTACGCACGTAAAATATGGTACTTGAAACTATAGCGTATCCTATTCCTATTCCAACAATACTAAACTTTATGCGTACTTGATACTTTATGGACTAGGTGGAACAGGTATTTGGATCGAGTATTTATACGGAATTGGACTAGGTGCACCTAGTACGAAAACGACTCATCTCTACCGTCGACGTAGACTAATATATTTTAAATCTTTATAAGCCCTACGGACGTAGGGCATCAAAAATTGAATAAGACTCATTTGAGTGTTCCCCTCCACGGAAATCTTTAGTAAAAGGCGAAAGATTTATACGTTTTGAAGGGAAACCAGAGTATTTTTTTTTTTTTTGCGCCCGAAGCAATTAAAGGGCTACCCTGTACGTAGGGAGGCGGAAAATGCATTACGCATACCACGATAGCCGGTCTATCGTGGTTATGGGGGACTCACTGTCCTACCGGGGACCCTAAGTGATACCCCCTAAAAACCGCCTTTGGGGACAGGCAACCGGCTGATTAAGCTCTATTGTGCCTTATCATGAGCGACCCTCTTTTGGGAAAAGAGGGCGCAGGCGGCTAAGTGCCGCTGAGGGAGTGCCTACAAAGGCAAATTAATGTCAGATATTACAATAATTTTATTTAATTAGAGTTGGCCTGAGCTGCCAGGAGACAGTTCAGGTCGTTTGAAAGTTTATTAGGCGGGTCCGAGAGAGAGTTTCTCGGCCTGCGGACACGATAGCGAGGGCTAGAGGGGCTGCATAAGAAGCTGCCTCACGAATTAAATGGTTTGGGTGCGACTCTGAGGCTTTGAAGAAGTTCTCAGAGAGTTTTTTAAGAAATTGTTGAATTGTTGGGAGCTCTAAGTCCCGATGAAGGTCGGCATTACGAACGTACCACGGTGGGTTCGCAGCTCGACGACAGAATAGGTTCTGAACTATTTGGAGTTCATTTAAAATGTTAGGGTTTGCGTGGGCAAAGACGGGGCCCGCGTAGGACATGACTGGTCGTATACATACCTTGTAGAGGGTACGCTTGTTTCGAAGGGACATTTTACTGTGTCGGCCCAACATACTGTTGAACCTACTCAGATAAAATCGTGCGTGACGGGTTACTCTTTTGACGTGGGGCTTGAAAGTAAGCCCTGTGTCTAGAGTGACACCTAAATATTTGGCGGACGTATGCCAGGGGACAGGGGTCCCTAGCATACGTATTGGAGGAGTGTTTTTGAGACGGCGTCGTTTATAATCGAAGTGAACGGCGGAGCTCTTCTCCGGGTTCACATCGATGCGCCATTTTTTGAACCAAGCTCCTAGGTCATCAACTGACTTTTGGATCTTGTTCCGTATGAAGGGTAGTGAGACACCTTTGCAATAGATGGCAGTGTCGTCTGCAAAGAGGGAGAGTTGAACACCTTTCGACGGGATGGGAATGTCGTTGGTGAACAGGATGTACAGCAGAGGAGCAAGTACTGAGCCCTGAGGGACACCAGCCTTGATAGTTCGCTGTGAAGAAAGCGTGCCTTCGTGTCTAAAACGAAAGGTACGATGTTTTAAATAGGAGGCCACGAGACGAACTAGACGATCGGGGAGACCTATTTTATAGAGCTTGTAGATGAGGCCTGTGTGCCAGACTCTATCGAAAGCTTTGGCTATATCGAAGAAGACCGCGATGGTTTTATGACGTCGAGGGTAGAAACCGCTGAGGATATATTCCACAATGCGGTGAACTTGTTGGGGACATGAGTGTTTGGCTCGGAAGCCGAATTGGTGGGGGATGATGAGAGGGTCGCCGTCTGTGGGAAACAGAAAGCGCCTCATACGCGTTTGAATGACTCTTTCGAAGAGCTTGCCCATTGCCTTGAGGAGGCTAATGGGGCGATGGCTGGAGGGGGAGGTTGAGAGGCTTGCCTGGCTTGGGAATTCCAATCACAGTTGCCTCTTTCCACGTAGTGGGAAAATAACTAAGGTTGAAGCAGGCGTTGAAGATAATAGATAAAAAGGTTAACACCTGCTCGGGAAAGTGTTTAAGGGCTTGGTTGGAGATGCCATCCGCGCCTGGAGCCTTTTTGGGCTTAAGTCCTTTGATGAGAGATGAAATCTCATCATTGGACACAGAGATAGGTTCGGAGGCCGTGGGGGGTGAGTTCCGGCGGCGGACCTCATCCTCCACTGCCTGGACGTGTGAGGGGTCGACAGGTTGAGAACTAGGGGAGCATTGAGCGGCAATGCTATCCGCAAAGCACTCAGCCTTTTCCTCGTCCTCGAAGGCAACCGTGCCGTCGGGACGGGAGAGAGGGGGAGTGTGGGTGATAGCGTCTATGCGGAGGGCTCTAGCCATCTGATAGTACGCTGTGTGAGATGGAGAGATATTCTCCATGAGCTTACTCTTTTCGAGATCTTGAAATTCAGAGAGGCGGAAGCGGAGTTTTCGTTGAAGACGATTGGCCGCGCGCCTATATTCGGGGGTGGGATATTTTGCTGCTCTCCGGAAAGCAGCTTTTTTGGCTTTTATTAGGTTGCTAATATGTAGGGGAAGCCCACTATTGTTAGCAACCGGGACGACCCTTTCGTTCTCCTTAAGGGAGGATTTAATAAGGGTGGAGAGTGAATCGACCGCGGTGTCGATTTTTTCGGGACTGTCTAAGTCCGTCGGTATGGAGATGGTAGAATCCTGTGAGTCCAGGGCTTTAGCTAGGGACTCCTTGAATCCCTTCCAGTTAGTGAAGGTTTTCGTGTGTGTTGGGGGAGGTGGCTGATGGCCAAGAATGAGGGAGACCGGTCGGTGATCTGATCCTAGATCGTCTAGTGTCTCGATTGCTCTGAGTTTGAGAGAAACTCCTTGGAGTAACGCTAAATCTAACACATCAGGTGAGTGATCGGTGTTATCGGGAAAGTGAGTAACACCGAGAGGACTATGGACGGTGATATCAAGAGACTGTGTGATATCGAGCAGTATCTTGCCACTAGGGGACGTAGTGCGGCATGTCCATTCAGTATGCTTTGAGTTAAAATCTCCAAACATAATGACTGAATTGCCCAAGAATAAAATGGCCTCAAAATCTTTTTTGAGGGGATAGGTTCCTGAAGGGATGTAACAGGAGGCTATGAGGATGGACTGATGTCCAGTCATAGCTAGCCTGCATACCGTGGCTTCCATGTTGGTAAGCTGCGGAGTAGAAATGGGCGAGCAGTGAAGTGTCTTCTTGTAATAGATGGCCGTTCCGCCGCCTCGGCGGTCGGGTCTGTCATTACGAAGAAGAGAGAAGTTTTTAATAGAAAGGCCTCTAGTGTCCTTGGCTTTGAGATTAGTTTCCTGTAGGAGGAGGAAATCGACTTCACGATTTCGAAGAAAGAGCTTAAGCTCTGGGAGGTTATTTCGCAAGCCGCGAATATTAAATGATACAAGCGATAAACCCTTAGGTTTGATACGACCATGGGATCTTGGTAGGTTAGTTTGCTCAGGCATTGGAGTTAAGTTAATTACGTTAACTTAACTTACAACGCTAGCAGAAGATCGTTATGTTCGGCAAGAGCGAGGAGACGCTCTTGGGGGGGACTTCGCCGCGCGCAGTTTGCGTGCTATAACTGTAATCTCTCTAACATCTATATTCCTAATCGCGGAGTATAGCGTGTTGTAGTCGTCTGTTGTGGGCTCTGCCTCGTGTGCGTACGAGGTTGTCCGCGGAGGGTCTGCCTTTTTGGGCCCCCAGGGAAAGACTGGAGGCTGCATTGGCTTTGAGAAGCCCGGAGGGGGGCCGAATTATGCCCTGAGGGGGCCTAGGGGGACCCTGAGGGGGCCTAGGGGGGACCCTGAGAGGGTCGAGAGAAGCCCTGGATAGGCCTCAGCCTCCCCGTCAGGGCCCCTCTCAAGGGGCCCTGACGGGGCCGTTGTTGGAGGGCCGGGAATGAGCGGTCATTCACCGGCGGTGGAGCTTTCCTACTGGGGCGAGGTTGAGGTGCGCGTGGGCAACCCTTGTAGTTCGCCGGGTGTCCTGTCTGGTTGCACAGGACACAGGCGGGCGGGGATTCGGCGTCTTTGGGCCGGGGACACTCTTTAGTGTTGTGTGGCTCCAGGCACTTCACGCACCTGGGTGGGGCGGAGCAGTTGGCCGCCGCGTGACCATAAAGTTGGCAGCGGTGGCACTGCGCCGGGAAACCGGGCCTATGTGGGGGCTCTACCTTCACCCTTGACAGGCCGCACACTGTGCGCACCTGCCGGAAGATGGCTTTAGCCTCCGGCACGTTGGACAAGATTACTAGGGCAAGGTTGTATCTCTTGCCCGTACGGTTGTGCATTTTGTGCACTGCTTCTACTGGGAAACCTTGGGACTTAAGGTCCTCGAGGATTTCCTCGTTGGAGAACTCAAAGGGGACGCCTCGGATGACGGCCCTGACTTTACGCTCTTCAGGGAGAGCGTAGGTGTGGTAAGAGACCCTTTCGGCTGTGAATAGCCGGGTGATGGCGCGGAAGTCCTCGATCGAGGTTGGGATGATTTTAATCGCCTCCCCGAGGTTGACGGCATGGTCGTATTTAATCCCTGCGTCGTAGCAGGTCTTGGACAATTGGGTGAACTTGGCCTTGTCTCTTAGGAAGACAGGGGGCGGGACTTGCTTCTTCGCCAGCTCTGGAGCACAACGAGAGGCTGGTTTAGATGGAGTGGGGATGTCTAGTGACATCAGTGGGACGGGGGCAGCGTCAAGGGCTGCGGAGGTTGAAGGAGCGGCAGGGGCCGCTGAAGTAGGGGGGGTGCGTTTCAACGCGGCGCGCTTTCCGTTGCGCTTGGAGGTGACGGTGGTGAAGTTTGACTCACCGGTTCCGTCAGAGTCAGAGGACTCCGATGAACCGGAGCCTGAGGTAGTGGCGGGCCTCTTCCTGGAGATAGACGCCGAGGATTCGGAGCATGCGTACTCCATTTCTAAGGGGGCTGCTTGTAGCGGGGAGGGGCAAAGGAGTTCCTCGTTTCGAGGTATGCCGCTAGTACTGGCGGCGGGAGGTGTGCCTGAGGTGCAGGGATGGGAGCCTGGGCGGCGATGGTGGCGATGGCGAGCGGCGAGGACCGTCTCATTGCCACTTAACCCATAATGGGTAATGAGGGCGGCTAGGGACTCAGTAAGACTGGAGTTGGCCATTTTAGGTTGAGTGAATATCAACAGTCAGTAAATTGTTATATACATGCTGATTATGAACAAAACCATAGCGTGTTATAATTCTGTTATTATCTTTCGTAAAGCGACATCTAGTGAAATAACTCAGAAAATCGCAGTCCACTGTTGTGTTCCTGTCTGAGGAGTAAAGAAAGTCAATTAATCTTCTGTTCACCAGATGTCGCAAGTTGACAATTAGGTGAAGTTTTTTGTTATACAGTTTGTTGAAGTTTTGAATAAAAATTTATCATTTTCTATAGAGTATTATATTAATACACAAAACAATACCTCAATGGAATGCTCTTTAATTTTTTGCACATTTTTACCCTTTTTTTAATTTTCTACTTTTTGAATATTCTGTTTTGGTCTATTTATTTTTAATGTAATAATTATAAAATATAAGTAATAGTAAAGGAAGAAACATTAACCATTTCATTTTTCGAAAAAAAAAATTACTTCCCTGCTACGGAATCTGTCAAATATTAGATCCTCATTTTATGTGGCGCCGCCCTAGTGGCAGAAAAAGTCGTGGATTACATTCATGCATCATGCATCGTGGATTACATGGATTACTTGTTGTTTGAAGTTGGTTGCAGATGTCTATAAGCTGCATTAGTCACCAGCATTTGGACTGTAAATTCGTTAGTCACTTTTATTTAAAAAAATGTCTAAAGATGTTATAAATTACTGTTTGAAAGTCTTGTTCTGCCTTTACTAACAGGTGGCGCGTTGAGTATCAAGTTGTGAAATAATTTTTTACTCCACCTCAGCATCACTTATTTGACCTAGATAGTGCTTATTTTGGCACTAAACCAAAATAATTATATTATAACCATAAAATCCATTTTGATCTGATCCATATTGACGGAATTTGTTATACCTTGGCTACAGCGCCACCTATCCGATCTATGTATGAAACAAAACAAAAATCTGTTATTAACAAAATCTGCAATAAATTTTCCAAAGTAGCGACATCTGTGAAGTTGTCCAATTATAAACATAATGTTTTCGGAAACACATTATGGATGGCGTAACCATGAATTGATTTGTTGTAGGCAAGGCAAGTCAAGGCAACTGTTGGCAACTGTCCTCGGCCTGCTCCAGCCTGCTCGGTGCTCGCCTCTTTTACATCCATATAATATATGAGATATTTATTATCTACTCCTAATTTGGCCCTTTTTCTATATATCGGTATAATATCGGTATAAAATCAGTATAATTATTAATTAACCTAAAAGGGGTAATAATTACATATACTTTTAAAACAACTTTTGTATAATTATAATTTTGTAATAGAAAGCGTTTTTGCCCCATCAAGAAATTACTAACTCTGAAGTCCAAAAACATTACTGGCTTATGCTTGTTCCTAGAACTTACAGAATCACTATCACTATTATTAATAAAGCTATTTTTTTTTTCATTTTATGCATGTGTGCATAGTATAATCCCTAATTATGCAAAAATATCCAGGCATGCAGCATACTAATCAATGCTGTTTTCGAAGTTTGTTGAAATTATCAACCACCCTAATTCTATATAAAAAACTTAGGAATGATTTATTATTCATATATTCACCTTTTTATGCAATCGATTACGTTTTTAGGTTTTCTGTCTCTATTTCACCAAAGCCAATAATTATTTTTATTAATGTTAAACAAAATTTATGCGATTTATACACAATTTTATTGATAAATATATTGAGATCTTACACAGAGTCTTAATAAACTTAGCCAACCAAATTAAGAAAAGAAAAACAATTGTATAAAAGTTCAAATATAATTTAATTTAACAAAATATCCCATAAATGAATAGAAAATATTGTAACCGAAATTAATTTAAAGTAATTTATATAAATTTAATTTCGCAATGGAAATAATACAAAAGCTTAGTCTTTTTTGGACCCTCGAAACGGATGACGCTTTCTGAAATAAATAAATCCACATTAAAATTGCGATCTCCATAAACGTAGCTCACGTATATAGCAAAACTTGAAAATACGAGTGGTTCTTTATTGCTGGCCGCATGAGACTTACGAGCTATGGAAAGGGCTATGGCGGACTTTCTCTCTGTAATATCGCAGTATAATAAAGATAGACTGTGGTAATATTATCCGTAAAGCTCGCTATACATGTCGGCAGAGCGAAAGCAAGTACCAATAATAGAGAGCTCATTTGTTTAGCCTCACCATTGCTCGGCGTCGCTCGCTTAGCTGGTCGAGTGCAGGCGAGCACCAACGTGTATAAGTAGTGTATTGTACGGTTTGTTTAGGGTGCCTTGCCACCACTCGGGATCTCTCACCACAACTCGTCTCACTTCAGAATAGTGTCGGTTTTTCTGCGCAAATCAAAGGCGCTTCTCTGCACTCGGCAAGTCATGTCCACATGTTAATCAGCCATGTCAGTATGTTCACTCTTTCAAACTTCGCCGACATGTAGACTGTATAGCACTCGTCTTGTATCGATTTGCCAATGCTCGCGTAGGCTAAAGCTTGATCAACATGTATTGCTGGCTTTGCGATGATACACAAAACACGTTTAGAGCCAGAGTAACCGACATAGCTTAAGGCGTTTCCCCTAGCGAACGACATCCTCAGTCCTATACAATCCAGGCGCTCTCGCTACAATATATCGCGTAAAAATACGCCCTATGTTTTGTAATTATTTTAATTAAAAAAGAAAACGAACTTAAGAAATTAAATAAAACGTGAATAATATAGATTTTAAATTACCTATCGATTAGTGTAATCCTCAAATGATTAGAGCGTTGCCTTTAGCAACAGATGCATGTGATCAGTAATTTTAGTCACTTTTTAAAAGTAGATTTTAAATATATTTATAACACATAAAAACAAATTAGAACGTGGAATGTGATGATAAGATATCGAACATTAATAATGTGCTTTTATATGTAGCTTATTTCTCATAACTAATGAGATAATAGTCTGAAAAACGCACTTTTACAAGATTTTGGTCGGGGTACCGCCTTAATAGGTAAAGCTGAAGTGGTAATGGGTCGTTCATATGGTTTGAAGGCAACCGATGGACAAGAAATCTCTCGAGTGGCAGCCTCATACCGGTGCGCGAAGTGTCAGGCGGCCCAACACTAGGTGAGAGTGACGACCTTCAAAAATGCAGGAAGTCGATGTATACAAATGACTCAGGACCGAAATTTGTGGCGTTCCGCAAGGAGCCCTATGCTCAGCAGTGTACTTGTGGTGGGCAGAAGTCATGACAATAATGATGAAGTCTAATAAAATAAAAAAATAACTAAAACCGACACCGCATCTTTTTATATGACGTAGCCAAGTGGCTGCTTACTATATACCAAAAGAAACCGCTAGATATGGTTGTATAACTGTATTACTGAACTAGGTTAAATAGAATAGTGTATAATTGAACTATCAACAAACCGGTAAGCTAGTGATATCAGTTCCTCGACTCTCCAGAGTTAGTAATTTATTCATCTGGCAATGTAAACGATATTACAACATGGTCTCAGAACGAGGTCTCGATATTAAAAAGTTTAAAATATTTACTTACTTACTTACTTATCTTCACGCACAATCCCTAACGGGGTAGCCAGAGAGAACAGATCGCCAAGTGTCACGATCCTTACATACCTCTTTCGCTTCTTTCAGGTTCATTAACTTCTTCATACATGCACGTCTAGGTATCCGAGTACTCTTGACCCTCCCCTCTTCGAGCAATTGCTGCTCACATGGTCTTCGAAAGTTAGTCTCGGTCTACCTCGACACCTTTTAATATTTACTTTCGCTCTATATATTTTCTTCACCATTCGGTCTTCACTCATTCGTTCAACGTGCCCAAACCATTGGAGTACGCCCCTATCAATTTTTTATTAATATTTATTAAACAAAAACTGTATAAAAAAGGGTAATGTAAATGAATTGATAATAACCCTTGGGAGTGAGGTGGTCGCCTCCAAGCTATATGTTAGCAATATAGCTAAACAAGTTTTGTAAGTAGTTTGTTCAACCTGTGTAGTTTTTTTTTTCAAAGTAAAGTTAAACAGTGAAGTTTAACTTTACTTTGAAAAAAAACCTCCCGCTGGGTTTTTTGCTAGTTCTTTCCACGATTGAAGTTTTTTACAGAACCAATGGTAAAAGCAAAAAATTATTTTGAATATTCTATTCTATTCTATTACTCCATATTGTATACTATACTGAATGACCTTTTTTGCCGTCTGAAAAAAAAATAAAAACAAAAATTTTGAATTAAACGTTTGCATAAATTTTTTTGAACAATTACCTACTTTGCCCATTGCCCTTGAGCCTGTGACCGTGTGAAGTGACAAGGTCAAAGATGCCTACTAATTTTATTGTTTTATTGCCGTTCGTAAAGTAGGGTGGATATGATTTGAATTTCGATAAATTTTAATTAATTTATTTATTTAATTCAAATTTTTTTTTGTAAAATATCAGTGCCATACTTCTGCTCTGTTCACATGTTACACCCTATTTTTTTCCAGACTTTAAAAAAGGTCATCCAGTATATCACACAATTTCCGCACCATAGTTCCGCCGCATTTTGTATGGTAAGAACCGGTCCCGTATAATTACAGTGCCAGGCAACGCGAATCTCTAGAGATAGCGACGCACTCATCATTAGTTTTCGACGATGATTCAACGAAAGACGCAACAATGATCCACACACACGAAAATAATAGGTATTTTTAAAGAAAACTTACGATGGTATTGTCAATGTGTAAATTCCAAACTTGGTGTTAATATCTTCAAGATGAAAGATGCTTTGAATGTATTCTTCATCAGCTGGTACAGCCGGGGTTTCAAATACCAGATTCATTATATAGTCCTCGACACAGCTGTGAAATGAAAAAATAAATAAATTATAGAATACTTTTCATCGAATTCAAAAAGTAGGAGGTATTCAATTCAACTGTATGTTATTGAATATGTGCGTTACCTCATAACTTTTCTCTGGGTGAACCGATTTTAATCACTCTTTTTTTATCTGTTTTAATCAAGATCTGAGCAGTAGTTTTTGAGGTATCTTTAGTAATAATGCCTATTGGATTGACTTCGAATACATTGATGATGTTCACATTTTAATTATATTGAAGTCGTTTGTACAAAAATTTTAATTTTACCATTTGTTTACAGTAGGATTAGATCTACATAAAAATCTAGAACTGTCGTTAGGTCTCTAAAGCGCCCTCTAAGAACTTTGTGAGCAATTGTTACTTAACGGAGTTTTAGAGTTCGGACTGATCTCAGAATATATTGTAGAGATTTACATTCGGTTTTCAATAACAGACGGATTAAGGTTGAGGGTATTTTTTCTAATTTATAATTTTTTTTGAACATAGTTAGACATAGTTTTTACCCAGATATGTACATAGTAAAAGATAAAGTAGGTACTCTATATCCCCGCCAGTGGGTATCATTATCATGATGATAATGAAGGATCTAGGACAGGACATCTAGGCAGATATCTACTGACTGGTCTTAAGCGCGGTTGTTGATCATGAGCCCAGAGTCAGGAAGGTGGTAGTGTTTCACCCCCGTGCCTCGAAAAGCACATAAAGCCGTTGGTCCTGCGCCTGATCTCTCTCCGTTCACGTCGAATAACCGTCCCATCTTACTACGAGAGTGAAGGAATAGAGAGTGCACCTGCGCTTGCGCATACACTTGGGCACTATAGTCCTGTCCTGCGCCGATGACTAGTCTCCGTTGAAACTGGCCGCTGTGACCGAAATTCGGTCTGGAGAAAATTAATACTTACTATGCACATGGTGTGTAGGGTATGAGTTTCTCAATTTTATTTGGCCGTAACTGCTCCACGTATGGATCTGCCACCAATTTAACAGCTTGCGGAGCTGGTCCTTTCCGGGATTTAGGCGTTGGTGCTGGAGGCTGAAATGAAACTTTTAATTTATAGCCTATATGTATACGTCTCGCTGCATTTCTGAGAGGGTTTTAGAGCAAGAAAGTGTGCGCCGCGCTACCCTAATGCGTTTTGCGGGCTTCGAAATTTTCACTTTGATTACTTAAATATATATGATTACCTCACGACGTTTTCATTTACCGTCGTTAAAGTTGAAATTAACAATATCGTTGGTGCCGGCAGGAATCGAACTCGGGTCGCTCGCGTAATATGATATTTGAAGTGAGCGCGTCCATGCGTCTGAGCTACAACTGTTGTACATATGTTCTCTAGAACGAATAAATGAAAAATCACAACCGGTTATTTACATCCAATGGGACAAATGTGCAGTACTACTAATAATAATAATGGCCAGTCTCAGTGGAGACTAGCACCAGGTAACTAGCGCAGACTCAGAGCACGACTATGTGCGCTAGAATAGACGCACTCTCTATTCCCTCACTCACATAGTCCGATGAGACGGCAGACCAACACGGCCGAATATAGTGGCGCAAGATGAACATGCTCACAATTACAAATTGCAATCAAAATACGTTGACATCACTATAAGTAAATGCCATCAGTCTACCCACTACATAATTTTAAATGCTTACGATATATATGAATTCTTTCAAGGTTTTTTTACCGCCGCAAAGCACGCTGCAGCTATGATATGACTGCAGCACCAGTGGGTCGGCTTGATCTTGGTAGGACCACGTTCTCGTAGAATACCAGTGTAAAATAGAGCAGCTCAATGATGTTGTGTTTCGTATAGTGACTGTAGAGAACCGGAGACCCTTTTTAATAGAAACGAGGCAATCCATCTTAATCCTCAGTGGTGACAACGTATCTGCATTTTGATTCTTAATCGAGGATAGATGTAGATGAGTATGGGCTACAGTATCCACTTACAACTAGGTGGACTGTGAGCTCATTTCTCACCCTTATTCTATTCTATATTTTGTACGAGCCTTTGGCTTGAAAAGGTAGGAGCATTTTTTGTATGTGCTCCATGGAAACTCATAACGTTTCACATTGATTTAATACCCACCTTAACTGCGCCATACACTACTTCGATGAGACTCTTGACTTCCGCCTCTAGGATTCTAAGAAACTTGGACACATTCCACCTGGTCACCTCCTTGTGATTCCCCAGCAGTGTAAGCAGTGGAGTGCAGTCGCACCTTGCAAGTCTAGTACGAAGACAGAGCGTTACGATTTTGCTTTGCTTTATAGCTTTAAGTCCTCATCATCATGTGCCTGTGGCAGCGCACAGCTGGGTAGAGTCGAATAGTAACGCTTCAAGAGATATTTCAAAGAACGAAAAGTAATATATAAAAATGTTTGTTTGTCTGTATGTCTCTCTTCCTGTCCGGGCTAATCGAAGGTTTGACCGAAACGATTGCGATGGAGCTTTACGAACAGATAGAGAGCAATGCAGCGATCTAAGCAACATTTTTTTTCCGAGAAAGAAATGTGGAGGATTCATTCAGAAAATCGAAAAACTGATAAGAAAATTGGTTTTTTATCTTCAATCTTAAGGACGCGTTTACAAAATGGATAGGTATAGAATCGCACTACTACATTGACAAAAGTCACACACACACTAGTGTACGCACGGTTGGCTGTGGGAATCGTAGTCAAATGAAATTATTTTGATAATTTGAAAGATTGAATTTGTTTTTCATTTCTTATACCTACCTCAGAAATATACTTCGATACGAAATATGAATACCTGCTCCAAAGACTGCTTGGCACTGGAAGCCCTCTACTGGTAGTGAGATGTTAGCTCTGGACTTTGAACTGGTTTTGTCAGTTATAATAAGACCTTACCTACCTGCGGACTTGATGGAGTGACCTGAAGGTGTAATTTGGTGATTACAACAATAGGAACTCCTAGACTAGTGGAACTAGGTGTGCCGAGTTTGGGTTCGTTTTGTTGGTTATGATGAGACCTTACCACCGGACTTGATGGAGTGACCTGAAGGTGTAATTCGGTGATTACAAGTGGAAATCCTAGACTAGTAGAACTAGGTGTGCCGAGTTTGGGTTCGTTTTGTTAGTTATGATGAGACCTTACCACCAGACTTGATGGAGTGACCTGAAGGGGGTAATTCAGTAACTACTGCTGGAATTTCTGAACGAGTAGAACTAGGTGTGCCGAATTTGGGCTCCGTTTTGTTAGTTATGACGAGTCCATACCTCCGGACTTGATGGAGTGACCTGAAGGTGTAAATCGGTGATTGCAACTGGAACTCCTAGACTGGTGGAACTAGGTGTGCCGAGTTTGGGTTCGTTTTGTAGGTTATGATGAGACCTTACCACCGGACATGATGGAGTGACCTGAAGGTATAGTTCGGTGATTACAAGTGGAACTTCTAGACTTGTAGGACTAGGTGTGCCGAGTTTGGGTTCGTTTTGTTAGTTATGATGAGACCTTACCACCAGACTTGATGGAGTGACCTGAAGGGGTAATTCAGTAACTACTGCTGGAATTTCTGAACCAGTAGAACTAGGTGTGCCGAATTTCACTCCATCAAGTCCGGTGGTAAGGTCTTATCGTAACTAACAAAACGAAACCAAACTCGTCACACCTAGTTCTACTAGTCTAGGAATTCCATTTGTAACCACCTGATTACACCTTCAGGTCACTCAATCAAGTCCGGTGGTAAGGTCTCATCGTAACTAACAAAACGAACCCAAACTCGGCACACCTAGTTCTACAAGTCTAGGAGTTCCACTTGTAATCACTGAACTACACCTTCAGGTCACTCCATCAAGTCCGGAGGTATGGACTCGTCATAACTAACAAAACGAAGCCCAAATTCGGCACACCTAGTTCTACTCGTTCAGAAATTCCAGCAGTAGTTACTGAATTACCCCTTCAGGTCACTCTATCAAGTCCGGTGGTAAGGTCTCATCGTAACTAACAAAACGAACCCAAACTCGGCACACCTAGTTCTACAAGTCTAGGAGTTCCACTTGTAATCACTGAACTACACCTTCAGGTCACTCCATCAAGTCCGGAGGTATGGACTCGTCATAACTAACAAAACGAAGCCCAAATTCGGCACACCTAGTTCTACTCGTTCAGAAATTCCAGCAGTAGTTACTGAATTACCCCTTCAGGTCACTCTATCAAGTCCGGTGGTAAGGTCTCATCGTAACTAACAAAACGAACCCAAACTCGGCACATCTAGTTCTACCAGTCTAGGAGTTCCAGTTGCAATCACCGATTTAGACCTTCAGGTCACTCCATCAAGTCCAGAGGTATAGACTCGTCATAACTAACAAAACGGAGCCCAAATTCGTCACCCCTAGTTTTACTCTGCAAGAAGTTCAAATAGCGGTCACGAAAGTACACCTTCAGGTCATGCCATCAAGTCCAGAGGTAAGGTCTCATCATAACCAACAAAACGAGCCCAAACTCGGCACACCTAGTTCTGCTCGTCCACGAGTTGCAGTAGTAGGTAAGTTTATATATCCTACTTATTTTTAGCTAAATAAAAACTGTGAGTATAAAAATAATAATTTTATCACTTGTCAAGTACCTATGTTTCCAATTTGTTTTTTTCTAATATTTTGTGTATGTACAGCGATCTTTTTAGAATGAGCCGCTGCAAACAGGCGATACAGTGTCCACTCACGACGGCAGCCGAGCGCGGACTGTGGTTTCATCGAAATCTTTGTACAATAAATCAAAGCAGGCACCAACAATAAAATAGCCCTTATTGCAATACATTATGATTCATCCATATTACCAAAATATGCGAAAAAATGTGCATCAGTTTTTATTTTTTTTACGACTATTAGTGACACTTTGTTAAAAAATAAACCCAGGGTTTTTTAATTGAATATGTCTGTCATCTTATAGTATTTTTAAATTTTTTAAATATGTTGATAATAGACCAAAACATTTACCGAAACACAAGCCGGTATCGTTAATTTTGTAGAAAATGGCAACGAAAGTTCGTTTTTACAATATAAAAAACTACTATTTTCAACAAAAGAGTTACAGACATTTGCAGATGAAGAACCAATCTATACATGGTAGTTTTTACTTATATTTGATTTGGTTTAGTTTTGTCACAAAATCTACCGAAAAACACCCTAATTTTGGTTGATTTGCAAACGCGTCCTTAATGAAGCCACATTAATAGATCGCATTCAGGCGATCCCGGTGCTCTAGCTTTAAATATCATAAATGGAACTGTCTCTGCTTTCCTTTCATATTATAGTGGTAGAAGAAACTATAAACAACATGGCACACTATTTTATGTATTGTTTATCATTAGAAATAGGTATTTGCGGCATAGATACATTGTGTGAATGTTGTGCGTACCAAAGCTTGTGAGAGCTACACCATCTACCCGGTACAAACAAGTAAGTTGTTTTTTGACCTTGTGGTGTGTTACGAATACAATTGTGCAACAAACAGCTATGCAAATGAATTGAATTTACAAATGTTTCCGATTATTTGATTCTAATAACTCTGAAGATGCATCCCCACAATGCAGAAGTTCAACGGCGGCTTCTTTGATGTGAGATACAAACATGTACCTACATCAGCACGACCTTCAGATTTTCGCAAAATACGCTGCGCAGACTAAAGTAGGCTGGCCGATCTGCGCTGGATAGGAGTTTAGGTGTACAAGTGTGTGCGGACACAGGTGCACTCCCTGTTCCCTCACTCTCATAGCCCGACGGCATCGCAAGACAAAGATCAGGATCAATCGCTGGATCAGGCATAGGACCAACGGTTTTACGTGCTTTTCAAGGGGATATAGTAACTCCGCTCAAATTCTAATTTCGTTTGTACCGACATGTTTGTAATCACTAATACTGTAAGTAGATAGGTCGTTAGACACTTCTTTCATGAGGTTTATCATATTTATGCCTGTTTCTTTACGCCAACCCAGGCGCTTCTTATTTGTATCAGGGTTATTTCCCATGTCCTGTTGGGTAATGTGTAACTCTAAGAGACAATAATAAATATGTTTTTATACATATACTATGAAATTGTGGTTTTCAAGAAGATTTTATAACTAGATATATAAAAAGGAATAAAATGGGTAAGGGACCAAATTACGAAGATTATTATGTCGACCAAATTAGCAGTAAGTATAATGAAATTTTATTTATTTATTTTATTTAATAAGGGACAGTTCACCTGATGTTAAGTAGATACTGTAGCCCGTAGACATCTACATCATTCCCGATTAAGAACAAAAATGCATATGCGTTGTCACCCCTGAGAACTAAGATGGAATGCCTCCTTTTCAGTAAAAAGGGTCTCAGGTTCTCTACACTCACTATACGAAACAGCAGCATTAAGCTGCTATATTAAAATGGGTTTCTGTGAGAGCGTGGTCTTTCCCCGGTCGAGCCGACCCATTCGTGCTACAACTACATATATAGCTGGCATGGCTATACAAAAAATATGAAAATGGGCTAAATTAAGAGTAGTCTTAACTGACGAGCATAATGTATGCGTAAGTATATCGGTGAAAAAAGCGAAAGCGGATCTCAGAATCGTGTCAAATTTAAGATCCGTGGTCTCTGCCTACCCTTTATGTGTATCAGGCGTGATATTTTGTGATATATGTGAGTAAAATTTCACCTCACTAAATCATCGATTCCTTTGAGAACTTTCAAAATGGTGGCGTCCGCTTTAGCGTTCCTCTCTGCAACCTGCTGGGTGAGACGCCGTTTCCCGTCCAAGCTTATCTTCAGCCCCGTTAATCGCTTCTCTTGTTTTTCTTCACGTGCTTCGTTGAAGTCGCGTTGATCCACTTATTTTTTTAAAATAAAACTCATGATTTCTTATATTTGCGCGAAAATTACAAATAGAAAAAAAAAACTATTTTTACGGATTTGAGCGGGTTATTTTGAAACCCCAACGTTTCGTATTTCGGTGCTTTGTAGCACCCGTGGTCACGAGGGGTCTGAGGTGGTTGACGTCCCGATGTCAAAGTTAACCCGGAGTACCTTTAGCCTTTTAGTGATTACTTTTGGGCCGATCTAGGCAGAATGAGCTTACTGCCTTGAAGTCTTACAGTGGTATGCTTCAGTTTTAATTTTATTAATTGCAGGATCCCAATCATGTGGTAGTATCCAGCCTCTATCTCTATTGATATTAGGATGTTTTTTAAAGTATCGTCTTTGGTAGGAATCGATGTTCCTTCGCGAGGATTTGTGGTCTATCAAACGTGATGTAATGGTGGGAGCCATCTAGGATTGTTTACGTGAGTGTTAGTGTTTTACATCAGCAATATGTGCTGAGAAGCACCCGAAACGCTGGTATTTAAAAATAAGTAACACACACAGTCACAGCATTCACTTACCCCTAAGTGGAATGCACTTGAGAGTTGGTGAATGCTGTGACCTGCTGAATGCTAGACATCTGCGTTTATCCCCTATTAAGAGTCAAAATGAAGATGCGTGTCGCTTAGATGAAACGCCTCGTTAGCAATAAAAGGCGGTAGGACTTCTTATCCGCCTCGGAGTCCGTTTAGGTAGATACCACCCTCATACTTATGAGTACATATGCCGGTAAATATCAGTGTATGCACTCCTGTGTTCTGGTCGGAAGGCTAGAGAGCCAGTATTGGCTGTGAGTCATTCCGGCTTAGTCCTCAGTGGTGACAACGCATCTGTGGCCTTTTTGTTTTAAGAAGAAGCTGGTTTCCATGGACTGTAATGGCCACTTACCATTGGATGGACTATAATTTCATTTGTCAGCTCAGTTCCACTATAAAGCATCAATTTTATGCTATTTTACTGATGACCTTTTTCACCGTCTGGAATAAAATAGGGTGTAACATGTGAACGAAGTAGTGTACGTATAGCAGCTATGGCAACCAGTACGAGGTACCGGCCAGAAACGAGTATCTCGGCATGTCGGGATTGTCACTGAAGATCTTTAGGGGTATCGAGGACTTGCTGAATTACCTAAGTTCGCATGAGCTAAGTTAGATCATAAATACGTAATACAATATTCTTTGCTGCAGGCAAATATGAAAATGGGATATATTTTCCTTTTAGGGACTCAGGGCGACAAACGATCACACAGTCCATCTGATGGTAAGTGTATGCCGTCGCATCACATAGACATCTACATCTATCCTTGGTAATTTTATACAATTGCGGTCACCTTGTTTTTTGACTCTTGAAAATCGAAAAACCAGCCGATTTCGATGATTTTTTTTAATCTTCGTTTCTACGGCGAATTTACGAAAATATTATAGGTGTAAAAAAATTAAAACTTGTATTGGTTTCAGGGCTTTAAATTTTCATGAAAATGCACACATTCACGTTTAATTGTTCATAACTTTTTTACAAATAATCGAATGAAGTTGTTATACTTTTTTCATAATCTACACAAAAAAACGAACATTTAAAAAACATTGAAAATGTTTGTTTATAATTTTTTTATTTTGGTGTTTTATTGAGTGTAAGATCGAGCGAAGCGAGTTCGGTACAGGGCATCCCAACTCGGACAGGTTAGGTTAGAAGGAGATGGCGGGGTCCAGTGAGCGAGCGAATAGACCCCGCCATCGAGTCGGGATGCCCTAAGTCCCGAGCTCACTTCGTTCGATCTTACACTTAACAAAAAACCAAAATATTAACTTTTATAATTATTTCGATTTTCTAGAGCAATTTAAAGAAATTTAAAAAAAAAACGTATAAAAACTTTAAGTGAGATAAAAAATTAAGAAACAAACATTCAATGTTTTTTAAATGTTCGTTTTTTGTGTAGATTAACAAAAAAAAAAATATAAACTTCGTTTAATGCTTTGCAAAAAAGTTATAATCGAATATATGGGTAAAAAGAAAATCATCCTCCTGTATGAGAGGTACCCAAATTAAAAATGTTTTTTACGATTTAATTTAATAATTTTGTAGGCGTGATTTATATCTATAATTACACAAAAGTAAAGATTTGTAGCACTTAAAGTCTCCAAGTGAAACCGCGGACGGAAGGACGGACGGACATGGTGAAACTATAAGGGTTCCTTGTTGTGTAACTACGGAATCCTAAAAGCTCGACTGCGTAAAACAGTTCACTGAAAGGTCAATAATGATTTTAATTGGAGTTAATAAGAATATAAGTTTTGAAAAATTAAATGACATTGGTAGCTAACCAACTTTAAATAGTTATAGATCTTAAATAGCCTTAAAAATTAACAATGGTTAGAGAAACCTAAAGATGATTTTCAAAGACCTATTTAATGTATTTAACGGGTTTTTCAACAAGAACTTTGTTTTTCAATTGGGGCAACACCAACAACATGACAGTTTTGACATTGAGTTTTTTGACCTATTCGTAGTAGATGATTTGGCAATTGCTACAATGAATTCAATTTCGCTCGAAAATCGCATTAAAATAATTAAAATCCACTATGAAAATGGTGGTTCTGTTAAAGATACGTTTCGTAAAATTCGTGATATGTTCAACTGGTGCAGAGATTGAAGCTGACCGACCATTCACATCGCCGTAGATTCGCTCAATTCATTCAGGAACAGCCCGCTGGTTTTTCTGAAATAATCATTTTTTCAGACGAAGCCCATTTTCACTTGTCAGGGTACGTCAACAAGCAAAATTGCCGCATTTGGACTGAAAATCCTAAAGCGATTATTGAGAAGCCTTTGCATGCTCAACGTGTCACTGTATGGTGCGCTATGTGGTCTGGAGGCGTGATTGGGCCGTTTTTTTACGAAGATGAGACTGGAAATGTGGTAACGGTCAATGGATCACGCTATCGCGAGATGTTAACATCTCAATTTTGGCCTATTATTGATGACATCGATATCACAAACATGTGGTTTCAATAGGACGGTGCCACATGTCACACAGCCAACGAAACGATCAATTTAATGCAATCCAAATTTCCCGATCGCATAATTTCACGAAATTCAGCTGTTAAATGGCCAGCCAGATCGTGTGATTTAACACCACTGGATCATTTTTTGTGGGGCTATGTTAAGGACAGAGTCTATACGGAGCCAATCGGATCGATCGCGGCCTTAAAACTCAAAATCCGTGACGTGATTCGAAATAGACCCGCCATTTTGCCAAAAAGTGATTAAAAACTTTGATGAAAGAATCGACATCTGTCAGCGTGCTCGTGGTGGACATTTGCCAGATATCATTTTTCATTCATAATTGCCAAACTTTTCTCTTCGTAATACAATAAAAATTTGAATCATCTTCATCTAAACTCCTTGTTTTATTTTGTTTTAGAAAACAAAGATCTTGTTGAAAAACCTTCTATATTCACCCCACGTGACATAGTTCGTCGACTTTATTTTTTTCTTTCTCACAAAATGGCGTCTGGTTGTCGCCATATTGAATTTTGATTACTGTCATGTCGTTAGTGACACACGCAAGATTAAGTTAAATTGTTAGACGTAAGAATCATCAAACTCGGCCCACGCATTTGGTCTCTACCATAGAATACTATAATACTTGTGTATTATAGTATATTCTATGGTCTCTACAGCGCTACAAAGGAACAAACATACACATATAGGCTTATAAACGCAATACCGTCCTTTGCGTCGCCCACTCTTGTAAAAAGGTAACGTATACTCTACTCACGTATGCGTTGGCGTAAAGTTTCCAGCTCCCTACGCATAATGATGCCTTCCTGCAGGACTTCGCACAGTAGTATAAACACTGAGTAGTTCTGCATCTCGGTGGCGTCGAAGTTGTTTATAATAGTTGCCACTCTATCAGTCCCGGCATAGCCCTTTAAATATTGTATTGGAGCTGAAGTACAAGGTAGTTGAAAGGTACAATTACTTAAGTGAGGTAACAGTCTATTTATATATTTTTTGAAGTGAAACTTCTTTATCGACCTAGGGGAGACATTTAGTACGGTGTTAAAAACGTTACGTTTTCTTGTAACGTTTCACCGCCGAGGCTGCATGAGTATACAATTATTATGAGCCTACTTATGTAAAAAAATAAAATAAAAGAAGAATGATATGCTGTAAAGAAGTTTACTTGAAAATTCTTTATGCAATACTATATTGTAACTGGTTCAAACCAACATATCAAAACATATCATTTTTAATTATCCCAAAGACTCCACTAGATTGATTATTATTTTAATTTTTAATGTGGTTGATAGAAATTTATGCATAAGTATATATTTATTACATGCCTTTACAAATTTATCACATTTTTTGTATTGATTGACCAAAATTACGCGAATATTTTCATTTAGAAATAATCATTGTTATTATTGACATTGATGTACTAAAACGTGTGCAAACTTGTATATATACAATGTGAGTGTTTTCTATTAGATAATTTAAGTAAGACACTTAATATTATATTAAAAATTTACCATTCAACTAAAATCCAAAACAAATTCTTAAAAAAATGAAAATAAAATATTTGAAACGTTTTGTTTCTTTAACGTTATCTTCCTGTGTCAGTCAACTCTACCATATTAAGATACCATAAAGGTGACTGTCTCGTTGGTTTGGTGGTTGTAACCGCGACTACTAATCATGAGGTCCGGGGTTCGAATCCCGGGTCGGGAAAAAACAGTTACTGAGTTTTTCTGTCAAGAAACTCTTAGTAGCTGTCCGGAGTAAGAAAGTTAACGGTGTTTAACGTCTGTGATTCGGAAAGCACGTAAAGCCGTTGGTCCTGCGCCTGATCTCTCTCCGGTTGTGTCGGTTTACCGTCCCATCGGACAACGAGAGTGAAGGAATAGAGAGTGCACCTGTGCTTGCGCATACATACGTGCACTGTAATCCTGTCCTGCGCCGACGGCTGGTCTCCGTTGAGGCTGACCGTAGTGATCCAAATTCAGTCTGGAGTACATTATTAAGCTATTGCATAGCTTCTATCGCGGGCCTTGAGCGCGGGGACCGAATCCAGAAATTCCGTAACGAAAAAAAACTCACGCTCCCCACTCCGACGAGCACGGAGTTGTGGCGTTGAAAGCCGTGCAGCGCGTTTTAGTTCGGCAGACTTCGGCACTCGGCAGACTTCGGCACGGTGTTTGTGTGCGTGAACACTAGCTGCTAACTCAATGATAAAAATTCCTGAATAACCTACATGTATTGTAAGATATTAAAAATATTTTAAACAATATTAACTTCTCATTTATTCAATAAGAGAAAAAAAATTGTTTTCTTATCGGTCACCACGCTCAAAAATTGTAACTTGATTTAATATCAAAGACTTAACTGCATAAATAAAATAAATAAATAATTATAATTGCATAAGTTGATAAAAAATGCTATGCAATATCTTTACCGCGGCAGTCACCGATCGCCACACGTATTTTTTTAGGTAAAATTTTTGAACGCTCCTTAAAAGCTTTGCTTTTGCTCTGCTTTGTCTGGTCGGTTTCCTTACTCATGTAGCACAAATTTACACACGTACCTTTTCAGGCATTGCAATATGGTGAAGAAGTAGCTATAGCTAACATATAAAGCGTTTTATCTTAGAAGATAAAACGCTAAAATGAGTACTTAGAAGTGTTCATTAAGGGTACAATTAGTTTTATTAAAGAGTAATTCTTTTACTAATTTTATAAATTTACTAAATGTATTTTCACCTTTTATATTTAAAGGCAGTTTGTTATATACTTTTATAAACATTGAATATGGACGGGAGGTATGTAGTACTAAATTAGATTCCGAGTTAAGCAGGTTGTTTGTAAACACGTCTTTCAGCTTGTAATTATACTTAAAAAGCAGTGTGCAAGCACAGCCGCTTTGCGGTAGATACTAGTCAAGATGGTTAGTGATGGTCAGACAGACTTCTTTGCTGAAAAGGAATCCTCCTGACCTAGAAACCGACTTATTTTAAAACGTTAGCCCCTCAGTGGGGGCAGTATAAATACATAAATTTCACAAGCACAAACATTCAGAACCAGAACAATTATTTGTAGGCCATACAAATACTTGTTCCGTGCGCGATTCGAACCTGCGGCCTTAGCACTGCAACTCATTGCTCAGCCACTTCGCCATGGAGCTGTCAGTTGTCAGTCAATTGAATAAATAATAATAATTTCATTACTAACGAATATCTCTTCCAGTAGGGCGTCATGCCTCGAGATCTCTTGCTCACACCGATGAATTTCCTCTTGTCTCTTTATTTCCTCCTTCTCGTCTGCTTCGCAAATTCTCCGCGTGCCTTTGACCCTCAGGAATTCTTCTAATTTGGCCAAATAGTTTATTTCGCCTTCGAACGTTTGCATTTCCTTTTTGTTGGATATGATGATAAGTTACAATGGGATCAATAAGAGTGTGCACTTCGAGAATTTCGGTAAAACTAGCCAGAAGTGTTAATTTGAAAAATCTTTATTCTTTATATAATAAGGGTGACAAACGCGTACACAGCCCACCTGATGGCAAATGGATGCTGTGTTCTGTGTTACATGTCTAATCTACATATTTCTATCCTTGATTAAAAATTAAATGCCTCGTTTCCAGTAAAAAGGGTCACCGGATCACAAAATCCGGATCATAAAATAAGCTTAATTTCTTTTCAGTTTTACTAAATTATGATAATATATTTAATTTTTTTGTAATTTATGTAATATTTGGGATATAAACTTTACAAATAATTTTAATAATATTATAATAAATAATATTACAATATTATATACAATAAGTAACATAGTTAACGAACACCCTCAGACACCCTAATTAGTATATTATGTTATAATCATAATACATACACTGAATTTTTAGTTAAACATGTTCATGCACTGATTATTTATCAAATTAGTTATACTAATTCCGGAAGAATGTTGTGGTCACAGTATAAATCCACGAACGCAAAGACTTTAACGTGTTTGAAATAAAGTTCATTTTTCTTTATTTTTATTGAATGACAGAATTAGTAATAATACAACTAAAACTGCACTCTTAAAAGTCTTATGGCCTTAAGTTACGGTCCATTTCAGTTTGTTTTAACTGTACACATTTAGTGTGACTGCAATTTACATAGTTTTAATTATTTTTGGGATAAAAATTTACCTATTTTAAAAATGATAGGAATCGATTCAGTAAACGATTCTGAACAAACTACTTTCTCAAAGTGCTTTAATTATGTTACGTGTTGTATATTTTTTGCTTAACTTAATTGTCAAACAAGCTTATAGTCCTAATGATGGTGAGTGGCTCTGCAGTTCAAGGACTTCTGAAACCAACTTCAATCAAACTGGGTTACCACTTTTTTTTAACTTTCATAGCGTATATTAACGTATTTTATATTCTCGAAGTTTCGAGCACTTTACAGCACCCCTGGTCACCGGGGGGGGGGCACTGAGGAATTTAACGTCTAGATACAGATCATTAACATGTACAGGATCGCCCCCGTCACTACATCAGATTTGATAGACCATAAATCCTGCGTTTAGAATGTAATTTTTGAATAATAGATTATAGAATAGGTGACAAACAAGCACACTGTCCACCTGAGGGTAAGTAGATGCTGTGGCCCATAAACATCTACATTTATTTTCAATTAAGAAATAAAATGCACATGCGTTGCACCCCTGTGTACTAAGAGGGATTGCCTCATTTCCAGTAAAAATGGTCTCCGGTTCTCTACACTCACCATACGAAACACAGCAGTATTAAGCTGGTACTTACGCTGGTATGCTGTGAGAGCGTGGTCCTGCCTCGGTCGAGCTGACCCATTCGTATTACTACCATAATGTAACTGCAGCAAGGATGCATACCAGATGGAAGTTTGTATTCTTTACCAGCTCAAGGGAATTGAGTCATAAGAAACGAATATGAAATAAAAAAAATTATTAGACCAAAATATCTCTGTTTAGCTGGAACATTCCCTTCCACTTGAGAGCCTCGAGCTTCCTGCAGCACTCGTCGCGGTTGCTGAAAGCGGCGCTCGCGATCTCCAAAATATCCATCAAATACTCCTTGCCCTTCACCAGTCTCCCGATTGTGCGGTTCCACTGGATGTTGAAGTCGTTTCTACCACAAGTTATGACATATTATTTTATTTTATACATCTATTGTAGAGCCGTGGTAGCTCAGTGGTTAACGCTCGCTGTAAATATAACAGAATGCGAGTAACCCGGGTTCGATCCCCCGCCGGCACCAATGAAATTGTTAATTGCAATTTTAAGTGCTGATTTACCACGTGGTCGGCGGTGAAGGAAAACATCGTGAGGAAACCTGCATGTCTGAGGAATAAGAAAAAAAATATTTGGAAGACATGTGAAGTTCGCCAACACGCATTTGGGCAGCGCGGCGGACACTTCCTTGCCCTAAAACCCTCTCAGAAATGAGGGGAGGCCTGAGCCCAGCAGTGGAACGTATATAGGCTGTAACTTTATTTTATTTTATACATCTATTGTAAGGTGTAAATCCCACACTTGATGATATATGATATAAATGATACAAAGTTGCTATGATATGATATATTTGATATGATATTATAAATGATAAAGTAAAAATGAATGCTTGAAGTGCACTGCTCACCGAGTACTGGCGCGTAAAGTGCTGTGTTTTTTATAACTGCTAAGTTGGCATGAAATATGTACGTTTCGCCGTACATCTATAA
Source organism: Parnassius apollo (assembly GCA_907164705.1). Lineage (NCBI taxonomy): Eukaryota > Metazoa > Arthropoda > Insecta > Lepidoptera > Papilionidae > Parnassius > Parnassius apollo. The sequence continues at coordinate 4,088,363 of CAJQZP010000547.1, read as the reverse complement.
ATATAAAATAATAACCGTGTAGTTGCGGTGTAAGGATCCACTATCCCGTATCACCGCGTGGGTGTCGTAAGATGTGACAGAGAGGAACAAATCAAGAGATGGGCAGCAGCGTATTCCTAATTACGACTGAGAGTAGAGATTAGAGAATGAATAAAGCAATGAAGACTAAAGTTGCCGGTACGAAATAAGCGACGATCGAGCGATGGCGGTAGCGGGGCGGCGCGGCGCGGCGTTGAACTCTAGCTCTCGATTGTTTCGTGCGCGTCGCGCGTCGCGCCGCCCCACGACCGCTATCGCTCGATCGTTGCTTATTTCGTGCCAGCAGCCTAAGAAATAAAAAATTGCGATTGTGGTTAACCGTGGCAATTATGGAAAATATCTCCCCTATGAGGCAATCTATGGGGGAGGCCTATGTTCAGCAGTGGACTTTAAAAGGCTGTGACGGTAACAGTAACATGTAAAATAAAATTAAAGTATCTGTTTGTAAGAGCAAAATAACCGCCTTTTATATTTTGTACCAGTTTCTCGACTCCACCGAGTCAGTAATTCATACTTGAGGCGATGTACATACGCTATTACAACAAAGTCCCAGAAAATATATAAAATTTGATCTGTACAAAGATCAAAAAGTGTTATTAAAGTAAGTTTGTATCAAAACGGTTATTGTAATATTAAGGATATGGATGATAATAACCCCTGGGACTCGGTACCGACTGGGAAGTCGGTGTCTATGTTTAAAAGACTTGTTAAAGAGCACTATCATTCACAGCATAATTATTAATTCGTGATGTGTGATTCATATATGTAACATTAAAAATGTAATATATTGAATTATATTTTTTTGTTATATGTTTATGTATATGTATATGTGTATAAAAAATCCAAATTTATGTGTATATATATATATGGGTTGTTGTATGTATATGTATATGTATATATTATATGTGTATATGTGTACATAAACTGTTAAATAAATGGTCTTAATGATTTCTTATATTTACGCGAACACTATACATTGATTAAAACTACTTTTGCGGATTTTATCGCGTTTTATTTATATTAATTTTAATACCCGACGTTTCGGGTGCTTTCCAGCACCCATGTCGGGGTATCGGCGGGTGTGGAAGCACCCGAAACGGGGGGATCAATTAGAACCCGCGTAAAAGAACACATAGCTGACGTGAAACATCAACGTTCCGGGAAGTCTGCAGTTTGCGATCATATTCTAGATGGCCCCAACCATTACATCAGATTTGATAGACCACAAATCCTCGCGAAAGAACATCGATTCCTACCAAGGTTGATACGTGAGGCTATTGAAATTAAACAACATCCTAATTTCAATAGAGAAGGATCAAGGCTGGGTACTACCACCTGCTTGGGATCCTATAATTAATAAAATTAAAACTAAACCCAAGCATACCACTGCAAGACTTCAAAATACAGTTAGTTCATTCTGCGTAGATCGGACCAAAGACAATAATTAAAAAGCTGAAGGTACTCCGGATTGACTTTGACATCGGGGCGTCAGTCACATCAGTCCCCCGTGACCATGGGTGCTGGAAAGCACCCGAAACGTCGGGTATTAAAATTAATATAAATAAAACGCGATAAAATCCGTAAAAGTAATTTTAATCAATAAATGGTCTTAAATAAAAATAATATCAAAAATTACATTAATAGATAGCGTCCAGGCGAAGTCAGGGCGGGTCACTAACTCATAAATAAGATGGATCAGAATTAAAATTACCGAAATTGTCCTCAAGTCTTAAAGTGCCATGTGAACGGGGTATAAAATAACATACTTATATAAATACTTTTGCTGGAATATTATTGTGTAACATATTTTCAAGCAGAGTATTTTGCGGCAGTGTAACTTGTGTGCTATACTGTGTCGTCAAGCAATTGAGTTCATAAACGTGGAGCAACATTGAGGCTATAAATTAAACACTATTGTGTATTGCACTGCGTTGCGCTATATAGACGTTAACTTTTACGTGGTAGAGGCACGCTGCAGCTTTATTAAATATAGTTGTAGCACGAATGGGTCGGCACGACCGGGGCAGTACCACGCTCTCACAGAATATCAGCGTAAAATACCAGCGTAATGCTGCTGTGTTTCGTATGGTGAGTGTGGAGAACCAGAGACTGTTTTTACTAGAATCTAGGCATTTCATCCTCAGGGATGACAACGCATTTGCTTTTTTATCCTTAGTTGAGGATAAATGTGGATGTCTATGGGCCACAACATCCACTTACCATCAGGTGGACTGTGTGCTCGTTTGTCAACCAATGTTATAAAAGAAACTTGACGACAATACAAATTCAGTTAGAAATTTTAACAAACTTAGTTGCCTAGTTCGTTTACGACCACTTTAATACTTCCGCTATGGATTTTACAGTACGCGAGTATTCCGGGTTCGATGGTCGCTGGCATTAAAACTATTAATGGCAGTTTAGAGTGCTGGCTTACCAAGGCAGTAAAGAAAAACATTGTTAGGAAACCTAAATGTCTAAGAAATTAAAAAAGACATATTTCGAAGTGAATCCCGCCACCATGCATTTGATAAGCGCTACGGACCGAATTTTTTTATAGGCTAAGAGTGATAGAGAAACGAAGCAGCTTCAGCCTGTTCGTTAATGGTTGCTGGGGACAATAGACATCTACATCTATCCTCGATTAAGACTCAAAATTCAGATGCGTTGTCACCCTAAGAGATAAAATGGAATTCCTCGGTTCCAGTAAAAAGGGTCTCCGGCTCTCTATACTTACCTTACGAAACAAAAGTATTAAGCTGCTATTTTACGCTGGTATTTACAGCGTGGTTTTAACTTGGTCGAGCCAACCCATTGTTGTTATAATCATAATATAGTTTGCTGCATAGAATAATATAATACACAATAGAATGGCTGTCAACTTTATTTTGTACAAGGATTGGCGTCGCCAAACCCGATTCGCTGTGTTGACAGACTGAGTAAATTTACACATTTTAGACTTTTGATTAATGTTCAAGATCATCATTAAAAATGGTTTAAATTTTAATACATATTTATTTGTAAATAGGTTGCAATTTGGCATTTTCTAAATAATTTGCATGCGAAATTTGGAAACGATTGTAACGTCAAAACACATCTCGTGTTGACATTTATACGTGTGAATTGACGTATTGGTGACATTTTAGTGGCTACGCGGGATCCGGTCACTCCCCCGTTCCTATTATGTATGTATTATAGTATTCTATGGTTTTCTGCATAGCACTATCCCTAGAATTTTTACGATCGAATATACAAAAATTAATGTTTGTTTGTTCGCATTTTATGCGCTGCCATAACGTTCATCAGATATCGGTAAAACTTTGTCAACTTGCACTTGCACGAACTAACAAAGGTTATCGGCATAGTACAACTGATTTACAGAAGTTGGCGTGCGTGTCATACCGACAAATTTAATTGAAAGTGATATATTTTTCAATTTCAATGAATATGATAATCATTCCCAATTATACAATATAACACTTCCAGCTTTGAAACGATATTACCACAATAATTTCTTTTACGGCAGCAACGCACCGCGACCAGCTAGTTAGTAAAACGAACCTCTCAACAAGGAGTCTGTTGATCTCCTCCCGAACACTTTTATTGTCCGAATTGACGACACAGAATCGCTTCGTAGCCAAGTCCAGGCGGTTCTCCATACGACGAAGGCGGTTGTTGGCGTTCTCTATCATCGCCAGTTCCTGTATTATAGAAAAATAAATTAAAAAAAACGACATTACATTATGATGGGTAGCAACCGACTGCGCAAAAGAGGGGGTTCTGAATACGACTGTATTTTTTATGTGTGTTACCTCAGAACTTTTTTTAGGTGAACCGATTTTGATGATTATTTTTCATTTAAAAGCTGACAGTTCTCATGTGGTCTCATATAAATTTGATTAAGATCTGACCAGTAGTTTTTAAGTTATCCTTAATAATGCGTATTTAATTGACTTCCAACTACATCGATGATATCCTTATTTTATTTATATTCAAGCAGGTTGTACAAAATTACCACATGTTATTAAAACAGCTAATAATATTGAATATGTGATGATAAAATTATTATTTTTAGATGTACCGAGACTGTAATATTGACCCACTCAGACGTACTTCCTCATTTATTACGTTTGTTATGTTATGTTATAGAAAACCAACAGCTTTAGAACTAAAATAGAATACCTCGTTGCCAGTAAAAGTATCTCCGGCTCGTGACGAGAATCGGATCTAAAAATAAGTAATTTTTAGATGTCGGTGCATCTACTGCATTCTTACGAAATATAAAAGCAATTTCACGCTGGTATTGAGCGAGTTTTACGGTAAGCCATACGTGCTGCAGTCATACTTAATACATCAAAATATAAAAAGATACGTAGCACAAAGAAGGCTACAATATTATGGCCCTTGAGGGCTATTCTAAGATTCACTAAGTCCTGAGGTTCATAGTGAAGTTCGAGTTTAAGCCTGAGATTATCTCAGAATACACAAAATTTCAGACTTCAAAAGGAAGATAGAAATCAGAGATTTTTTTAACAATACTGTACCAGGATTTTTCCTATATCATTTGGGCAGTTTACATACATAAATTTCACATGGACAAACATTCACCACACCACATTATATATTCCATACAAATACTTATTTCGTGCGGGATTCGATTCGAACCCGCGGCCCTCAGCGCTGCATCTCATTGCTAAGCCACTCTGCCACGTATCCGTTAAATAATAGTACTACGTACCGAAATCATGTTAAGCTTCTTGATACCTTTATCACCTATTAAGAATCACAATGCGGATGTGTTGTCACCCCCGAGGGCTGAGATGGAATGCATCGTTACCAGTAAAAAGGATCTCAGGTTTTTAAACTCAACATACGAAAGACAGCAGAATTATGCTGCTATTTAACGTTGTCTGTTCTCTGGTCGAGCATAGCTATTAATGCCGCAGCAATAATACAGCTGCAACATGGTTCTATCACGTATATAAGAGAGAATAGATACATAAACACACACGCCTGTCACCCAGAGGGGTAGGCAGAGACTACAGACTTCCATTTGGCACGATCCTGACATACCTCTCTCGCCTCCTTCACATCCATATATCTACGCATACATGCTCGTCGGTTAAGGGTACTCCTAATTTGTTCAATAAATCACCAATCTGGTTGATAAATTTTCGCCTAGGACGTCCCTTTCCGACTCTGCCATTCAATTCTGCAACATAAATTTTCTTTGTCACTCTTTCCAAATTAATTCTTTCCACATGACCAAACCACCGAAGCATTCCTTTCTTAATCTCGGTCACAACATCATCTTGCAAACCACACTCTTCTCTCTTCTTCAGAGAATAGAGTATATATATTATAGTATAGTAATCTAAATAATGTGAAGAAATTACTTCAGCCGCTGTCGGCACTTCCTTCATTAACTCCACGAGTTGTTTCTGGGCCAGGTAGTTCAGACAGTCCAACTCCGTTTGCTGGGCGCGCTCGTCGCGAAGCTCCAACTCTTTCGCCTCGTACTCAACAATGGACTTGCGCGTGCCGCTCTTGGTTTGGGAGTCTCGAAGAGCGTGCATGCCTTTCCTTGCCAGCTATAATGAAACCAACAAAGTCAGGAAGCCGAAAGCTTAATGAAAGCTCAAATTTAATTTGTTCTAGTCCAGTATTAAGGTCTCGTTTATATCTACAGACACAGTGCGTTACAGACAAGTGTCGTGGCAGACACCCACAGACACCGTTTATTTACATCTAGCGTGCCATAAGTGTGGCGTGTCAGACATCGACAGACACCGTCGTGGACGTCAGACGCAACCGCTCTCACTAGCAGTTATTGAATAATGAATAGCTTTAGTAGGAAAAGCACGTTTATTTTTGGAGAAAAGAGAAAAATTGCATTGTAGCGAAATAAAGTGAATCAGTGTGGTTAATTATTAGTGTTCTAAGTTTTAATTAGTGTAAAGTGAATTAAAGAGTTAATTTTGGTAATTCAATCGGCAGTTTTTATTGTCACGAACCTCAAGCTCGTAACAGTATTTATATTCTTTTACAATTTCTATAATCTGTTCGTTATCCATAGCAAAAAACACGTTAGCACGGTCCCGATACTCTATTCACACTGCCCGGCAGGTAGCCACAGACACGTACAGACATGAACCGCGCAGACAAAATATTCTTTCCGCGAATACTGGCCGGGCACGGCCTGTGTCTGTCGGCGTCTGCGCGGCCGTGTCACGATAGATATAAATACGTTAATAAACACTGTATAGAAGAATATTATTTGGTCTGCCACGGCACGTGTCTGGCACGCTCAATGTCTGTAGATATAAACGTACCTTTACTCGTATAACTCAGAACATGCAGAATGTGTAGGTATATAAGTAATTTATTCATCCCGGGTTCTAATACCCTCGGGTCTAGTCCGAAACCAGTTGTTGGGTTTATTCTGTATAGAAATTCTCAGTAGCTGCCCGGAGTCAGGAAGTTGGCGGTGTCTCACCCCCGTGCCTCGGAAAGCACGTAAAGCCGTTGGTACTGCGCCTGATCTCTCTCTGGACTTGTCGGGTTACCGTCCCATCGGACTACACAATAATTGAAATCCAAGTGCCCGTCTGTCATATCGAACTGCCTTCTATTGAGTTCCAGAGGTTATTTGCATGCTGTTAAGACATAAATAATAATTTTTGAAGTTTGTCTGTCTGTGTGTCAGGGGAAACCTTTGGAATAGGTAAGCTGGTAGTGATGAAACTTCACGAACAGATAGAGAGCAATGTCAGGAGTGATCTAGACTATAGTTCGTACCAAATCGATTGAGAAAAAGTGTCAAAAGGCGTAATTTACAAAATCTCAATTTAGATATGATAACAGTATTTAAATATTGATATTATTCACACTTCTAGGTTAGCACATATGTTTTGTTTTTTTGTTTCTTAAATAATATTATCTGTAGTTCCCATAAACATCGTAAAATCTTATTGTACATCGCAAAAAATGGGTTATATTTTATATTTCAATTTATGTTAAGTAACGCAACAATTTATTTAATAACTGTTTCATACTAAAACAAAAATATTTGAAGCAAATAATGTCACCACATTGAGCTTTTGCAAATTAATCACTTTAAAATAAACAAAACGCGCGTTACGTCAGTTCGTTATATAAGAAACGTGACAATGGCAGCCAGAGATGCGCCACTTTTTTGGGCCGGTCCGCATGCACTGAATAAAAATAAAGTTAACATTAATTAAAAATAAAGTTTTATATTTTGACGTACTTATTCGGTGTCGTTATCACTCGAATCTTTATATGTGTTATAAATGAATGCTTTTTGTTGTTAAATGAATAAAGTACTTTATAACAATAGATGATTTTTCTTCTACAGCGATCTTTTACGTAACTTTTTAATAATAGTTAATAAGTATATATTATATCAATCGTTATAAAAAATAGTAAAAAAATCATTTTAAATAAAGAAAGTACTACATATAAAAAGTGCCTATATATTGAAGGTTTGTAGCTCCTGGATAAAAGACCGAAAGGTCAATGTCCGTTTTTCTCAATCGATTTGGCACGAACTATATATCATTATATTCGAAAATTTGGAAGTGTTTTTTGTAATACCGAAAAATTAAGAAAACAAATGTTCTTTGATGACTATGTTATTATATATATATATATATATATATATATATATATATATATATATATTAGATGCAGACAAAGCTGGGGTGGGTCGCTAGTACCTAATATGACGGCGAACAAAACTTACTATGCTTAGGCCCGGTTTACATTTTGAGAAGTGACAAGTACGAGTGGCAGTGCCATCGAGAAATGACAGGTGCTTAGTGCGTGTGAACAGCCCGTGACAAGAGATAAGTGTAAATAGAATACGCACTAAGCACTTGTCATTTGTCGATGGCACTTGCCACTCGTACTTGTCACTTCTCAAAATGTAAACCGGGCCTTTCTCAAATCGCCTAATGTGTTTGTTGTTACAACGAGCAGGTTTCTATACGTTATAAGTTAAAATATTCTAGACAATTCTATGACATTTAATCTCATTTAATAGGTGTATTTTTAAAGTGCACGTTTACCCTTGAAGATTTATTTTGAAAGTATAATAAAGTTACCACCTATACAATCTGGGAGGGCTGGGCACAGGCCTGCCCTCATTTCTGAGAGGGTTTTAGGGAAAGGAAGTGTCCACCGCGCTGCCCCAATGCGTGATGACGGACTTCACGTGTCTTTAAAATATTTTTTTTTCTTATTCCTCAGTCATGCAGGTTTCCTCACGATGTTTTCCTTCACCGCTGAGAACGTGGTAAATCAGTACTTAAAAATTGCAATTAACAATTTCATTGGTGCCGGCAGGGATCAAAGCCGGGTTACTCGCGTACTGTGATATTTATAGCGAGCGCTAAAAATTTGAGCTACCACGGCTCATAATGATTTATTTATTTTAATATCGAAATATTGAAATATAATTAAATAATTAAAATTAATTGATCTCCGAAAGCTTCCTTATCTTCGGCGTGCTAAATGGTAAGAAACACTTCCGCAACGTAAACTTAAAATTTGCTCTTAAAAAAAATTATCAATATTTGAAGAGTATACTAACATTTATGCATAGCAGCGTCTCCTGTAACTCCTTGGCAAGGATGCCAAGCTGCTTCTCTTGGGGTGCCAGTTGAGGTATACCGCCGGCGCGTTTTTCCACACTACATAGCGGCGCAAGCTTTTTAAACTAAACAATTAAAAAATATTAACGACCATGAAGTAAGCAAAATATAATTTATGAGTAGCAGTCCACTTTTCACTGACCGCATTGAGACTTTTACTTTTTGTTGTTACGACTTACGAGCACACAGTCCACCTGATGGTAAGTGGATTCTGTGGCCCATAGACATCTACATTTATCCTCGATTAAGAATCAGATGCGTTGTCACCCTTAACACAGTCTATAAATTTTATTATACTGTGCCCCTGAGTACTAAGATGTAATGCCTCGTTTGCAGTAAAATAGGGTCTCCGGATCTATGCACTCGTCATACGAAACACAGCAGTATTAGGCTGGTATTCTGTGAAAGCGTGGTCCTTCCCCAATTCAATATAGCTGCAGTGGCTCTAACACGTATAAAATTGTTGTCTATTATTACTGTATGTGTGTGGGTACCAAACCATATTTTTACATCTCTATGGTTATTAGTGTTCCTTCGAAGTCCTATGCTAGCCTGGTACTAATAGGTCCCATATTTCTGTGGGACTTCTATCAGAAAAGAACGTTCCAAGTGTGTTTTTGGCCTAGCGAGTGGAATATTGGGTTTGTGATTGTGTAGGCAATGGACAAGCAACCTGTTTCTGATTTCACAATTCTCCATCTAAACCCATGTCATAGCTTAAGGCGTTACTCCTAAAGAACGACCTTGAGCGTTAGGATTATGGAACGGAGAGGGAGGTATTAAGTCCTACAATTCCAGCTTACAACTCTCCAAAAATCACCGAAATGATCACTGGTTCTAAGCAAATTGATGTCATCAATAAGCCTTTAATATAGTACTCGTTTTTTTATTAAATTCAAAGCCGCCAAGCGGCATTTGTCAGCGCCGGCCCATATATGGCAGTAATACTCCATCCACGACCGGTTGCTATAGTGTAAGAAGCTGTCCCGGCTTGAAGTATCTCCGTACTTTTACAAGGACACCTTACTTGCAGCCGCTTTGGTCTTAAACTTAATGAACTGCACAAAGATGGTCATCATTCTTAATTTTTTTATAGAATAAGGGTGACAAACAAGCACACAGTCTACCTGATGGTAAGTGGATGCTGTGGCCCATAAATATCTTCATCTATCCTCGATTAAGAATCAAAATGCAGATGCGTTGTCACCCCTGAGGACCAAGATGGAATGCCTCGTTTTCAGTAAAAAGTGTCTCCGGTTCTCTACACTCACAATACGAAACGCAGCAGTATTTTGTAACATGCTATTTTGCGCTGGTATTCTGTGGAAGCGTGGACCGACCAACACGTGCTACAACCATTATATAGCTGCAGCGGTGCTCTATGTAAACTATTATTAATTACACATTATGTTAGCAGCGTAAGTACTTATTGTAATCTATTTTTAAAATGCTGCAAACATAATTAAGTTGGTATATACGTTAGGTTCGGGGCTGAAATCTGTCACAAATTTTATTAAAAAATGCTGAGGCTGCCAAACAATTCGTCGGTTCTGCAACCATTTGAATTCTCTTTTTTTTTTTTTTTTTTTTTTTTTTTTTTTTTATAGAAGAGGGGGCAAACGAGCATGTGGCTCACCTGATGTTAAGTGACTACCGCCGCCCATGATCAACCGCAACACCAGGGGAATTGCAGGTGCGTTGCCGGCCCTTTAGAAAGGAGTAAGCTCTTTTCTTGAAGGTCCCCAGGTCGTATCGGTCCGGAAAAATCACCGGTGGTAAATTATTCCACAGAGAGTTCAGTTGGGGAACCACGACTAAAGATCGAATAACGTAACTGTCCAGACAAATTTAATAACATAAATGAACTATACCATTCGTTGAACGTTACTAAGCTCAGCTTCGGGATCAACCGTCTTCTGCTCGATTTGTGCCGGCATCTTTTAAAATGTTAGTTTTATCCTCTAACACAAATATAAATAAATTAGTGAAAAGTGAAATGTTTATACGTCAAACGTAATTCTTCTGTCGTTCTAATGTTACTTTAAGTCAGTGTCAGTTTGGATTAATTACACGAAGAGAACTTTTTGTTGCAAAAATTTACCTCTTTCTATTATTATGCTGTTTTAGTTAATAAAAATGTACACGAGTAAAATAATCGTGTTACGTAAACGTGGAGGCCAGTTGCCTCGGTGTTCCTCCATACTTGTGGCACAATATCTCCTGCACAGTTGATAGATTCCAATTAACAATCGAAAATTGGTAACACGAGACACTGGTACCGTTACAGCCTATTAGTCGTAAGGGTATGCAATACCGGGATACCTGATCCCGAAATATGGATCCCATGCATTTTGCGGGACTAATTGTACGAAAATATTACGGAATCCCGCTGGATTGGCGGAATTACAGAGAAGCATGGTCCATAGCCGAGCCGAGCCGTGGTAGCTCGGATGGTTAGCGCTCGCTGTAAATTTCACAGTACGCGGAGCAAACCGGGTTTGATCCCCGCCGGCACCAATGAAATTGTTAATTGTGATTTTAAGTGCTGATTTACCACGTGCTCGTCGGTGAAGGGAAACATCGTGAGGAAACCTGCATGTCTGAGGAATAAGAAAAAAATATATTTCGAAGACATGTGAAGTCCGCCAAGACGTATTGGGGCAGCGCGGCGGACTATTCCTTGCCCTAAAACCCTCTCAGAAATGAGAGGAGGCCTGTGCCCAGCAGTGGGACGTATATAGGCTGTAACTTTACTTTACTTATGGTCCATACGTGTTAATGTTCGCGCGGCGGCGCGTAAACTAAGCTAAGCGATGCGTGGTGCAGAAGAAGCACGAAATCACTGACCATTTTCCAAGTGCAAACAGTTCTGTAGAAACGAGGGTATCACGCATGGTGTCAAAAGATGGTTTTTCATTCCGGGTTTTCTACACCTCGTCGGATTTACGAGACCTTTTTAAAGCCGGGGGGCTATAAGTTACCAAAATCGCCTAATTCTATCAAATTAATGGTTATGCATTTCGGCACGACTGTAAAAATTACCATTATTCGAGATCCTCTAAAGCTGAAAGAGAGCAACCACAGATTCACCCTCACATTCGACGAATGGACTTCAACGAGCAATAGGCGCTATTTAAACGTTAATGTTCACGCCTTGGCTAATGAAAAATCTATTTTTTGGAACTTAGGGCTGGTGCGGATTTACGGAAGTCTACCTGCAGAAACATGTATCACTGTTTTAAAAGAAAAAATATCATAAGACGAGCTATCTTTGGATAAGGATGTAATCTGTATTACCACAGATGGTGCTAAAGTCATGGTAAAAGTTGGGAAACTCATCAAACCCCATCAACAACTCTGTTATGCACATGGCATCCAATTGGCTGTTTTGGATGTTATTTATAAACAAAATACTTCTTCACGTAGTGGCCACGAAGCATCAAATGAAGAAATGTCAGTGCGAAATGAGACAGTTAGTGAAAGAGCTGATGAGAATTGTGACAATGACTTGGAAAATGACATTTTTGATTTGTCTTTTCCTACACATACAAGTGAAATAAAACTGACTGTGGAATATGCAGAAGTTGTTAAGAAGGTACGAAAAGTAGTAAAACTATTTAAAAATACACCTACTAAAAACGATCTGCCGCAGACGTATATGACAAAAGACATGGGAAAAAATATTGCTTTATTATTGGATTGTCAAACAAGGTGGTTAAGCCTGTGCGAAATGATAACAATATTCAACAAAATAAGATCGTGCGTATCGAAAACCCTGATTGACTTAGGTCTTGGTGCAAATCATGACTATGTTTTCACTGAACAGGAATATGATGTGCTAATGGATCTAGAACGAATATTACAGCCGGTAAAATTAGCAGTCGAAGTTTTGTGTAGACGTGAGTCTAATTTGATTACTGCGGAAACTACTTTGAGATTTATTATTAGCAAACTGATAAATATTAATAAACCGTTAGCCCGAAAACTTGTTGATTCGTTGAGGAAACGGATTTCAGAGCGGCGAACTCACTTGACCGCGGTTTTATTATACTTACATGATCCACAAAAGTACGAAGAAGACAAAAGTCAATTTATTTATGATGAAACATTCAATCTACCTCCAAAGAGTGTAATACGCAAGGCCATCAAAAATATAGTAGAAAGGCTAGAGTACACAGGAAGCAATGCAATAACCACTACTCCTGTTGATGATCCTTATGACGGCATCCCTCTCTTAATCTCGAGACGCAAACGGCAGCCGCAGCACCAATGTCACTTGAAAACGAACTCGAACTGACTTTGACTAGTATCAAAAGTCCTGGCTCAACAGCCCAGTCACCTAGGTCTGGAAGTATGAGTAACCTTAAGGTTTTGATAAAGAAGGAAATGAACTATTTCGAGTCGGGTGGATTAAAAGGCACTTACCTTCAGTTTGCCTATAACGCACTTATGACTATTGTACCAACCAGCGTGGAAGCTGAGCGGGCTTTTTCAGCTGCTGGCTACCTTGTGTGCAATATCAGAAGCTGTTTAGCAGATGACACAATTAATACTTTAACTTTTTTAAGAAGCTACTTCCAAAATAATGTTTAATTATCACTGCAATTTATGTCATCATCTGTATGTCTAAAGTAATAAATAAACCATTTAAAATATACCAAAAGGCTTGTTTTATTTGGCTTCAAATTAAAACCATGGAAACGAAGTCTTTAATTTAGTTTTCAGAGGTCTAGTTCCACCCTGCTGGATCCATCAAATACCTGGATCCAGCGGGAGTAAGATGGTTCAATCCAGCAAATACCTGGATTGAAATTATCTTGCGGAATTGCATTCCCTAGTCGTAACATAGGCATGCATGCCGTTGTAGCTCAGATGGTTAACGCTCGTTGTAAATATAACAGAACGCTAGTAACCCGGATTCGATCCCCGCTGGCACCAATGGAATCGTTAATTGCGATTTTAAGTGCTAATTTACCACGTTCTCGGCGGTGAAGAAAAACCATCGTGAGGAAACCTGCATGTCTGAGGAATAAGAAGAAAACATATTTCGAAGACATGTGAAGTTCGCCAACACGCATTGGGGCAGCGCGGCGGACACTTACTTGCCCTAAAACCCTCTCATAAATGAGGGGAGGCCTATGCCCAGCAGTGGGACCTATATAGGCTGTAACTTTACTTTACTTTTAGGCATGCATGCATGCATAACATGAACATAGACCTCCCTCATAGATTGCCTCATAGCGGAGACATTTGCCACAGTTGCCACACTCGGTAAGCGGGTTTGCAAACGCAGTTCATTTTATTTTTAGTCGTCATCAGGAAGACGCTGCTGCCCTTCTCCTGATTTGTTTCACTCTGTCAATTTTTACAACACGGGATGATATGGGGTAGTGGATATTTCACACCGCCACTACATCATCACATGAGACACAACTATATCAAAACATCAAATAACTCATCCTTGGCAGTCGGGTAAATAATCGAAAAACAATAAATAGGTATCTTTTATTACTGCTTTTAAATCATGCAAATACGTTTATTTATACATTTTGAATGGTTAAAGGATTTGTTTTTCGTAGAATATTTTAATTATATACCTAATTGTGTTTTTTTTTTTTATTATTTTTTTTTTTTTCTTCTTTTTTAAAATTAATAAAAAATTCGGGTAAAAAAAAAAACTTCAAAGGACAGAACTCTTTGAAAAACCTTCAAATGCCTCTATAATTATACAAATAAACGCTGGAGATGATTTTCATTAATAATATGAGGGCGCATTATCTTTTTATCAATGCTAACCATTTACTTGTAGTTAAGTTTAAAATCATCAACATTTTTTTAAAATTAATATCTAATAAGTGTACGACATAGTTACGCCGGCCTCTTTTGACCTTGGGTTTGCATTTAATTTTATTGAGCACTGGAACTCATGCAGATAAGATCGTGGTAGACCTACGTTTCAGCTTTACATAGTTGCGGCAGGGCTCGGCCGAGGCCTAATCAGACTCTCACAGAATATCAACGTTAAACAGTAGAATAATGCTGCTGTGTTTCGTATGTTGGATGTAGAGGATCGGAGACCCTTTTTACTGGTAACGAGTTATTCCATTTTATACTTTAACGACACATCTGTATTTTGATCGCTTCTCACTTTGATCGAAATTTTAATCGTTTGTGGGTGTATATGTCTATGGGCCATATATCTAATTACCACCAGATTGACTTCGTTTTTCACCATTATTAATACGTAAGTACATAAACACTCACGTCGTCACCCAGAGGGGTAGGCAGAGACTACAGAATTCCATTTAGCACGATCCTGACATACCTTTTACGTCTCCTCTACATCCATATACCTACGCATACATGCTCGTCGTTCAAGGGTACTCTTAATTTGGCCCATTTTCAATATATCGTCAATTTGGTCGATATACTTTCGCTTAGGACGTTCCTTTCACCATTATTATATTAAAAATGCAGATAGTAGGATTTCCCCAATTTCTCTATTTAAATTTGGATTTTTAATAGCTCTATATATCAGCGATAGGAATCGTAGTTCATTTGATAGAGTTTCCGGTCTATTCAATCTGACATAATAGCGGTGGTGATCCTGAAAATTAAGTAGAGTAGAATATAATTCTATAATCTAGTAGATGATATAGAATTTAAAATACCTAGGTTTAACCATAATACAATAAAAGACGAGTTTAAAATTGATGATTTATTTATTATCTTCACAAAACGTAAGTACAGAACTAGTCGAGACCTAAAATTAAAATTACAATGTTTAAGTACTCATGAGAGGTGCTTATTTTTCTTATTTAATTAAAAAGTGGTTAATTAATAACGATAAAACGTCCAGGATCGATTATATTACAACGGTAAATATATTTCTTTTAATAATTATAAAATCTGAAAATGTTCTTTTAATGCATATATTTTACATTTAAGTGTGAGGCGACAATAACTTTTATAAATTATTATGGTAAGTTTTGCTGTTCGGGAAATTTGACACAAGTTTGCAAAATACAATAATTGGCATAGTAATAAACCATACCCTGGTGGTTAGCGGTTAAAGTAGTTTGGAATGATTATAAAGTAATACTCACTCATACATAGAACTTAACGTTTGTGCTAATAAAAATTACAAGCATAATTATTAATTTTAAAAATGTCGCTATTTATATAAAAAAATACAATATAATATATTACTTTTATTGGCCTTCATATTGCTTTTTATAGTTGGGATAATAGGACATTTAATTGTAAATCATTTTAAAATTCAATTATAAATTCAGTCTTAAAATAAATAATTACAATAGTGTTTAAATTAATTCTATTAACTCATCGGGTATATAAAAAATGTACAACCATAAAGATTTAATTTTTATTATTATGCCGGTCACGCACACATGTGTAAAAAGTTTCGAGCACATGAAGGTTAAATCCCACACATTTTGTATAATTTGAACGTGGTAGAGTCAAGCTGCATTTTTTTAAACGTGATAGAGCCACCCTGTAGCTATATGTTCGTTGCAATACAAATGGGTCGGTGCGACTGAAGCTCTTAAAGAATATCAGCGTGAAATTGTATGGTAAAGGTAGAGAACGGGCTATTGGATTGGACTCTTAATTGACGATAAATGTTCTCTAAAAATAGGTGATCTGTGTGCTCGATTGCAACTCTTATTTTATAAAAAATACTCACAAACGCATATGAATATAGGTTTTTGCTTGTAACCCTCTGCAGTGCGTATTTTACAACTCTAATTTAATATTTGGTTGCTATATTTAAAGATGATTTTTGCAGGAGCACCATAAACATATATACGCGAATAGGGTTACTTATTCATAGCATTACATATGATTGACGAAGTGTTTGTCAAAAAACCGAAAGGTACAGATCGGTAAATTGTAAATATTAGTAAAATTGTGCAAAATAAAATTATACAAATTAGTAGCTTTCTACATTTGGGTGGCCGACATTACAAAAATTTTTACAGACAGAAAAATAACAGCGTTATAAACAAAGAGGTGTGAGAAAGATAAAGCAAACATTTTAACTATATCTCTTTCCTGTTTCTAGAATCGTGTTTGCTCATGTAAATTATCGTAATAGAGAATCTAATAAAACATGCTCAATTCTCGAAGGCGAACACTCAAAGCATTTTATTATGTATATAATGTATGTATTAGAATTACACAAATAAGAAAATGAAATAAGTAAGATTTCGCATATCGAAACATTTTATAGACATAAATGACAGAATCGTATCTGTTTAATTTACACGTGTAATAATATATCGTGGCATCAATTGTATTTAAAGCACTAAAATTTATTTCATTATCATCTAATATTTTGACAAAATTATAAAATGGAATTTCAGAACGGTTAAAAGATACAATATAAGGGGCATTGCCAACATACATTTTTGCTAAAACAAAAACAGAGCAATCATTATAATCCCCATAATTGCGAATTTTTATAGTCTGTAATTCCAATAAAAAAAAAATTGTATAGAAAATTGGTTATTTGTTATTTGATATAATCTCCTTTACATGTTTTCTCAGAGCTATGTTACTTTGTAAATTTACTTATCAATTTAGAAATATTTGTTTTTAATAAAATAGGTATTTTTCAGAGATATTGGTCCAATTTCCACTAAATTGCGGTATTATTAAGTATTTGAGTATTTGAGGCCAGTAAGGTACAAGTTTAAGAATCCGTGTTTGATAATTAAGATATTTATTTGAGCAACTCAGTAATAAAATGTAACTTAGGTATGTACGAAATTGAAAAGTATAGAAATAGAGTTGGACGTGTTAATAACACGACGTGAAGCAAATATTTTATCGTCGCGCGTCTATTAACTATGTATGTTCCTGTTTCATAAGATGTTATCATCTAGTTTTTCTGTTTTATGCATCGATACTTTGTTTGTGTCACGTTGGAACGATTTTCGACGATATTTTAGTTATGCTTACGGTATCTTATATATATATATATATATATATATATATATATATATATATATATATATATATTGTTTAATAATATAATTATAATATTGTTTTAACCTGATGTAGATAAAATTGACTGAAGTGAAAACAAGGCACTCTTTGAAGGCCGATTGCGGTATTATAATCTAGATTTTAATATATTGCTATGAAAATTAATATTTCCACATTAAAGCGCGGTCATTTTTTAATTGCTTTACTGCTATGCAGTATTAATATATTTTATAACTAGTTTTTACCGCGACTTCGTCTGATTAGAACTTAAAAAAAATATTACTGCAGAACTTTAACATCTTCCATGTCTTTTTGATAAAATATAGCCATTCCGAAAATTAGCCTGAAGAGACCGACAGACAAAATTTTATACATTTTATAAGTTTAATAGAAGGTACTTATTTCATTATTACAAACAGAGACTTCAATTTTATTTATCTTTTCTTTTTTAAATAAAATGTCTGACTAATGTTAAAACATAACCTATACTAATCTCATTCCCGTTCTGTTAAAAATATATGTTATACGATAAACGTAGGTTTTCCAACTACAGGTAAAAGTATTAGGTAATTAATAAACTTAAAGTGCACAGCCTAGAGAATATATAAAGCAATAATGCTATAGCAGTCATTATTGTCACGCTTTAATGTGTAAATTATTTAAATATTTTTCTAGCGCTTTTTAAGGCACAATACAAATTACCTATTACTTTAAAAATAAAAATAAAAACTAAATTATAAATGTAAGTACCTATGTGTTTTGCGAAATTTATACGATTAGTGTTAACGTTGAATGGTGTTAGAACTATCAAATCTGTTCTATATATACGTAAAATCGTAACAGATCGCTTTAATCCATTTTTTTATTTTAGTGGTAAATAATATGGCTATTTTAAATATTAACATTTATGGTACTATTAACTTAAATCTAGTATCATTTTTAATGTGCACCAAAGTTTTTACGTGAAACGAGTACGCGTTAGAACTAACATGTATAATCTCATTTAAGGAATACGATGTTATGTACATTGCGGCTTAGTTAACAGTTGAGTTAGTTTTGTACGGATCGATTGCGAAATGAATGTCGATAATTAATGCAGTTGTGAAACATGGCGATTTAGTAAAAGTTAGTATTTCTATTAGTTATTACTTCTTCATGTCGTTCCTTTAAAGATTCGTTCGAATAAACAAAAAATTCTCTTGGATTTAATTATCTATATCATGATATCTGTTGTACCATTCGCCTTAACAGATCCGACAATTTATGTGCATTTTGTAAATATATGTTTCTATCAAAGATGCCTAAATCTACACAACGGCCGAGATCGATTTTGGGTGTGTTCCGATATACAATGTGACCACTGTAAGGTGTGACGTTAATTAATTACCCTGTGAAGTCGTTCCTTTTTAGTTTGGTATACTGGTTACTGTTTAAAACGGAACGCAGTATAGTGTATATTATTATATATATATATTTATATATTTTTTTTTATGAAAAATGAAAATAGTTATCATGTACACGTTTCTGTTCAACAAGAAAAATTATTATTTGAATGTTGTTGCTTTTAAAATTCAATATCCGAGTTTATTCGAATAAAATTATTAATTAATAATAATAACAGTCATTCGTGGAAGCTGTTAAATCTCTAGGTCTTTGCTGTTATGTTTTTGATCACGTGATCAAAGTACTGAGAGCACACAGTACAACTCACAGTAGAAAATGGCGGCGATTTATGACTCTTTCCCTAGGGTACTGAGGCAGTATACTGGTAGTCCATAACGGAACGATTTTTTCACCAATGAGACCACTCAGCAGTGCTCGCAGTGTATATCTCAGAACACGACCTTTATCTCGTCTTAAGTGTAAAAATCGTGCGCACACTAATAGTCTAACATTCTACGATAACTCCAGTAAAACGTTAAAAATTATATTTAATGTTACAATAAAAGTTTTAATTAAGACACTAACTATCACTGCTAATGTGTATACATCAAACGGTTTACCGAATAAAATCAAAAAGTATCCTACACACGCGGCAAAACTGAATGCGTCAAGTTGTAACAAAATGGTGGACGTAAGCAAGATGGATGCCACGTCATTTTTATAAAAACACACGGAGGTAAGTGTAATTACAGCGGGGTAAACGATTGGGTCGTATTGTTTTATTAAATGTAGGTACAATATTATTGTTACTGTTATGTGGTCTATGGCTTCATAGATTAGGCGCACCAAGAGTTGGGTACAGCAGATCACCGCTGAAAAAATCCGAGGAGCCTTGAAGTTCGGGTTGGTGCGGGCGCCTCGGGGAGTTTCCTTCGCTTCTCTTGCGTCGTCAGTTTGTGCTTCATTTGCTCATCGATCAGCTCTTGCATATCCATCTGTAATAATTGTAAAAATACAGCTTTAGAATAAGTTAAACATAAGAAGAGTACGAGTAACTATTAAATTATAATGGCAAAGTTATGATGAGTTCCTGTTGCTAATTTAAATATACTTGATGGCAAGATTACATCCTATTTTCAAATGAAAATTTCTTGTATTATATGTATAATATACATATGTAATTGGTTTCTCAGAACGATTTCTCCAAGGTAACTAGTTGACAAAGTCAAGGTTGTTATTTATGTTTTTTTATAGAATAGGGATAAACGAGCACACAGTCCACCCGATGGTAAGTGGATGCTGTGGCCCACAGACATCTACGTTTAACCTCGATTCAGAATCAAAATGCTCTTCTCAAAGTTCAAAATGCGGTCCTCTATACTCACCATACGAAACACAGCAGCATTAAGCTGCTATTTCACGCCAGTACTCCGCGGGAGCGTGGTCCGTCCCCGGTCGAGCCGATCCATCCGTGCTGCAACCATAATATAGCAGCAGCGTGGCTCTACCACGTGTAAAAGTAGTTTTGTTTTCGTTATTAAACGTTACGTTTTTTTTAACGTACCTAGTACGTATACTAATACGTGTTAACCACCACCACCACCATCATAGCGTAGCCGTTACAAAAAAAAACAACCGAAACAGAAGACGAGAAGCAACATCGTCCTATTAACAACCGAAAACAATAATAAAAGAACCAGTGCATGTTGCCGGTGGTGACTTATTGAGCTGCGACGTGGTGCTCCACCGCTATGAGGACGCTCAAGGTCGCTCAGCGAGCTATGGAGAGGTCTATGCTCGGAGTTTCTCTGCGTGATAAGCTTAGAAATGAGGATATACGCAGTAGAACCAGATTGACCGACATAGCCTAATGCATTAGTAAGTTGAAGTAACAATGGGCCGACCATATAGCTTGAAGAGCCTATAACCAATGGGGCAAAAAGATTCTCGAGTGGCAGCCTCGTACCGGTAGGTGAAGTG
Source organism: Parnassius apollo (assembly GCA_907164705.1). Classification (NCBI taxonomy): domain Eukaryota; kingdom Metazoa; phylum Arthropoda; class Insecta; order Lepidoptera; family Papilionidae; genus Parnassius; species Parnassius apollo. The sequence continues at coordinate 4,067,280 of CAJQZP010000547.1, read as the reverse complement.
TAGGGCGACCCCCCACTAGATGGAGTGACGACCTGGTAAAACATGCAGGAAGTCGATGGATGCAGGTGGCTCAGGACCGTGCTTTGTTCCGTTGGTGTGTTCTTTGGGGGAGGCCTATGTTTAGCAGTGGATTTGTGAGGGGCTGTAATGATGATGATGATACCTTCCAAATCTAAATCTAAATCTAAGAGATCTGTGATTGGAAATGCAGTTTTAATAGGCTGTAATGAACAAATGAACAAGAGAAACGTCTTAAACAACCTTATACATCTTCCTCATTGACAACATGATTTGGGTTAGATTTTGAAAAAGATATTTTACAATCAATCGGATGGCTCGATACTTTCCTGTAATTCTTTATAAGAGATAGAGTGAGCAAGAGTTACATACCTGCCACTGCTCGAGCTGTTGCCCAAGGTCCACCTTCTGACGCACAGCTTCATACAGCTGGCTGTTGGCCTGCATTAGTTCAACCCGCGTCTTCGCCAAAGCGACCTGAAATAAAATACAGATACACCTTCAATATTTCAAAACTCATATTATTATAACAGTAATTATATTAGAACAAAAAGAAAGAAATGGATCACCAGAAGGCAGTTTGTATATCAGAAACATTTAAATCAATATTAGTTTTAATGTAACGGGTAGCAGCAACGACTTTCTTTTACAGGTCTAATTAACCGACTCCAAAAAGGAGGCCGTATTCAACTCGACTGTAGTTTTTTATGTATGTTACCTCAGATAAATTTTCTGGGTGAACCGATTTTAATTACTCATTGGTAATTGGAAGGTGGTACTTTTCGTGTGGTTCCATATAAATTTCATAAGGATCTGACCAGAAGTAAGTAGTAAGTTTCAAATTATCCTTTAAAAAATGTGTATTTAATTGACTTCGTATACAATGGTTCGTTTGTATTGAAGTCGGTTGTACAAAATTTTTAATTTTACCAATTGTTTTAGTAATGTCCAAATATTTGGAATGGAATGTAATTTTTAATTAAAGCATCGAGCAAGAACTTTTAAGTCTGAGTCTAAGAGATCCAGTTTATATATCGGAGTTCATATAAATTATATAATATATATTATATAATTTATATGAACTCCGCCAACAAACAGTCTCCTCCCTTTTCCGAAATCCGCTCAGTAGATAATAAGAAAAGGTCTGGTGCAGTATTGGGTCAGCTGCTAATTAAATTTTTTATTTTTTTTATAGTTATTTGACCTCTAATCATTGACTTATATATTACTAGCGTACTCTAATTTACTTATTTTTGTATTAATATTTGACTTATGCGTTTGAAATAAACTGTTTGATACGTCGCGTCGCGTCGTTCGTAATGCTTAGGCACAGCAATGGAATTGAATATTTTGCTGTCTCTCCATCCGATTACAATGTTGCTTTTAAAGTAAGAGTGAATAGACTTTTGTTAATCTAAGTCAGTGCGCTTAACCATCTTCGGCTGAATCACCACTTACTGGTGAGAAATTAGTCAGGCATTGGATCATAATAGTTGCAAAAACTTGGCTACTTAATGTCATTTAGAAAAGGACGTGGTTAAAAGTAGGAACCAACCTATTTGCACGTTTTGAAATAAAGTGAAATGAATCTCGATAGTTTTTTTGGTCAAATACGAGAAATATGTAGCACAAACCTCGGCGGCCTTCTTCCTCTCGATGGCCTCGTCTCTTTCTTGGCGTGCGCGGGTTACAGCCTCGTCGTTTTGAAGACTGTTGTAGTTGGCGTCGTTGAGCAACTTGTCGCGCTCTTCTGCCGCTGCGCGCAGCTCTACTTCTGCCACTGATAACTAGAAGGAGAAGAGAGGAGAGGTCAGCTAATGCAACAGGATATTCATGTTGTTAATATATGTTGTTGATAATTAATATCTTATTATTCCATTCCGTGTGATGGCGGTGTCAGGAATAAAGATATCCACTAACTTAATAACGATTCGTGGGTGGAAGCGACAGAAGTAAACATACCAGGAGATAGGCAGCAACGTCTTTTTAATAACCACTAATAAATTAAAGAAACGCGGTTGCAAACCCGCCGCCAAGTATGGCAAGTATGACAAATATCTAAATATCTTTGAGACAAGAAGTTGGCGGTGTTTCAAACCCGTGTCTCGGAAAGCACGTAAAGTCGTTGGTCCTGCGCCTGATCTCTCTCCGGTCGTGTCGGAGACAAATATCCCTTCTTTGAGGCAAGAAGTAGGCGGTCTTTCAAACCCGTGTCTCGGAAAGCACGTAAAGCCGTTGGTCCTGCGCCTGATCTCTCCGGTCGTGTCGGTTTACCGTCTCATCGGATTATGAGAGTGAGGGAATAGAGAGTGCACCTGTGCTTGCACATACACTTGTGCACTATAATCCTGTCCTGCCCAGATGACTAGTCTCCGTTGAGACCTAAATTCGTTCTTCCAGAATTTATTATTCACTATGACATGTGGCTCGGAAAGACCTATGTTCAGCAGTAGACTTTGATAGACTGCGATAGTCAAGGTAACTACTATTTCGTTAGGTCGAGGTTTCAGCTAACTTGACTAGAATATAATTAATTCTATATAAATTATAATAATACTTATTGAAAGTAATTTATGTTTTTACCACTCTTTTGTAAGTCCTTGTTGTTGTTTTAAGAACCAGCAAGATACGAAGCTAAGACTTTTTAAATATTAATGTACAATACAAAATGTTGTACAATAAAATATTTTTTTTATTAAATTTACTATCAATCGTGTATTATTTTAAATATAAACAACTTTTGCTTCATATTTAACAATTATTGTCATCTCCCTGTCAGTCACTTAGATATTTACTTCGAGTAATTACATACATACGTAATATTTATGTATAAGAAAGCAATGATCCTATAGGACCTCTTTTTTCCTATAAGATCATTGGAAGAAAGAATCAGAAAACAGACGGATATAAGCTATTACGGTCGACTCTCACAATGTGCCTGTATCCACGCTTCCGTCGTTCGGAACAAATGTGAAAATAGGAGCATTATCGAACCACATCGCAGCTACATTCGCCGTGCTCTAAACTAAGCCATTGGAGGGCATTTAGAGTTCCGCGTCATGCACACACTACATAAAAGTTACTATTTTTTATTTAATAACTAAACGTTAGAGACGCAAAACTAAAAATCGACTTCAAACAAACAAATATACTTAATATAATCATCGAAATCAGTTGACTTGGTAAATAAATATTTGTATGTCGTACAAAAGCTTTTACATATTGAAAAGTGTGATGATTACCTCATGGATTTCATTCATCATTCATCACACCTTGACTAATTGTATATGGTATCACTCTTAAGGTACCTTCCTTCTAGAAGAATAATTGCCGTAGGACAACGTGGTAAAGAATCATCGTTGAATATTCACAATAAATATTCCGACGCATCGATAACCTCTTCATTTTTTGAAGTTGGCTTAAAAAATAATGTTGTGTAATAATAATAAACTATTAAACACTAATTTGAATATATCAATAAGATTAGGAATCTGTTATAAACTATTTATTTTGAAATACTATAAATTCTAGGAAAAGATAATATACATATAACAGAAACCAGTTGCTTAAATTCAGGTGTAACCTACATACATGAGTAAATGACCCTGATGAATAACTAAGCAAATTACAACATATCTTCACATTTTGAGATCTCTATAGGATCGGAATCGGAATCTACTATTTTAAACGGATGACTGTGTGTTATAGAATATAGTATTTTCGAGGCCTGTAAGAAATTAAATTTTGAAAATTTTTTTAGAAGCATTTTGGTTCCAAAATCGATCATACGAAAAAGCGACACTAAAAAGAGACAAACTATAGGACTTAGCCAGCGAGAGAAAGAGATAGAATACAGTTGTGGCATAGTAACATTATTTTATCTGTGGTTGTGGGTTCGAATCCGGCCATTCGACTACCGTCTTTTAAGTGTGAGTGTTACAGCGTTTCCTATTACACGGTCTCCTGTTTGTGCGGTGCTTAAAAGATGGTTGGTATAAATATTAGCTTTTAAAATAAACAATATATAGATTAACCAATTTATAAAAAAAAAATAAAATTAAGCATAATTAATAAAATTATCTTATTTCAAATTTTTATTTATTTAGTCTGTAACATTACACTAAATAATAATTAGACAAAATTTTATGCCGCACTTGTGGTTGAAAATGATAATTTTAAATGAATCATTTACCGTGAATTTTTTTATTTTATATTTAATTTTATTTGAAGGTTTCACTTCTACCGCGTGTGAACGGCAAACATTCGTTTTTTTTTTTAATAAAAGGGTGATAAACAAGCACACCTGATGGTAAATGGATGTTGTGGCCAAGACACCTACATATATCCTCGATTAAGAATTAAAATGTAAATGCGTTATCACCCTTCAACATCTTCAGTTCTCTTTATACGCAACAGAGTAGCACAAAACTGCTATTTTACACTGGTATTCTGTGATATTAACATATTACCACTAATCTAATCTAGTCGAAAATTACAAAACAATAAAAAAAAGAAAGTAGAGCATCGCGTGCCCAGCGCACATATAGTGAAAAAACCAAGACCGATGCGTGAGAACTAGCCTTAACGGGAGGTGTAGGTGATAGTTAGCGCATTCATAGTCGATGGCTAATCTTAGATCTTCTATTTTGTAGACCGTAATTACCTTGTTATGCCCCATACCATTATGATGGCAATTTACTACGACACTACTTACTGCGACAATATGTCGCATGTCGCAGTAAGATGGTTGAAGCTATGATATAATTATATCCCTAGGGATATAACTATATACCGCATTATAGTTATATGACAGCGGTTCATAACTGTCTTACTAGGAATATAACTACGATATTTTTTTATAGAATAAGGATGACAAACGAGCACACAGTCCACCTGATGGTAAGTGGATGCTGTGGCCCATAGAAATCTACATCTATCCTCGATTACGAATCAAAATGCAGATGCGTTGTCATCCGTGACGACTAAGATGGAATGCCTTTTCAGTAAAAAGGGCCTCCGATTCTTTACACTCACTATACGAAACACAGCAGCATTAAGCTACTATTTTACGCTGGTATTCTGTGAGAGCGTGGACCTTCCCCGGTCGAGCCCCCCATTCGTGCTACAACAATACTACCAATATAACTGCAGCACGGCTCTACCACGTATATAACTGCTAGAAATGTCAACAGGTCTAAACTTAGTTCTGGCATAACGCATACGAAATATGTTAAAACGCGCGTCAAAATTATTGGCCTTGTTTTTACAATGTAGCATGAATCTTAAAGTTTATATTTTGCAAGTAAATAGCGCATAAAGCCTCAAAATAATGGCCCAACCTTGGTGACAAGAAGGTATCCGGAGAGCGACAAGGTTCTGACTTTCACGGATTTTATTTCAATTTGACGTTTATATGTAGAACGTAACTTTAAGAGTACTTTTGGTTTCAAATTATACGATTATTGATTATCTACCATATTATTAATAATTATTATCTACCATATTATTAATAATTACATGATTAAGTACAGTTTATACGTGGTAGAGTCACGCTGCAGCTATACATATTATGGAGGTAGCACAGAATGGGTCGGCTTTACCGGGGCAGGACCACGCTCTTATACTATCAGCGTATAATATATATATTTTTTTTTTTTTTTTTTTTTTTTTTTTTTTTTATTTTTTATAAGGAAACCAGGCATTCCAGCTTAGTCCTCAGGGGTTAAAACTTATCGAAATTTGGATTCTTAATCGAGGGTAGATGTAAATGTCTAGTTTCCAGCATCTACTTATCATCTGGTGGACTGAGTGACTCTTATTCTATAAAAAATTAATAAAGGACATCATGATGGGGCTTCAAGAAGTTATACAACTGAAAAAAGGGTTTGAAAAGGTATTTCTAACAATATTCGTGTTTGAATCAGATAAAACTATTGCAATATATATTAGCGTGAAGCACCCCACTGAAACAGTACGGTCGCAGCATGGTCAACGACCCATAACGTGCGGTGAAACAAACTGGTCGGACGGTAACCGCACTGACGTCATGGAGCCTGGCTCGGATTTTAGGATCTGAAAGCCTTACCATAGATTAATAGAAATGTAGAGCCTTACCACAGTTTGATATAATTGTTACTACGATCTTAGTCAATTTCGATCTATAGGTTAAAGTTAAGGTTAAGGTATAAACTCCTTTTGAGCTACAAAGGGAGTTTATTTATTCGAAGATCATTAACTAAATCGCTGACGGGGGCTGTTTTAAACTAATTGTCCAGTTCGCATTAAAGCTACTTACATATGTATAATACACTTTGTTGTTTACCAAGAAACAGAAAATAACAAAATATACAACTATTAAAGGAAATTAAAAGGTGATGCGATTGCTACATAGAATTGTCTACCGAAAACCCAAAAAAGAATTAAATAGAAAGAGAAGAAAGATTAACGGGTAGGCTGCACTACAGTAACAAAGGATAACAACTTATGCACTAAAAAAAAAATACGTGTGGCACTCGGTGACTGCCGCGGTAAAGCTATTGCATAGCATTTTTATAAACTTATGCAATTATAATTATTTATTTATTTTATTTATGCAGTTAAGTCTTTTATATTAAATCAAGTTACACTTTTTGAGCGTGGTGACCGATAAGAAAACAATTTTTTTTTCTCTTATTGAATAAATGAGAAGTTAATATTGTTTAAAATATTTTTAATATCGTACAATACATGTAGGTTATTCAGGAATTTTTATCATTGAGTTAGCAGCTAGTGTACACGCATACGTCTAGTCGCACGCACACAAACACCGTGCCGAAGTCTGCCGAGTGCCGAAGTCTGCCGAACTGAAACGACGTTAGACGATGCACGGCTTTCAACGCCACACCTCCGTGCCCGTCGGAGTGGGGAGCGTGAGGTTTTTTTCGTTACGGAATTTCTGGATTCAGTCCCCGCGCTCAAGGCCCGCGATAGAAGCTATGCAATAGCTTAAAAGACAACAGACTTAAAGACGGTAGATCAGTGACCATTTATGATAAAAGTATAATGTAGTTCCCAAGAAATAAATAAACGATTTTTGTACGAACGAAATTATACTATAAGTAGGTCTTAGGGCTTCAATAAAACTTGAACTGGACCTATTTTATTGAAATTTCGTATGTGTGTTCGAGTTGGTTGGTAGGTGGCACTATCGAGATGTGTGAAGCCGGAGCGGATTGCTACTATCTCATAAAATAGTGTTCTTTTACAAAAAATTGTCTTGTTTTATTTAAAATCGATATTAAAAATATTATGTACGCAACTAATATAATGTCAGTTGTTCCTTTTTTGTTTTTTTTTTTTACATATTTTCTGTAGTGTTAGTATTTCTCTTGTGTAGTTTCTTCTCGGCCAGTATATTTATACAGCAAAAATTGATAAAATGCTAATGATGGATGCCCACGAACTTTTTCTGTCACTAGGCCGTTGTTACTTTGGTATGAGATGTGTGTTGTTATTTGACAGATTTCATAGCGGGGGTGTTAATTTGTTAAAAAATGTAGGGATTAATGTTTTGTTCTTGTAATATTAGTTATATTTTATATTAATTAGATTAAAAATAATTAAACTAAAATACAAGATTATTATAAAATTTTTCTTTTTTTTTTAAGAATACCATCGTAACTGTGTGTTGTGTGTTTCGTATGACGAGTGTAGAGAACCGGAGACCCTTTTTTACTGGAAACGAGGCATTCCACCTTAGTCCTCAGGGGTGACAACGCATCTTCGTTTTGATTCTTAATCGAGAATAAATGTAGATGTCTATGGGCCACAGCATCCACTTACCATCAGGTAGACTGTGTGCTCGTTTGGCACCCTTATTCTATAAAAAAATTAGCTGGTCCAAGTATTTTTTATTCTTTATAAATAAATAAAAAAAAAATCATGATAAGATTTTATTTAGAGGCGACAGATGGAAACTGAAACAGGAGATGGGCAGCAGCATGTTCCTGATAACTGCTCAAAAAATCCGCGGTCGACGACGCCTGCCAAGCGTGGTAGTTGTGGCAAAATCATCTCCATGCGGCAATCTATAGTGGAGGCCTATGATCAGCAATGGAAGTAGGGCTGAAATACATAGATGGATGTAAATTATGTGCATTAAAAGCTGTACAAAAGTATAACAACAGCTTCAGATACTTCAACTTTGGTTTTTTGAATCACGATCTATCTATATTAGTTTGCCCAAGGAGGATCAACTCTCAGCTTGCTTAAATGGTTAGCGGTCCAACTGGTTTCTAAACTATTGTTCCGGACTAAAACGTAAGGTCAATCGCTTATTATGACCGTATTTGGTAGGAGACGGTGGATTAAATAGATTTTATGATCTGTTGTGGGCAGCGCGTTGGAGGATACGTCAAAAAAGCCGATTCTAGTTTCGTAAGTACATAGGTTTAATATATATTTTTAAAGACTTCCATTACTGTCGACCGCCTTTTAAGTCGACTTCTGTAGGACTTTTGAAATTCGCGCAAAAAAGCATTAATTATGAAAGGGTTGCAAACAGATGAACAGACAGAGACGAAATGGGAAGATGGGATTTTCTTTTCATAGAATAAAGTTGACAAACGAGCACCTGACTATAAGTGAATGCTTTAGCCTATAGACAGCCACATGTCAAAATGCGTTGCACACCCCTGATGACTAAAATTAAATGCCTCGTTTCCACTAAAAGAGATTTCCAGTTATGTCTAATAAATGCTAGAAATGCGGTCTTTAAGGATTATGCTAGGGTATTGAGTCTACGAATACAGTATTCCCTGAAAGGATAAATCGTGGTATGCAAGATGATGTTGTGTTAAGCTTCGGTGGTTTGGTAGTAGAAAGAATGATGAGAAAAGAGTGACAAAGCTTTTATGGCAGCTTGAACGGCCGAGTCGGGAAGGGACGCCCTACGAAAAAGTTTATCGACCAAATTGGCGATATTTTGAAAAGGGGCCACGTTAGAAGTACCCTTAACCGACGAGCATGTATGCGTAGATATATGGATGTAAAGGAGGCGAAAGAGGTATGTCAGGATCGTCCAAATGGAAGTCCGTAGTCTCTGCCTACCCCTCTGGGTGACAGGCGTGAGTGTTTATGTATGTATTATGTATATGTTTTTTTTTCTTCAAATTTATGATCTAATAATATATAATATTATCACATTGCCACATAATAGTTACGTCAGTCGGGTACAATAAGAGTACATAAGTCGGGAATTCAATACTTATATATATATATATATATATATATATATATATATATATATATATATATATATATATATATACGTGGCAGAGTCACGCTGCAACTATACTACGGTTGTAACACGAATGGGTTGGCTCGACCGGGGAAGGAGCACGCTCTCAAAGAATACCAGCATAAAATAGCAGCTTAATACTGCTGTGTTTCGTATGGTGAGTGTAGAGATCCGGATGACCCTTTTTTTACCGGAAATGAGGCATTCCATCTTAGTCCTTGGGGGTGACAACGCACTTGCATTTTTATTCTTAATCGAGGACAGATGTACATGCCTACGGGCCACAGCATCCACTTACCATCAGGTGGACTGTGTGCTCGTTTGTCATCCTTATTCTATAAAAAAAATGTCTTAGCATCGACAAGAAATTATTAATTTATTATTTTGAAGTTGATTTTTATTTTTTATTAAAAGCTTAATTTAACTCTAACATTATTGTATTCTATTACGTGAAGTTAAATGTCCGTCGAACGGTGGTAATCGAAAGTGGCGTGGTCACCACTCGTGGCGATCATAGTGCACCCAATCGCAGGTACCGTTCACCATTGTGCCGGTTTTGAATTGATTTCTCACCGATATTAGTTTCCTTTTCGCGTTGTTTACGGTTTTCGACGCGGGCGATAAGCAACGTCGTTGTTTTGAATTAATCGCTTGAAATTCACCGATTGCAGTTCACAATAACACATTAATAACTAGTGGTTGCTTAGTGGTTGAAATTCGACCGTAATGAGGGCATCCACAACTGTTTATGCCATCAGAGAGGCACCGCTATGTAACAGGGTATATTTAACATATGATATATTTAACAGATTTCATAGCGGGGAAGTTAATTTGTTAGGAAAATGTAATTGTTACTGTTTCTTTCTGTAATATTATAGTACGTGGGAGTAATATGGTTATCGGGTTAATATGGTTCTTATAATTCAAAAACTACGACCTTGTTTGCAGAGATTACTCAGTGATACGATAGCTTTTCATCGGTCAATCAAATATGGTCAAATGGGTCAAAAGGGCGCTGCTTCATCGACGGCATTTTGACAGTAGACATTATAGTAAATATTTTAGTCGATTTTAATATTGTGTAGTGTAGTTAGTTTTCTTTAGGTTGATTTTTGAAGTAATAATGCCAGAGCTTGTTTGCTATTTTTTTTGTTAATATATTATTAGTCATAATATAGGACTTTGTGTTTTTGTCTATGTCCTCCTCCTAGTCTTGGTTTTATAGGGCGGCAAAGCTTAAGTAAAGTAAAAAGTAAAGTAAAGTTACAGCCTATATACGCCCCACTGCTGGGCACAGGCCTCCTCTCATTTCTGAGAGGGTTTTAGGGCGAGGAATAGTCCGCCGCGCTGCCCTAATGCGTGTTGGCGAACTTCACATGCCTTCGAAATATTTTTTTTCTTATTTCTCTGACATACAGGTTTCCTCACGATGTTTTCCTTCACCGCCGAGCACGTGGTAAATCAGCACTTAAAATTGCAGTTAACAATTTCATTGGTGCCGGCGGGGATCGAACCCGGTTTGCTCGCGTATTGTGAAATTTACAGCGAGCGCTAACCAACTAAGCTACCACGGCTCTAAAAAAAGCAAAGCTTAAGGTGAAGATATTATCCTCACGTAGCTTAGTTATATTTCATTTTAATTAGATAAGAAATTATATTTATTAGATAACCCAAACTACGAATATTCCTAAAAGTAGAGAAATTAAAAGGAAGGTGTTAAAAATAATCAAAAAATGCGATTTTTTCGTATATTATTGTAATATTATAGAAACTGACTAACTTTTATCAATGCATATTTCTTAATGAAATTGTGTAACAAAAAACTTCACCACAATTTCAACTAACGATATCTAGTGAGAAGAAGATCATTAGCCCTCATACATTAAATTTTTAGGTTTGATTATCAAGTAAACTGTATTTCACTATAAAATATAAAACACAGATTCCTTATATACAAAATATAAAATAAAAGCATTTTTGTTAAGATATACACTCTGCAGCCCATTGAAAAAAAAACATTTGATATCATACAAAATTCACAGCTTATTAGGTCAATCTGTCAGTAATTATTTGTGGGCAATACTTTAAAATTCTTGGGCAACAATCTCTTTTCTGCGCGACTGTTTGACCACAGACTATTAAGTGTTTGACAATGGCCTAAGAATAATAGCAACTGATTATGCTTGTACTTACTCTAAAACATTGGCACTATGAAAGTCAAGAAACAATATAAGTTGTCTCTCTCCCTTTCTCGGTAAAACAGAAACAGAAATCTACCGCCATCTACCGGAGACCATATAGTCTTTTCCCATTGTCACCTCTTACGACTCCTACGGGAAGAAACTAATTGATGATGTATCCTGTTAATTCACCACCATACTTCAAACCTGGACCTGTGCACATAAATACCAAAAGAAATTAAACCATTGAAAGAACTTACCTTAGAAGACAGGTCAGCGATGATTTCATTCTTTTCATCGATCTGCCTCTCCCTCTCCAGCGCCCTTCTGGCGTGGGCAGCGATGGAATCTCTCACGCGAGAGCCTTCTAGGGTAGCGTATGCTGCGACCGCGTCAGCACAGGCGGCCGCTAGGGCTCCGCGACGAAGGCATTCACCCTCCTCACCGTCCAGCGATGATATGGATAAATCAGAATGAAGACCTGGAAATAGAAAAATGGTTAATAAATGAAAACCCTCTCTTTATAATATACGAGTGACAAGCGAGCACACTGTCTACCTGATGGTAAGTGTTTCTGTGGTCCATAGACATCCACATTTATCCTTGATTAAGAATCAAAATGCAGATGCGTTGTACCCACGAGGACTAAGATGGAATGTTTCCAGTACACCAGGTCCCCGGTTCTCTACACTTCCATGCGAAAAACAGCAGCATTAAGTTGCTATTTTACGCTAGCATTCTGTGAGAGCGTGATCCTACTCAGTCGAGCTGAGCTATTCGTGCTACAATGAGAATATAGCTGTAGTATAAAGAATTTTTGATTAATTAAGAGGCGTGACCTATTCGTGCTACAATGAGAATATAGCTGTAGTATAAAGAATTTTTGATTAATTAAAAAGGCGTGACCTATTCGTGCTACAATGAGAATATAGCTGTAGTATAAAGAATTTTTGATTAATTAAAAGGCGTGACCTATTCGTGCTACAATGAGAATATAGCTGTAGTATAAAGAATTTTTGATTAATTAAAAGGCGTGACCTATTCGTGCTATAATGAGAATATAGCTGTAGTATAAAGAATTTTTGATTAATTAAAAGGCGGGTATAATGTTTAAGATATTCAAAAATAACTAATTCGATTGACAATTACGGGTAGCGATAACAAGGTAATGTTTTTATTCCTACTCACTTTACGGACATGAAGTCCAAAGTGACTTAATAAACCTTTTATCCATCCATTATAGTATATAAATATTCGCTGCTGAACATATTTAAAAAAAAAAAAACTTTATTGCGTTCCCTTAGAAAAAAAGGACACAAAGGGCGGACTTAATGCCTAAAGGAATTATCTAACATTCAACATAGGCCTCTCCCAAACCGTGGCTTATGTAAGGATATCCACTACCCCGTATCGGCCTGTGGGTGTCGTAAGAAATGACAGAAGGTAGCTGAAACAGGAGATATGCATTCTACCTGATGACATCTCAACATAATAAAAATAAAAGTGGTTGCCAACCGACCTGCCAAGCGTGGTAACTATTAAAAAATCCTTTCTATGATACAATTTATGGCAGAGATATAATATTATTAAGTGCAAATCGACTATTGCGCAGGTAAGTATAAATAATAGTATTACGTATGACAATGGTAATTTGTATATATTTTTAAGACAATTCTTATTTAATGATTTCTTATATTTACGCGAACACTACACATTGAAATAATACTAGTTTTTACGGAATTTATTGCGTATGTTTAACTTTTTAAATACCCGACGTTTCGAACGCTTTACAGCACTCATGGTCACGGGCGGGACTGAGATGTTCAACGTCCATATGTCATAGTTAACCGCGGTTACCATAGATTAAAATTTAACTTTGGTTCCGATCTATGCAGTATGAACTTATGGTATCTTGAAGTCTTGCAGTTGTATGCTTGGGTTGGGATTTAATTTTATTTATTATAGGATCCCAAGCAGATGGTAGCACCCAGCCATCTTCTCTATTGAAATTAGGATGTTTTTTGATTTCAATAGCCTCGCGAATCATCCTTGGAAGGAATCGGTGTTCTTTAGCGAGGATTTGCGGTCTATCAAATCTGATGTAGTGACGGGGGCGATCCTGTACGTGTTCACAGACTGCAGACTTCCCGGAGCGTCGATTCTTCACATCAGCTATATGTTCTTTAACGCGGGTTTTTATTGATCTTTTAGTTTGTCTTATGTAGGAGAGACAATTCTTATTATTCCTTGTTGAATTAAAGAAAACGCAACTTTGCGATCGGAATCATCTTGGTGACCGGTACCTCGATCATTCTATCTGTCGTAAATCTGTCATAGGGTTTCTCAGAGATTATAACTATGATTTTAATATACTTTAATACAACTGTTTAGTGGCGTGGTAAGAATTCCCACTACCTACCCCATAACGTCCCGTATATATTATAAGAGGAGACAGAGGAAAACTGAAACAGGATATGGGCAGTTTCTTCCTGATAACAGTAATAGGAAAATAAAAAACTGCGGTTGCTAACTCGCTTGCCAAGCGCGGCATAGTTGCCACTAGCTGCTAGCAGCTAATATATAAATCTCATACGAAATAACCTCTTTGAAAGTAATATTTTTAATTCCTATCCTCTAAGCCCACGACTCTCGAATGCCAGTAATAAACAATGTTATCACATTAGTAGGCGTCATAGATAAAAAAAAAACATTAAAAATACTCTCGTGTACACTTGCAGGTTAAAGTAGTTCAGTTATATGACCTCTTTCACCGCGGAGCTTATAGTGGTATCTAATGTACTTTAATTACATGCCATTTGCGTAATTATGTCGTTGCAATTTAAGCGAGAGTTAGCCGTTATTCAGAGATAATATTGAGTTTAAGCTCAAACTTTCCGATGTCAAATTTTGTGTCTAAGCTGGACCATATTATGTTACTCAGTTTTGCAATTGCTGGTAAAAACGAGATTCGAATTAGTTAATAGGTTTTTCTGTCAACAAATTTTCAGCAACAGCTCAAAATCAGAAAGTTGGCGGTGTTTCTCGTCCGCGTCTCGGAAAGCACGTAAAGCCGTTGGTCTTGCGCCTGATCTCTTTCCGATGTTGGATTACCGTCCCTCGGATTTCACATGCGTAAAGAAACCGTCCAGAGGGGAAGCTACATACAAACGACTCGCTGCGAATACACCCATAGGTACATAGTGCAGGGATGTGTGCGGAAACTCTCACCGACAGATTCACCGGCGCTCCGTTGGGGTACAAACCGGTTTGCGCTGGCTCAGTCAAAGTATCTATGAAAGGGCTGTTGGTTTATTTATTTAAATGCATATGACTGCATTTAAATAAATAGACCAACAATATTTCCTATTAACTCCTAATAAACGTTACGAAACACAGCAGGATTAAGCTGCTATTACACTCTGGTAATCTGTGAGAGCATTGTCCTTCCCTGGTAAAGTCGACCAACCGTGGTACAACAATAACATATCTGCAGCGTGGGTGTACCACGTAAAAATGGAAATCAATTAAATAAAGATTTTGTTTACACTACAATTATGGACCAGGACTACAATTATGTCCTGGTTGTGATTTGACCCCGCAACCTGTTAGCCATTACACCGCCTGGACCTAGTGGCGAAGCCTCCATAAAAGCCGAAAAGCCGGGCTTGCCTTATTGAAACTGAATCAATCAATAATATCAACAAATAAAATAACACGTAAACTGTTTCAAACTATTTAAAATTTCCCGCGCACTCCACTGTTCGAGACATGTCGACCGATGACCTCGTATTGCCTTAGCCATACTGCTGCTGTCATAAAAAATGAGTTTTAATAGAGCGATTAGTTGTTTTCCTCGCTCCCTCTCTTTCTAACCTATGGTAAAATATTCTATAATTAAATATAACTACCATTGAATATACAGCAATTAGTATAGAGATTTAAAGCACGGTAATTTTACCTATATTACTGTGTTTAAAGCCAGGCTTTAATGAATTTGTTAAAAGCGGAGGCGCGCGGGCAATACGTTTGCAAATTCATTTCACATTTCAATATTTATTTACTCTCTGTATTTAGCTTAAGCGATTTAATATTGCGAGTTCAAAATTTAAGCTTTTTTAAAGATTTTTAATGAAAATGGAGGATAATAGTGTTCCTTGTGTTGATCAATTGAAGTGTGTTAAAGTGCTAATTGGAGAGGAAAAGGTAAAATCTTCAAACTTTGTTGAGATAATACACAAGAAGGTCAAGAGTGTATTTCAGACTTATCAATTATCGCAATTAAAAAACAGTTATTGGTACAATTAAAACTTTCACCAACATTTTACTTGGACGTAATTAAATCTTTCCTTAAGAAAGCGAGACGATTCCTCTTATCTTATCTTATCTCTTATCCATTAGAATGTAAATAATTTGTTTTTTTAATTGTATACATTGTTCGTACTTTGTTCATGTTTTACTTTTGTTCATGTATTGTATTGGATGTAAATATTTTTTCTTTCGCTTAAACAAACCTAAACGGCTTTCTTCAAAGCCACCGAAGATATGCAATTGCTGATATGTAATACAATCTATCTAGCAGTAGTATGCCTTCTGTGTACTTTGTGTAACGTTTACGTCCTCGAAAGCACTGCACATGAAACTAAAGCGTGGAGACAGATCAAGATTGGTGTATTTTTATAAAACTGCTAAAAACAACAATCTATATTTTTATCAATTTACCTATATATCTTGGGCTTGCCCTAGTTTGAAGCTCTAGCTTCGCCATTGCCTAGACCACACTATTTATATTAAGTTTAAAATGCAAATTCAGCCAATATCACGAAACAACTATTAGTTAAAGCGTATTAAGAAAAAAGAGCGACTTTTATGTAAGCTTATATAGGGTTATGTAATGCGCAAAGTCAATTACGAACATATTTATTATCAAATCTGACATCTCTATCTATAAGGTCAATTAAATGGAAGTTTAAGCAACCGCAAAAATATTGTCCAATATGCTAATGCTGTAAGCTGTCGCCGAGCGAATGCAAATTTACTATCGAAAATCGTAAATGACTGGTTGTGTTCCAAATTTAAAAATAATTCCTAATTCATTCGCGATTAAATTAAAAAGAAAACAATATTACGCAACAAGCATTTGATAAATTTTTTATGGATACGTCGGCTGGCGAGCAGCGCGCAGTTATCGAGCAAAACTAGCGACTGATAAAAGACGCTACGATATATCCTTTGATTATATACATGTATATAATCAAAGGATATATCGTAGCGTATATATAGCACAAAGTAAATAGCCTTCATAAGTCACAATGAAGGGCACAGGCTCTCATTTAATAAGGTTTAACTTTTAGTTAATAACCAATAATTAATCAAAAAAAAAAAAACCGCCAGTCGTAAGACTGCACGTCAGAAGTGAAAACTTCATAACTTCACAAAATTGTTAACATTATTTTTGGGCTGATTTTTAGGAAGTATATTTTATTAGAAATTATTTTTTCAACCAGTTAATATAGTAAAAAAATATTCGTTTCTTGCAGTTTTATACGAAAATGAATGAATATTATCTATATACAATATAAACAAATTAATAAACACATCAATTTTCAAAATGACTTTTTTTGTATCTAAACGTGGCAGTCACGCGAGTTCAGTGCTTTTTCCCCATCTTAAAATTGCTCAGAAGTTTCCATTTCAAAAAGTAATGTTAATGGCCTCGATGGATCCGCAGCCTCGCTGTCAGTGTTGATTTACATGTACAAAGGATGCGCATTCGGATATCTTCACGTAAGCGACACCGTAATGGATACCTTGGAGACGTGATGTCATTGACGGCTTAGTCCGATTTCACTTCAATTGTTCTAATTATAATGTATATGGTTACACTATTAGAATAAATATCGCTGTGAAAATTATTGCTCTATTCAACTGTTTTATTTTTATTCAAACGATTATATACTAGATAGTTAAGGCATTTATTTATCAGACACGAATATTTAATGGCAAAAATGGATGCTAACTTATAAGTTAAAGTTACACTTAAATCTCAGAGAAAAAATTAAAGAAATAAATATATTAACTTTGGCCTCTTAGTATATTATTGAAAATTTATTGTATGTTCGCAAATACAAAAGCAGTTTTAAAAAAAGTGATATACACTCTGTAAACACTAGGAACAAATACAAGCTAGTGATTCCTCCATACTTCTCGACTCCACAAAGTCAGCAATTCAGTCGTGGGGCAATGTATATACGCTATTTTATCAATGTCCCGGAAAATATAAAAGATTTTTCCGAGCATGCGGCTCACCTGATGGAAAGAGTCGACCGCCGCCTATAAAAAACCGCAACACCAGTGGAACTGCATCGGATACCATCCCCGGTGGTAAACGATTTCACGAAGTAGTCGTGGGAGGAAGAAAACTCCTAGTAAATCGTACAGTAGTGGACCGCCAAGCATCCGGATGGTTTTGATGGTAACGTAATTTTTGTCGCGATCTCCTTTGATGAAATATGGTAGCTGGTATTTATCTGAACAATTCCTCAGAGTACTCTTAGTCGTAAATACTATAGAAAATGCAAAGGGATGCAACATGTTTTCCCAGCGCCAGTGAGTCGAGCTGATCAGAGAGAACTCGGTCGTCGACGAATCGAACCGCCCTGCGCTGGATGCGGTCAAGTGGAAGGAGCTGGTACTGGGGTACCCTGGCCCAGAGATGAGAACAGTTTTCAATGTGAGGCTGAACTTGTCTTTGTAAAGTTGCAAGCGACGAAATACTATCCCGCTCTGCTGAGCATGCCAAGATTTTAGAAGCCAAATTGGCCATCCCTTCCAAGTGATCACGAAACTGCACACTGTTCGATATGTCAACGCCGAAGATTTCGATACAGGCTGAGGCAGCAAAGGGAGTGCCTTGAAACTAAGGAGATACGACAAAGGGGATTTTTAGCGGTTAACGCGCAAACTTGTTTCTTCTGGCGATTAAACGGACTAGATTTAGTCGCCGTCGATTTAGAATTTGTTCAACAAAGGCTTGACTTCAGACGCAAGTTTGTTCCGGTACTCAGCGACGTTTTCCCGAGAAATATTGATACGAGCCCTGTGTGATACTTTGTCATCTTTACTTGCATAAAAATAATTGAATGTAACATACAAGTGAACCGTTTGTCCCTACGCTTTGGGGCAGCGCGGCGGACATGCCCTTGCCCTAAAACCCTCTCAGAAACGAGAGGAGGCTTATGCCCAGCAGTGGGAACAATGTAGGCTTAACTTTAACTTAAAACTACAGAAATTGTTAACGGCGACTTCATGATCATATAACGAATTAAAACGTAAAAAAATAAAAGTTAATTTAATTTTAAGCAACGAATTAGATTTGCCTTGAATGAAACAAGTTTTTATGTATTTTATAGAGTTTCGTTAACTTGTTTTATATTTTCTGCATGGATCGGACCAAAAATTTCAAAAAAGACATTGGGGCGTCGTTCACTTACAGACTTCCTGTGACCATGGGTGCTATAAGCTACTCGAAAAGTCGGGAATATACATAAAACAAGGTAATAAAAGACAATGAAATCCGTAAAAATTCCTTTCATTCAATGTGTAGGTTCGCCTAGTGTTTTCTGTCAACCCAAAATAAGGGGTGGTATGTTCCCATCAGTAAGACTTATCAATCCTCGTTAAGGATTAAAATGCAGATGCGTATTCATTACCACCCCCGAGGACTAAGATGGCATGCCTCGTTTTCGGTAAAAAGTGTCTCCGGTTCTCTACACTCCCCATATGAAACTTAGCAGCATTAAACTGCTATTTTACAATGGAATACCATTGTGAGAGTGTGATCCCCAGATACAACCATAATATAGCTGCAGCCTGTCTCTAAAACCTTACCGCGCAACATTTTAGACTAGACTGTAAACTCAAAATAAGGGGTGACAGGTTCCCATCAGTGAGACGTATATTAAGCTGTAATTTCTCACAAGATTATGTTTAGATCAATAATAAAGATTCAAGAGTTGTAAAGGCTCTATGCTGTGTGTCACTTTGACTTTCACTGTTGCCACATTGTCCAGTACTTTCCCGTATTGTAAACGAGAGTGTAATACAATAGTGCACTACATTGTTCACACCACATCATACGATGAGGAAACGTCGTCAAGATCGATTGGCTAATGGCGCGACGCAAGTCATGAGTGACAAGCGTGTCATGGCTTTAATGTTCCATCCATCCATTACAGTCTTAGACCATTCAACCCAAATGGTCTAAGGTTACAGTATATATATAAGTACACTGCTGAACATAGACCTCTCCCACAGATTGTCTCATAGGGGGGATTTTGCCATAGTTGCAACGCTTAGTTAACCGTATTTAATGTTGTAATGACGGAAACATAATGGTTTAGTGTGTGGACTGATTCTCGCAAGGTCTTGGGTTCGAGACCACCTTTCGACTACTGTGGTAAACCACTCCCAACACAAGTATTTTTAGATTTACTGGTAATGGTTAACGGGAATATTAGTCATGTCAATAGCGTTACTGATATTCTTTTTTTTTAAATTGTTTAGGGTAAATATTCTCAAAACTAACATAGTGTCTTATGATATCTCATAATATTACATAAGTAATTTAATTAACTATAAGTACATTATTTCATAAGCCTGCTGAAGTTCACGGTAGGACATGGGATCCTTCTGTTGCAGGGAGGAGGAGGATAAGTTATAATCATCTTAAACTGTGAATGTAGAGAACCGGAGACCCTTTTTATTGGAAACGAAGCATTCCATCTCAGTCCTCACGGGTGACAACGCGCATCTGCATTTTGATTTGTAATGGAGGATAGATGTAGATGTCTATGGGCGGCAGCAACCACTTACCATCAGGTGGACTGTGTGCTCGTTTATCACCAAATTTTTTTTAAACAGACGGTTCTTCCCGTTACCGGTATAGATATTTTACGTTATTTATCTATGGTTTCTTTTAAAGTCGCCTCTTACGCAGTCTATTCTCGTCTATTGCACCGGTCTCTTTTGTTTTAGTCCACAGGTAGACCTTGGTCTATTCCGTCGTAGGTAGATTTTGTTTGATCGTCACGCTCGGCAAGAGGATTGACGATCGCAATACCTAAGGTCTCGCACCTGTGAAGTTGCTGCCCGTCCCTGGTCTGGGTGCTTTGCGTCTGGCATAAAAGAAATGGTTATACCGCCATCTATCGGAAGCAATAAGAATTTTCTGATATCCCCATAGGTGGACATTTAGACACCCGCGGGGCGAAATGGGGTGATGGATTACCTTACACTGTCACCACATAGTACAAATGAATTAATACCGTGTAATTAACGACAACTGATCAATATTTTCACAGAATACCATCGTAAAATAGGAGCTCAAAACTGCTGTGTTGCGTATGATGAGTGTAGAGAACCGGAGACCCTTTTTACTGGAAGCGAGGTATTTTATCTTAGTCCTCAGGGGTGACAACGCATCTGCGTTTTGTTTCTTAATCGAAGACAAATCTAGATGTCTATGGGCCACAGCATCCTCTCACTATCAGGTGGACTGTGTGCTCGTAATACACTCTTATTCTATATAAAAATATTGTTAGTTTTACGTTGCTATACTAAGTCTGCCATCAGCTCGTAACTTAGACCAGTAATGTAATTCGAGATGCAATATTGCATTGCTGTGGATTGTACGACGTTTCGAGGTCTATATCGATAATTACCGCCGCAAAACATAATAATGCTGAAAACGAATGAATAACGCAAATTGGAAATAATCAGTGGCGGGCTAAACATTAAGCGAACTAAGCGGTCGCATGAATATCGAAAAGTACGCAAGTTCAAACACCTGCAATTCTTTCAAGAAAAAATCTGTATTTACATAAAATTTAAATACATTTTTCGACGTTACATTAAAAAATTAAGTGTCTATTAAACAAATCTAATTCAAATTCCAGTTAAGTAGAGATAAATATTAGGATATAACACTATTTTCAAGTTCATCATCACCACGTCATGTGGATTAATCATCATATATGATCATGTATTACTGAATAAAAAAAATAAGTAAAGTAATATTATATATTATAATACCAGGCCAAGATCTCTATTAAAAATAACATTCAAAGTTATATAGGTACATATCTAATATAAAGTTTAATAGTTTTTATGCAATTTAAAGTCGCCGTATTGGGCTTTCTCGGAAATTTCATTACTCATTATATAGTAAATATACCTTACAAGCACTTAAAGTAACTTAATGTTCCGTAATATAAAATAATTATACGCAACCTTTATAAGCAGTTTTAAGAACAAACGTAACTTGCAAATTGCAAGTTAAGTTATGTTTGCAACGTGCAAGTTATGTTTGCGAATAAAGAATTACAAAACATAATATGATTTTAGTTATGTGCGCATGACAGCCATATTTTTAAGCGTTATATCTTTTGGTTAAGTAAACATTTTAATTGAATACAGTGTAAGATACTCAAACATAAGTTATGTAAATTACATTACTTAATTTAATTTAATTAAGAATAAATTACTGATGAATATTTTACGAATTAAAACTAAAAACAAATACGAAATTATTGCTCTTTAGTTTTTAATTTATTAATTGTTAAAAATAACGAATATTTCGCTGAATGATTCGTTATTCTGACGGCTCCGTGGAGCAGTGGCTTAGCAATGAGTTACAGCGCTAACGGAAATTTATGGATGTAAACTGCCTCTACGGTACAAGAGAAAATCCTAGTGTGGAGGTAACGTTTAAAAAAATATTTTGTATTATTTAAGTGATTATGCAAACACATGTGCTCTCTCTATTCCATCATTCATATAGTCGGTCGATGGTACGGAAATCCGAGCGTAGAGATCAGGCGCAGGACCAACGGCTTAATGTACTTCCTGGAGCACTGGGGTGAATCACTAATAATTTTCTGACTCCGGGCTGAGAATTTCTTAACAGACAAGCCCAATATCCCGGGAAAACATCATTAGCAGTCGCGAATACGGCCACTAGGCTAACCAGGCAGTCAAAGAGAAAAAGAAAATAGTCGGAGATATGTGCGATGCATCACTAGATGGAGTGACGACCTGTAAGACATGCAGAAAATGGACGGATGCAGATGATTCAGGAAGGTGCCTTGAGGTAGGCCTATGTTCAGCAGTAGACATGTGAAGGTCTGTAATGATGATTATGATATTGATGATTTTCGATACAAAGGACTGGGAATGGTTTAAAAACTTAGATAATAAGTATAGTCGCAATGATTATTTTGCTATCGATCGAAAGCATTAGCATTTCCCTGGCATTTCCATTATACGATATTTCTAGTGCCCTCGGGACGAAAGGTCGTGGAAGTCTCTCACATCGCACATAAATAACATTCATACCTACGTGTATAGTGGTTTATTATTGGTGGGTTTATATATAATTACTAGCTTGTCAGGCAGACGTTGTTCTGTCCTTTTCAACGACCCTTTGTCTTGTCCTATTAAAAATCCTTAAATTCGCAAAAAAAAATTGTGGGTCACTCATGGCCAAAACAACTATCCTATCTCTCAAGGTGGACCAAACTGCACACGGTGAGTAAATTTTATTAAAATCGGTTGAGTAGTTTCGGAGTCCATCGCGGACAAACAACGTGACACGTAATTTATATACTCGTATATTAAGATAGAAAGAAATAATGAAATAAAATGCATTTATTTGCCAGAAATATGCTTATATAATATATAAAATTTAGGAATAAGCAAAAATAACACGAATTTAATTAACTTTTAAACCGTAGTACTAAAACAAGACATTCTCTCACTGGATACCAGCATAAAATAGCTGCGTCATACTGCTGTGTGACCTATGGTGAGTGTATTACTAGAAATCACCAGAGATCTTTTTGCTGGACACTACATTCCATTTTAGTACCCTGGGGTGACAGCGTCTCTGCATTTTGATTCTTAATCGAGGGTAGAATGAGATGTTTATGTGTCACAGCTCTTACCATCAGGTGGACTGTGAGTACGTTGGTCACCCCCATTCTATAAAAAAATATTCTATAAAGAAGTTTTGTTAAATTTAGCGAGGATCTCTAAAAACAACAAAGCTGTATTATAAATTTATTATTTCACTGTATTCGTGAAGTCGTGTCATCACGTACCAGTCTTCGTCATAACGGATTCACGTGACATCATCGCGTTAACCACTTTTGCAATACCTGCCTCACCTACTTAGATATACCTTCCGAGCCTTTATATACCAAAAATGTACTGTGATAGATGATGGGAAAGTTACACGTGGGTAGAAGGACAGGTGATTTGTCAAGCTGCTTATCCTCATAACCTGTTTTACTTCGAGTCCTAAAAAAATTTAAACCCTGTGTATGTTTTATATCGATGAGAGTGGTAAATGAGCTGAGTATCCAGAGTTGAGGCTACAACTCAAATAGGTCTTATGACTGCTGAAGGTTTTAAGTGAAATTTTATTTTTATTATATAATTATATCTTTTCATCCCGTGTAGGGTGGGCCTGCGAATACCCACAACCCATGTCTTCCTGTAGGTGTCGTAAGACGCGACAGCGGTCTAATACTTATTAACTATAATGTAATATTTTACCCACTACGAAATCATGAAAATAATTGCTGAAAAATGACTCATTCCGTTTTAAGCAAATGACTAGACCCGTTTAGGCAATAAAGATTGTAAAATTTATATGTCGCTAGTTATTATTATATAGTGGGTTCTGACATCATTAAGATACCCATGGTGAACGACATTATCTAGTTTTTTTTTTTATAGGATAGGGTGACAAACGAGCACACAGTCCACCTGATGGTAAGTGGTTGCTGCGGCCCATAGACATCTACATCTATCTTCCATTACAAATCAAAATGCAGATGCGCTGTCACCCGTGAGGACCGAGATGGAATGCCTCATTTCCAGTAAAAAGGGTCTCCGGTTCTCTACACTCACCATACGAAATACAACAGCATTAAGCTACTATTTCACGCTGGTATTCTGTGAGAGCGTGGTCCTTCCCCGGTCGAGCCGACCCATTCGTGCTACAACTATACTACTAGTTAATTCAAAACTTAATTTACCTACTCGTACTATGGCTCGATTGGAAAAATAACGCGTCAACATTTGCAATTTCATGCGGTAATATTTATACCATCTTAAGTCACAACAACAGAAGCCACGAACTCATTAGATCTACAAAACTAGGACGACATTTAGAAAGGATTGTTAAGGCAAATATCTTGTACCATTATTCCGAATTGGACCGACATTGCGTTAGTCTTGAAATAATTGCTGATGTTAAGAGCCGCGTAATAAAATAAAACGATGTGTCTTACCTAATTTGAAGAGCATCTCTCCTCAGTCTGAGGGCTCAGCCTATTTTGTCTAGAGGCGAAATACGTATATTGTACTAGTAACGGTAGTGTCTTTCCTAGTGTCGTGGTGTTGGAAGTAGTGGTGCTGGGATTAGTGGTGACGGCGATAGTGCACGACATTAAGGGAGGCTCCTACGCGGGCCCCGTCTTTGCCCACGCAAACCCTAACATTTTAAATGAACTCCAAATAGTTCAGAACCTATTCTGTCGTCGAGCTGCGAACGCACCGTGGTACGTCCGCAATGCCGACCTTCATCGGGACTTAGAGCTCCCAACAATTCAACAATTTCTTAAAAAACTCTCTGAGAACTTCTTCAAAGCCTCAGAGTCGCACCCAAACCACTTAATTCGTGAGGCAGCTTCTTATGCAGCCCCACCCCCCTCTCGCTATCGTGTCCGCAGGCCGAGAAACTCTCTCTCGGACCCGCCTAATAAACTTTCAAACGACCTGAACTGTCTCCTGGCAGCTCAGGCCAACTCTAATTAAATAAAATTACTGTAATATCTGACATTAATTTGCCTTCGTAGGCACTCCCTCAGCGGCACTTAGCCGCCTGCGCCCTCTTTTCCCAAAAGAGGGTCGCTCATGATAAGGCACAATAGAGCTTAATCAGCCGGTTGCCTGTCCCTAAAGGCGGTTTTTAGGGGGTATCACTTAGGGTCCCCGGTAGGACAGTGAGTCCCCCATAACCACGATAGACCGGCTATCGTGGTATGCGTAATGCATTTTCCGCCTCCCTACGTACAGGGTAGCCCTTTAATTGCTTCGGGCGCAAAAAAAAAAAAAAAATTTAAGGGAGGGCGGAAGGTGCTCTTCAAACTAGGCAAGACACGTAATTTTATTTTAATACGTAGATCTTAATATATAATTACAACATTTTTACTATAATGGATTTCTGCAAAGTAACGCATGATTCTATTAATTATTATTATTAAATGAAGTATACACATGGTTATTTTGCAATAACCGGCCACATTTGCAGAGAAATTACATATTAAGTAATAAAGGCAAATGGTGAAGAAAAAATAATTTGAAAAAAATCTATAACATTCTGTACTTTTTATCTTTTAAATTCAAAATGCATGGTAATACATTATTTTTACTGATTTTGCTGCGCACGCACACATTCGTAGGGGTCGATAGGTAGGCAAAAAGTTGTTGTCCATAAATCATATTCAATTTGGGATAGTTTCAAATAAAAGTAGAAACCTTATATACTGGTATTTTCAAAAACTGCAATAACGGTGTATCATTATTTATATATTTGAACTTAAGTTTTTTGGTTAGGTACTCTTTGAAAAATAACCTTGTATCGCGTCCTGGGTGTGTAGTAATAGAAATTATACTTGGTAGAGATAAGCTGCAGATGGCGGCTCGATCAGGAAAAAATCACACGCGTATAGAATACAAGTTAAAAATAGCAGCATAATGCTGCTGTGCTTCGTATGCTCAAAGCCGAGAACAGGGGGCTCTTCTTATAGGTAACCTTAGCCATTAGAGCAATACATCTGCATTTTGATTTTTTACGTGGATCGATTTTTCCAAAAACAATACCTTACGATTTAACTTTTTGTGAGGCGACATATCAATGCACACCCCATTCTATGCTTAGTTAAAATGATGAGTTGACTGGTAGAGAATGCATAATGGCATTAAATCCATCCTCTGTTTTCTTTTGTAATATTGAATGCAGTAAATAATACATAAAAAATTCACCTTGCAATGGATACTGGTATAACAAAATGGCGAGAGTGCAATATGACAACGCAATCCCTGCAATGCGGTCTTCATGGCGGCCGATAACAAAGTGATGAGGAAATGTAGGCAATATTTAAAGATATTTTCCGTACGATATTACCGTAGTGATTAATAAAAAAAATAGGCTTGAAATTATTTCTGCGTATTGAAATGGAACCATTACTGAAGTGTAAATATATAGGCTCAACGAAGTGAGCGGATATTATATATATATATATATATATATATATATATATATATATATATATGTATATATATATATATATATATATATATATATATATATATATATATATATATATGGCCTTTTGATTGACTGTATTGATGACACTCGTATACATAAAAGCAAAGATTAATACTCTCTCATCGATTTTTATCATAGATGGGTAGAAATTAGAGTTGGGCCGATTAGCCGCCGATTAATCGGCCTATTTGTAGTCACCGATTAGTCGGCGATTAATCGGCTAAAACGGCCAATTAATCAGCTTTTATTTTATTAATTTCAGCAAAGGTTTTTCGTGATTTTCTGGGTGGAAAGTGCGGCTACATTGATATGAGTAAAGCTTTAAATTTAAGAAAAGTATAGTTTCTCTCCGTTGCGTAAACTCACGTCAGATTTATATGTAGGTAAATAAAATAAATAATATAATAAGTAGGTTCATACATAACTTTTATTGAAAAATCAGTCTCACATGTTTTAGTGTTAATTATTCTGGACATAGGAACTTTGTTAAAAAAATAATCTGAGGCAGCTATTTAAAATTTTACAAAAACCTAAGTACTTACTATTTTTATTTTTTTCTAATCGTAATGCATAGTGACACAACAAAATAAAATACTAATAATATTATTCTTAATAAACTTAAAAAAAATTTAATTCTCTCCCTTTGCATAACAAAAAAACTTAATTATTGAATAAAGTTTGTTAAACTATATGCATGTAGATTTTTAAAAGACAAATAGAACATACTTGTTTCTGTACTTAAAACTAAATTGTTGTTGTTTTTGTAATAAAAATTAATTCAAATTCTTATTTTTCTGTACTTAAAATTACAATAAATTGTTTTTTTCCTGTAATGTTATTAAATAAAGAATCTATAATCATCTAATAATTTGTTAAAAAGAAATACTCAATTTGAAAAAGTATTGAATGCTTTTTAGAAAATATTTAATTTATTTATTTATAACCAGTGGCAAATTGTGATTCAAAAGGCCTAAACCTCAGCCTTTTCTGATTGAAGTCAATTTATTTTTGTTCCGTAGATACTAGATATTCCCTGCCTCAGAAAAAAGTCTCTCACTATACACAAAGCTGGCAGGGCAGCAAAGGAAAACTTTGGCTAAACGGGACATTTCTGGATATCTGGAAGAATTTTTGTTCTACCATTTGAATTTATCATGAGATAGGGATCGGCTGGGCCGATTAATCGGCCATTTCTTAACCGATTAATCGGCCATTTCTTAACCGATTAATCGGCCATTTCTTAACCGATTAATCGGCCATTTCTTAACCGATTAATCGGCCATTTCTTAACCGATTAATCGGCCATTTCTTAACCGATTAATCGGCCATTTCTTAACCGATTAATCGGCTAATCGGCCAATCGGCCAAAGTACTAATCGGCCCAACTCTAGTAGAAATACAATCGAAATAATGGTCAGAAATGCTAACATAAAACTAGGTTAGCATTTAGACAACTTTTACAGTAGGTCAGTAATAATATAGCAACTGAAATTAACGACCAAACACAGCTACTCGTACATTTGCCTTAGAATTATATACGTTACAATTACTTAAAGGAGTAACGCTGACTCGTAGTAACAAAGAAAACAGGAACTAAACACGAAAGACATAAACACGACAGTTCCGTGCAGAATCTAACTCCAAACATAATATGTTCAAGTTATAACCTATAAAACGGTCACGCAAGGCCTACGACGGACCTATTTTGCAAAAGATTCCGGCTGTAAGCGCCTAATAAACACAATATTTATAACACATATACGCTTACCTTTTTGGAGTAATACACTGTGACTATATGATGACTAGAATTTTAATTAATTGCTAAATAGTTGTTTTTATTGATTATTAAGGAGCTGGATTTTCCATCCATTATAACTCTGGTATGAAGTAGATGACAGACATATATTTACTGGCGCCACTTTTCCCACGTCCACAATGAAACTCTTGTTAATGCAAGGATGAACGAAGGTATTTACTCAGTCAAACGATCTTCAAGACGAAGAAGAGAAGTCGCTAGCAGCACAGCGATCATTTGTGCTTCTATGTACTCGTATACTACTAGATCGACAATTCGGAACCAAAACTGTGTCACAACTGTGGATCACGGTAAATATGCCACGTTATAAGTAGAAATTTACTAAGATTCGAGAAGCTCAGATAGTTTTTGACAAATGAGCTCATAATCCACTTGATGGTGAGTGGATATGTTGGAAATCAGTCCTCGATTAAGAATCAAAATACAGATTGCGTTGGCATCCCCGAGGACTAAAATGGAATGCATCGCTTCTAGTAAAAAGGGTCTCCGACTCGCTACACTGACCATTAGAAACATGACAGCATGAAACTACTATTTTATGACGGCATTCCAGCCGACCCATTCTTGCTACAACCATACTACCTATAGTACAGCGTGCCTCTACCACGTAGGTATACGTGGTCATTACTTTCTTACTTTCATAAAGGAGATCAGATAGTTTAAATAATATATTTAAATCCTGCCCACACACAATTAGATGTGAAGTTATGGACACTGGCCTGGCTAAATTAAATTCAATCAAAATACGTCAGATACATCTGGACGCTACGAGTGCTATTTACTCGCTACTCACCATCGTGGAAAGTCAGTGGCAACGTTTTCCATACTCCACGAATACAAGAATATTCTGCATACAAATGCTAACATTCAGTTCGTTAGAGTTAGACATGTTTGGTGGAAAGGCGACGTGCACAAATAGGCACGGCTTAGCGCGGGTCGATCGGCTTGCGTGTGGCTAGAATTGTTGTTTATTGGTATTACGTTCTTGTTTAGCTGCTAGTGATGGGAAGGTTTAGTGCAAGACCGACAGCCGGTCGTTTTAAATAGCGATGACATCAGATAATATTACACTAAACAAATTATACTACTTCTTGATGCACTCAGCTGTAGGTATTTTCATCGAGGATTAAAGATCATTAAAGTCAAACATCTATTGGAATTTCACTTCCAATCGATAAATACATAGATATTACGAGTTACAATTTTTTTTACATAAATGAGTTCACGATTTAGATGAGGAAATATTGATAATATTGACGACCGACTGTTGTGTTGCCATTCTATGTTATAAGAGATAGGGACTATAACTGTTCTACGACTGAAGGAATCGAACAAAATAACTAAGTAAGAAATTATAATTTCGTAAAAGACCTAATTTTTTAATCTAGAACCGTTTTAAATTCGGTTCCTCTAACGGA
The DNA here is from genome assembly GCA_907164705.1 of Parnassius apollo. NCBI lineage: Eukaryota > Metazoa > Arthropoda > Insecta > Lepidoptera > Papilionidae > Parnassius > Parnassius apollo. The sequence continues at coordinate 4,037,177 of CAJQZP010000547.1, read as the reverse complement.
AAAAACTAGAAAAAAATGCCGTGGCTATACTTTTGTAATTATTCAGCTATGCTGACTAACTCGTTGCTCAGGCATAACTTAGTCATTGGTTATTCTGTAACAAAATATACGGAACGGCCACGGCAAGCACATATAATCTCGATCTTTATCTCTAGTCTTTTCGGATTGCTGTAATAGCGAGTGCATTAGGGACAGAAATTTGGTTTGAAGGGCATTGACGTGCATTATAGAAATATATTTTTTTTTAATACACACTAAAATTTAGTGCCCATTTTGGGCCACTAATTGAGATCAAGATTAGAACATCACTCGTCGCTAGACACATTGCGGCCGAAACTTCTGGCTTTCGATTTTTTTCATGCTCCACTGTGTTCAACTGCTGCGTATATCATCACGAACGAAATTAAAATTAATACGCTGTTTCATTCCTGCCTAAATTGTTTTATATATTCGGTCCTTTTCTCACATGTAATTGAGCTCGTTGTCTTAGTTGGTTAAATTGTAGATATCGATTTCATTTATTACAGTATTAAAACAGAGGTTATTTTGCAGTAAATTGAAATAAATTAAAGTTGATATTGAATTAGATTAACATTTGTCTTTTGGTGTCTCTGCAAGAGAAGAAAGTAAGTCCCGCATTGATACTGTTATAGACGGCTTATGGTGTCAAACGAAATGTCAGGTAGATCTCGTGTAGCAGAAAGCGCGAGGTGTTTAAAAAAGTTCGAATAAATACTCGTGTAATACTCAGACGAGAAGTACTGCCAAAGATGTCGGTGATTACGGTTATTACTTCATCGTATGGCTAGGAACAAAGAAAGAAAATATTTATTTTGCCACATAACGACCACGGCATATTATACATATTTCCCATATACCTACGTAAAATATAACAAAAAGACGTTACCAAATGTGATGAAAAGGAGCTGTTCTCGGCATTTTGTCCCATTTTATTCCATTGAGAAAAGCGCATTCACTTCAGTTACCACAGTAGTGGACAGATACTAATTTTATTGATATTTCAATTAATTCATTTAATGCAGTCTGTCACAAACACACTGGTGAACATAAGTTTGTCGCAGAGATTGCTTAATAGGGGATAATATAGTTGAGAGGGACACTAACTAGCAACTATTAACAGGAAGATGCTGCTGCGCATCTAATTCAGTTACCCTCTGTCTCCTACTACGCCACCTACGGATGATATGGAGTGTAGTGGATTCTCTGAAGCCGCCACTTTTCGGTGAAGAGGACTGATATAAAAATACTTTAAATACGGCGGTGTTTTACCACCTCGGAGCACGTAAAATAGTTGGGCCTGTGCCTGTTGCCTCCGGTCGTGTAGTACATAAGTAGATTACCGTCTCATCGGACTATGAGAGTGAGGGAATAGAGGCAACACCGGTGTTTGTGCACTTTCTATTCCCTCTGAAACCAGACACTGGTCGCCGTGACCAAAATTATGCCTGAAGGACATTATTATTTTGAATACAGGAGAACAAATTGTTTAAAATGAAAATAAATGAGTTAGGGTGTAGTTTTTTAATTTTCGAATATTTATTCTTACTGTTCTTATTACCTACTTCTTTTAGCGCGGAAGACTCCAAAATCTCTAACCTGGTTTTGTACCGGTTCTTGTGAACAGTTATATTAATTAACAACGACATAATTACAGTGAAGTTGTAACGATTCAATGAACTAGACGTCTTGGTACAGAGTATTTGAATACTTTTAGATAATATTAAGTATATTTTCCAAGTTTATCTAAGTGATCATCCCTAAGAATGTTTTTTCTAACGAAAAGCAAAGGTCGGTCGCTCGGCCAAGATACTAGTACTACTCGTAATTATAATGTATGTAGCTACATGTGACTTACCGGAGTCGTCATCGTGTCCAGTGTTGAGCTGTAGCGCCAGGGATCGCAGCTGCTTGAAGACCTGGACAGCTTCGCTTCTCAGCCAGCTGTCGTCCTCGTCCTCAGGTTCGGTCTCCATCTCGGCGTGTAGCGAGCGGGCCGTGTCCGATTGTTCAACCGGCTCGGGAGCCCCGATCCTCTCGGCCAACGTGTCATGGGATCTTTGCAGTCGCTCCAGTTCCTTGAGCGTATTCTGGTAGAGGTGTTCCTGATGAGAAATTAAGTCTGTCACTTAAATGTTATGGGTTGGATACTGGATTGGAGTTAACCAAGTCGAAAATGCTCGTATTGGGAGTGGTTTACAACAGTACTTGTAGGGTGGAAACCACAACTTTTTGTTTTCGCAGTCCGCACCCATAATGAGTAGGCTACTGCCGAATACATTTTTTATATAAAAAAGGTTCATTTCCTCTTAAACAGCTACGTTTAAAATCAGCTTTTGATAGTTTGATACACAATCGATAATGAGTCATATTTAAGTTAAATTTGAATTAAAGACATATAAATTGCAAAATCGACTATGCACTTTGATAAAACTAGCTCTTTTATGTATGGCCGTGGAAGGAAAAGGGTAGATCTCCCGCCGGGATAGGTATTCAGTAGTTCGAAGCTATTATATATATACTGTTTTACTTCGGAACTTTGATAGCGCGATTTAGGCTTCGAAGTGTTTCGCTTGTGGCGCGACGACAGCGCACATATGATATTTTATGACAACATCAAATTCATGTGTCAGCAAAGCAATCATAAATTCATTATTGACGCAATCCTTAAGGCTGCACACCGATACATGTGCGTTTTTTTTAGAACAAGAGGTCCCCTTGGGATGGCTTTACAGGTGGACTGAGTGCTCGTGTATCTTAGTTTTCAGCTAAGATAGAATGCTTCGATACCAGTAAAAAGAGTGTCCGGTAGACGGTGTTATAACCTTCTTACTAATGCTAGATGTAAAATACCCGGACCGGAGACGGGTAGCAATTTTAAAGATGCAAGACGTCTGGAACAAGGATCGCAAGTCGCCTGCCAAGTGTTACGATTAAAGAAAATTTCTCCGTGGTAGGGCCACGATGCAGCTATATTACTGGTATAATTGTAGCACAAATGGGTCGGCCCAACCGGGAAAAGACCACGCTCTCACAGAATCCCAGCGTAAAATAGCAGCTCAATACTGTGGCCCATAGACATCTACATCTATCCTCGATTACGAATCAAAATGTAAATGCGTTGCCACCCATGAGGACTAAGATGGGATGCCTCGTTTCCAGTAAAAATGGTCTCTGGTTCTCTATACCATACGAAACACAGCAACATTAAGCTCCTATTTTACGGTGGTATTCTGTGAGATTGCTAAATCGCTTGCCTAGTGAGGCAAATCTATGGAGGCCCCAATGTACTTACACATCTATAATGCTATAGTATGTAAACGTATCGATATAAAAACATTTCTGTATTAATTTCGCAAAAAATTATTAACTTTCATTTTCATTATCGGATCAAACAATCAAGAGCATTATCACTGCTTACCACCAGGTTGGATTGCGGGCAAGCATAGTATTATTATTATAAAGTCCATTCTTTAAACGATTCGTGTGTATAATATTACATGCATATTTATTATGTTTTTATTCAACGGCTACAACGATTTGGATCATCGCCATCATCATTACAGCCCTTCACAAGTCCACTGCTGAACATAGGCCTCCCCCCTCCCCCAAGGAATGCATTCATCGACTTGCTACATGCGTTACCAGGTCGCCACTCCAACTCGAGGTTGCCAATCGGAAGCCTTTCATTTTTTTATAAAATGCATTTTGAATGCATCCATATACCCTCACACCTGTCACGGGAGGGGTAGGCGGGCAGGAGGCAGGCATGGAATTCCATTTGGCACGATCCCGACCCATCTCTTTCGCCTCCTTTACATCGCATACACGCTCGTCGGTTAAGAGTACTCCTAAACTGGCCCATTTTCAACATATCGCCAATTTGGTCGATAAAATTCCGCCTAGGGCGTTCATTCCCGACTCTACCGTTCACATCTGCAATATAAATTTGCTTAGTTTTCGTTTCATTTTGGATGCAATTTGCCTATATGCTATAGGTGATAGGTATGCAGAAAAATATATTTTCTTATGCTAAATGAGAATTGGAGCGAAAATAGTATACAAAATCATTCATGGAATAGAATGTATGTAACGTATTTTTTTTATTGCATTATAACAGGACTTGCAAACTAACGGCCCGAAGCTCGGTTACTTGATATAATGATATTCTTGTTTTCATAGTAAAAGTTTATTTACTGCTACAATCTATCTAAAGTCTACTGCTCAACGTAGGCCTTCCCCAGAGATAGCTTAATAGGGAGGATATTTGCCATAGTTGCCACGCGTGGCAGCCAGGTTGATAATTGCTGTTCTTTTTTTTAATTTTTTTGGTCGTTTTAGAAAGACGCTACTGCCCATCTCCTGGATTGTTTTCTTCTACTTCTGTCGCCTTTTATGACACCAACGGGAGGATGTGGGTTAGTTTATATTCTTACACCACCACTACACAGTAATTTTTTTTATTTACATAACAAAATAATTACACTATAAACTAAAATTCAGCCCTGCACCGTCTGCTGCAGTATCAATACGCAGATTCCGTTGTCTTGCTGCATGGCTGTACTTAGACTTTGAGCGTGAAACAGCCCTTTTGTCTCCAGCGGTGAATTGCAAAACATATAATAAGGAAATGTTATTTGGTGACAAAGTTAATTTGTTGATAGACTATTAAAAGACTTTCACGACCTTACTTACTCAGTGACCACGCAGCCTTGTGGAACACCAGCGTTAATGGGCTTGTAATCGGAGCATGAACCGTCTACTACAAACTTGATGCTCCGATCTGCAAGAAGACTGGTGATCCAATTGCACTATTTCTCGAGAAGCCCATAGGAAGGAAGCTTCGTAGGAAGCGCTGTGTGCCATACCCGATCGAAGGCCTTCGCTATGTCCAAACTAACGGCCAACGCCTTGGACTTGGCCTTGGACTCTACTGCCTCCGCCTATATATGATTTAGGTAACCCAGAAGATCACCAACAGAGCAATCCCGACGGAAACCGTACTGGCGGTCACTAATCAGCTGGTGACTAAGGTACCGCATGAGTTGACAGTTTATAATGGATTCCATTATTTTGGAGAACAAACAGGTGATCGTACTTCCCTTTTTAGGGATTGGGTGCACTAAAGGCCCGGGGGGGTTTCTTCATTGTTCGGGTTGGATGTTGTCCTTTATTCTACCCTGTGGTAATTTAAAAAAAAAAAGCTGCCTTCCATGATTTCGGGACTACGCCTAGGGAGTTGGACTAACGGAAAAACGCGTACCGATGCCAACCACGGAGCACACGTCTTCAGCAGAATAGGAGGGACGCCATCAGGCCCACTGGACTTGTTGACGTCCAGGGAGAGGAGTGCTCTACGCGCCAAGCGTTGGGTAAACAGCACATTCTGCATGGAGCGCTCACACTGCGGATTGCTTAAGGCGTAATGCAATTTTGCAGGAGCGACCACGCCATGGCTGGGTGCTGCCTCCGATAGGTACCACAGATGACGGAATAAAAAGTTCCATTCCCTGTAGCATCACATCGGTGACAGCATCAGCAACAACGCTGGGATCAACCGGCGATAAGCAAACCCAAAGGTAGAATAGGATGCAAAAAAAATTGCATTAGTATTCAGTTCGAGTAGAATATTATTCCTGTTGATTTTAATATTTTTTTATCTGAAAGCTGGTGCTTTTCGTGTGGTCTCATATAATTTTTTATCAAGATCTGACCTGTAGTCTTTGAGTTATCTTTAATAATGCGTATTTAATTGACTTCGATTACATGGACTCGGTCGTATTGAAGTCGGGTGTACAAAATTTTTAATTTTACCACTTGTTTCGTAATACATTACTTTGTATTTACCTTTCGTAATACATTAGTTTAGTCACTGAATAACGTGTGTGATTGGAGAACCAAGTAAATGATTTATTTATCTATCTATCCATCAGATATCTAAATAAAAAATGCACTTTTGTATTTCATTTGACAACCCCAGGTTTAATACCGTTAGAGTTACTTCAAAGTATTAGACATTTGAATAAAAACCCTATAAAATTATTTTAACCAGCACGTTGCCTCTTCTCAATGGGATTTACTCGAGAGATTACGACCGGCTTAATTGGAATCTATTGTTCTGTTAAGTACGGATGTTGCTCAAAATGGCGGTGAAAGGGAACACTATATTTTAGGACTTTTAAACAGATTATTAGTAACGTAACTTTTATTAAAAAGTAATGTCCGAGTTCAAAAAACTACCGCTACAGCCTATTATAAGTCCACACGTGAACATAGGCCATCCTCTACATATTATATCACAGCGGGGATATTTGCCATAGTTGCCATTCTTGGCCGGCGGGTTGGCAACCGCAGTTTTTCATTTTTGGTCATCATTAGGATGACGCTACTCCCCATCTCCTGGTTTGTTTTCCTTCGTCACTACACGACTAAAGAACTAAAAAAAAAATTAATTTCCACATTACAGCTTCCGAATTCTGGATTTGTAATTCTTCTGTATAATATATCTTGTTTGTCTTGGAAACTTTTTTGACACTTTTAAGTTAACTAAAAAATATCACAAGTCGTAAATAGATAAAATAGATAGGTATATTTTTCCTCCAATATTTTCATATTAAGTATTCCAATTAGTATAAATTTTATATTAAGTATAATTATTATATAGTATATAGTATATGTATAGCACTACTTCCCGCGCATCTGAGCGTTTTTTTATCGTGATTTATTATAAGTTCTAGTGCTTAACCATTATCTCACCTGGTGATGGTGACGGAGCCTTAGAAGGTAAATCGCACTGTCTTAGCATAAAAAAACCTCGAAGACACCCATATTATAACCGGATGGAAAGGCAGCCGGCAAATAATTTCACTCCTTCGCTGTACGCATTAAGAAAGACAAAGCAACCTGTTTTATTCGAATGTCTGAAATATCGATAACAAAGGGGGATAGACCGCAGACCATCCGGTAGTTCTATAGTGAAATAGAGAGAGAAGAATAAGGGCATGTAATTCCTAATCCAACTCTTCGAATTTGGTCACATTTAAAAAAGTTCTGAAACTTATCGTACATACCTGTTCTTTTAACTGCCTCTCAAGCGCTGCGATCCTATCGTTGGCCTCGTCCAACTGCTGCGACAAGTTGTCCTTATCACGGAGGGATGACGTCAGTCTCCTCTCCAGGTCCACCTTTTTATCGCTCACAAGCGCCAACTCCGCCTTAAGCGACTTGAGGCTTTGCACATGGTCCTAAACACAAGACACAAAAGTTACCGTTGCTGCTGCAGCATATCAAAAGTTGGAAGACGCTGCTGCCCATCTCCAGATTTGTTTCACTCTGAATCCAACTTTATAAAAAGAAGGCCACAGATGCGTTGTCACTCTGAGGACTATGATGGATTTCCTCACATCTTGTGATTATGCTGACTCTGGTCATTATCTGCCGCAACACAGCGGTAGGTGCACTGCTGTTGGATTTAACTTGCTTACGAAATCGATCAAGGTATGATAAAAAATACTATTAAATAATTACATCGTTTACTGTTTGAATTTAGTGACCTGACTTCTTTCGATTCGTGGTACTTATTTTGAGAATAGACTGGACCGGACTGAATTCACTGAACTTTGTCGTATAAGTAGGTAATTAAAAAAATATTTGTAGAAGTAATGATAATTTAAAAACAAACATACAATTTTGCAGCTTTGTGAATTTGAATTACCTGAAGGCTGGTCTTTCTCATAGAGCACTGGTCCTTTAGACTTTCCAACTGGGCCAGCAGCTGGGCTTCCGTGATCGAGGACTCCTTGAGCTGCGCGGTCAGCCTTGAGTTTTGCGCTGTCAACTCTGCTATCAGACTGGCTTTCTCTTCCTCACGCTATTGGAAAAAATTATAAAAGCAACAATAAATTATGGTGTATTTAAAAATCATAAAATTGGATATATGTTAGAACTGTCTTCTGCTATTAAAAATTGTTGATTATTAAAAAAAAATTAGACGAACTTACAGCCTGATGGTAAGTGTCTACTGCAGTACATGGATAACTTCAAACAGAGAAAGCTACAAATGCGTTGTCATCTCTGAGTACTGAGATGGAACGCCTCACTGGTTCCCTACATCTTTCAAACTGGAGCACAAGAGTAGTATAAGCAATGCTATTTGGCTAAAAAAAATAGGTAAAAAACCAAGACTTTTTTTCCTCGTGCAACTTGTGTGTGGAATAGTCTACCACCGGCGATTTTTCCAGACCGATATAACTTAGGGACCTTCAAGAAAAGAGTTTACTCCTTTTTAGAGGGCCGGCAACGCATATCTGCAATTCCCCTGGTGCTGCGGCTGTTCATGGGCGGCGGTAGTCACTTATCATCAGGTGAACCGTATGCTCCTTTGCTCGCTCTTCTATAGAAAAAAACGGACTCCTAGGCAGCAAAAAGTCCTACCATCTTACTATAAGCATTAGATACTTTGCCGAATTGTTTTTGAAGCATAGAACAACATAATTTTGTTTCAAAATTGTTTTATCTCCCACTAAGTACATGTATTTATCGTACTGTACCTATCATCAACAGCTAGTCAGAACTTAATCAATAAATAATATTATACATTTTTTATTTATACATAAAAAATAAGTGCAATATTTAAGCTTAATTAACATTTTTACTTTCTTAGCAATGCAAACAATTATACGTAGTAGAACCATGCTGCAGTTATATTAGTAATATACTTTTAGCACGAATGGGTCGGCTCAACCGGGGAACAACCATGCTCTCACAGAATACCAGCGTAAAATAGTAGCTTAATGCTGCTGTATTTCGTATGGTGAGTGTAGAGAACCGTAGACCCTTTTTACTGGAAACGAGGCATTCCACCTAAGTTCTCACGGGTGACAACGCATCTGCATTTTGATTCGTAATTGAGGATAGATGTACATAGATGTCTATGGGCCACAGCAGCCACTTACCATCAGGTGGACTGTGTGCTATTATACTATTTTCGCTTGTCAACCTATCCTATAAAAAATGCCATGAGAAATATCTACGTATGATTAATGTAATTTGGTTAAAGGGAAACAAAATTTGGGAGTCTTACGAAATGCTGACCTTACAACAAGTTGAATCTGATTTTGACTGCCTAAGATTTATTATCGTAACACAATTAATCGAATTGAATCTGGATTACTCAATTATTCGAATGCACTCATGAATCAGGACCACTCCATAAATAAAACTTTATCATGATTAAATTGGGGGCTCTTATTGTTTGCCCAGCGACTCATAAATCTCTTATATTTTGACGCCAAACCGAGGATTCATCAGAAACTTTTAATTACCCAAGCCAACTATCAAATGGTAAGTTAACAAATATACCATGGGATAATGAAACATCATTCATTCATTACATCCTACAAAATAAAAAAAATATTCACGTGGTAGAGCCACGCTGCAGCTATATTGTGGTTGCAGCACGAATGGGTCGGCTCGCCCAGGTTGGACCACGCTCTCACAGAATACCAGCGTAAAATAGCAGCTTAATAGTAATGTGTTTCGTATGGTGAGTGTAGAATACCGGAGAACCTTTATACTGGAAACGAGGCATTCCATCTCAGTCCTCAGATGTCTATGGGTCGTAGCATCCACTTAACATCAGGCGGACTGTGTGCTCGTTTGTTAACCTTATACTATAAAAAAGGTTGTTGCTGAAGAATAGGTATCGCCATAGATTGCTTCATACGGTAGATATTTACCATAGTTGGTAAAAAAAAGATGTTGCCCACCTCATATTTTCCTTTGTCGCCTCTTACGACATCCACGGTACGATATAAGGTATTGGATATTCTTACACCGCCACTGCACTTTTAAAAATTTAGTCATTTTTAAAAACCGATTCTCTAAAATATCCTTCCCTTTTATTTGGGATTCCTGAACAACGGGATTAGTCAAGTTTACTTTCTACAATCGTGTCAAATTAATAAATCAATCAATCATATTATTATTTCAATAGAACCGATCATCTAACGCAGCATGAAAATCCAAATATCAACGGAGTTCGTTTTAGCCGATAAAAAAATTAATCTTAGATGCTTGACCAAACTAAAAGACATTGGTCCAAAACTCCAAACACCGAGCGTGGTGATTCGCTGTAATGGGTGCAAAAACAGTTGTCTAATCTTTGCCATGCCAATTTATCATTTCTACAGAATGATATAGGGTCGAAATAGTAGAATAAATATTTACGAAACTCTTTTCCCTGCTGGTTTCGGAAGGTCGTAAGTGGCCGTGACGACCGCGGGTTGCGACACTTTCAAATAAGACTTAAGTTACGAGGAAAGGGGTGGTTCGATTCCATTTGTTAAAAAAAATATTTTACGAACTATATTAATCTTATAAGAGATAGTTTTATAATGTTCTTTATTTTAGGAATTATTAATTAAAAATAAAATTATTAAGACAAAAGAATAACATTATGCATAGTTTTTTTTTTTTTTAAATTAGCCCCATGCTGTATGGAAGGAAAATGTTCTGTAACATCCAGAAATGGACCGGGATAAAGAAAGTAGAAGCCTTCGGTAATGGAGAGGCACTTAAAGAGGAAGAAGTATGAATAAATGTTTAATATTATATTATATTGTAATATATAGTAACTATGTATAAACAAATAGACAATGTCCAAGTAATCACAAAGCGCTAGATAATCCACAAGCATTTCATCCCATGGGTGTCATAAGAGGCGATTGTGGGAAATAATAGAAACTTCATATGGCTTACAGGTGGTGGTGAGACCATTTCGTATAAACCAGTCGTAAAGTATCCAGACCGGTACGAGGAGCAGTGTCAAGGGTGAGATCATGTGTTATGTAATGTATTGTGCCGAGAGAGGTTTTTTTTTATAGAATGGGGTAACAAACGAGCACACAGTCCACCTGATGGTAAGTGATTGCTGTGGCCCTTAGACATCTGCATCTATCCTCGATTACGAATTTTGCCACTTTGTGGATGTGTGTTTTGTCTACTATAAAATGCAGATGTGTTGTCATCAGTGAGAAATAAGATGGTATGCCTCTTTTCCAGTAAAAAGGCTCTACGGTTCTCTACACTCACCATACAAAACACAGCAGCGTTAAGCTGCTATTTTACGCTGGTATTCTGTGAGAGCGTGGTCCTTTCCCGGTCGAGCTGCAATAAGTAATGCTCCAGTAATATGGCTGCAGCATGGCTCTACCACGTAAAAGCCAAATCCTCCTTCCTATGGGTCCAAGCCATGGTCCAGTCTCATACGGGCCATAGAATATTCGTTTCATACGTTAACTCTAATTAATTCTCACTTTAGCCGTATGTGGGTCATAATATCCATTACCCTACATCGTCCCGTGGGTGTCGTAAGAGATGACCCAGGGAAACTGAAACAGGAGATGGGCAGCACCAAAAGGCGTGGCAACGATGGCAATATTTGGGGAAGACCTATGTTCAGCAATGGCCTTATATAGGCTGCTATGAATAAATAAAATCAAATCTATCTTAAGCCTCGTGACTCTGAAAACCAAGCAATTGTTATACGAAGTCCATCAACGTAATATTTAAAAACGCTAGTCTCTTACGACTTGTCACAATGCGTAGCTAAAAGTCTACCGGCGTTAATAATAGAGAATGTGAGAAACCGACGCATGGTAGCATCCGATATGTAGCTTGGTGACGGGAAGACCGCAAGGTTACCATCGGCTTCCGGCAGGGTTATAATGGCCGACCTCCGTACAAGCCACTAATATTGAACATAACATTATGATATGCTTAAGCTTGCATGATACTTGAGACGAGGACTTTTACTGAGAGAATATATTCTAATAGGTATATGTAATATTAAATAAATGTCATGATAGCATATTAAACTTCCATGGTTAAACCTTCATCCTCCGTAGATTACTTCATAGAGGGGATATTTAGCATAACCGCATTTTTATGATTTTGAGTTGTTATCAGAAAGATGGTGCTGCATATCTCTTGTCTCATTTTCTTCTCTCGTCTCTTAAGATGCTCACACAATATTAAAAAAAAGAATACTAGTAACGTTAAAAACCAATAATATTACTAATACTTATGTTACCGTACAGTGATCTAAATAAGGTTAAAAATGCTTGTTAAGAGTGGTATCACCACAGTAGTTAATGGCAAATTCTGACGATTACCGAGTTTGCAAATTTTAACCATTCCACTTCTGTAAAACCGCCGTATTTCAGGAGCATAGGGCTTTATTGGTTCCAATTAGGTGGAAGATCTATGCTGCAGCTGGTCACACGGGCCTTCTGTCATTTCCGAGAGGGGTTTAAAGTAAGAAAGTGTCCGCCGCACTGCCTCAATGCGTGTCTTCGAAATATTTTTTTTGTTTCTCAGACATGCAAGTTTCCTCACGATGTTTTCCATCACCGCCGAGCACTTGGTAAATCAGCACTTAAAATTGCAGTTACAATTTCATTGGTGCTGGTGGGGATTGAACCCGGGTTGCTCGCGTAATGTTACTTTACAGCAAACGCTAACCATCCGAGCTACCACGGCTGTATTATGGTTACAGCGCAAATCGATCGGTTCCGGAGAAGGACTACGTTCGCACAGAATACTAGCGTAAAATGACAGCGTAATGCTGCTGTGTTTTTAAGTTTATTAAAAACCTTCGTGGTAAAAATCACAGTGCACGCACTGCTGAGTTCCAGTGGTCTAAAGAGATGTAGTACTTCTACATCCATTTTAGTCGTCAGAGGTGGTAACGCACCTCCAGCCTTCTTTATTAGTAGTTGGCTACTGGTATCCATGGGCTGCAGTGGTCACTTACCATCAAGTTGACTGTTAAGTTTGTTTGTAACTTTAATTTCATTCAAACAACCGAGGTTTGGAGGGAATACTAGGTTGGATTTCTGCATTACATTTACGTATCTCTAGAATTTTTCAAATATATTTCCAGTTTCTAATTTTATGAACTTTATTAATGGAGATAAGATATATTTATAATGTTAAATTTTAATACATTATAAATTGAATTCTAACACTTTTAGAGAGCAATTCGTGTATACGAGTGTATTTTAATTGTAATTGGAAACGTCGCGATTTTGATGAAGTTTTGTATTTACGTAAAGTTTTGCTGTTTTGTGTTGTTTTGCTTTCCAACTCACGCTCGCTACGATCGGTCGTGCAGTAATTGACTTTTATGTTTATATTTTAACAATATGATCCATTCGGTTTATATAAATGTATTTTTGTGTCATGCCTTTGTCTTCATTAGCCTGCAAGAGTTCACAGCGGTCTTAAACGCAACCTTAAACGTAAAATCGAGTAAGTTAGATTTCATTTAAAGATAAATTTGCAATAATTTTGTAACTGATTCGTCTTATTGCTTTGCAACTGTAGAAATAAAACTATTTGAAATAATTTAACATGGTGTGATCAATTGATTAAGTAGGCGCCGACAGTTAATGCGATTGTTTCTTATTGCCATCGCCCGTAGTGTTTTATGATCTAGTCAATAACTGTAAAATACTAATTAATACAACAGCGTATAATCGACCTTATTTATAACGAGATAGAATGCATATGTGCTTACACTTTTTATTACCCACAGTATTTCGTGTTTCAGCCTCATCAAATAGAATTGTGGTTTACTTGATTATAAGTATTTTTCCCCACACTTTTACAGTATTTGATGGTGTAAGAAAATTCATAACGTCACTCTCCCAACAATCCAGCAGTTCCTTAAATCACTCTCTGAGAGATTTTTCAAAGCCTCAGAGTCCCACCCAAATCATCTCATTCGTGAGACAGCTGCCTATGCAGCTCCTATACACATTCGCTATAGTGTGCGCAGACCGAGAAACTCTCTCTCGGACCCCCCCAACAAGCTTTCGGCTGACCTGAACTGCCTCCTGGCGGCTCAGGCCGAGCATACATAACACATCCCTTAATCTGCCTTAGTTAGGCACTTTTCTAAGCGGCTTTTCGCCGCTTGCGCCCTCCTTTCTGCCAAGGAGGGTCGCGTTCGTATACGGCTTAGAGATCTCTAGACAGATCGTTAAGCCAGTTCCTAAAAAGGTTGGGTTTAGTGGGTAAAAGGCCGGCTGCGTGGTATGCTATGAGCATTCCCAACCTCCCTCCCCCGCTTTCCGGAGGGTTGCCCATATTTGCTTCGGGCGCAAAAAAAATCCCTGGGGTTTCGTAAGGGACGATAATACGCCAATGCAAAAAAATTCAAGCACAAGTTAATCATACCAGTTACTCGACTCCAGAGAGAGAGAGAGAGAGAGAGAGAGAGAGAAATCGTATTCTTTACAACAAAGTCACAGAAATATGTGGGCCTTATTCTATCAAAAAGTTTAAAATGTATATTAAGCAAACATTGTTTAATAAAGGTTTATTATACTACCAAAGAGTACTGGAAATGAGGTGATCCCTATCATACTGTTTCTAATGTCCTCATACAAATGTATAAAATAATATAATAATATAATATAAAAAAGTCCTACTGGGTTCTTACTGGTTCTTCCCAGGACAGCGGTTTTTTTCAAACCAGTGGTAAAAGTAAAAAATGACTTTCAATAAGTATTCTTGTAATTTGTAATACATATTTTTTTATAGAACAGGTAGCAAACGAGCATGCGGCTCATATGATGACCATGATGGTAAGTGACTACCACGGCCCATGAACAACCGCAACTCCAGGGGAATTGAAGGTGCGTTACAGGACTTTTAGAAAGTAGTAAGCTCTTTTCTAGAAGGTCCCTAAGTCGTGTCGGTCCGGAAAATTCACCGGTGGTAAACAATTCCACAGAGAAATTGTACGAGGAAGAAAACTCCTTAGTAAAACGCACATACATACATATATGAACACTCACGCCTGTCATCCAGAGGGGTAGGCAGACTACGGATTTCCATTTGACACGATATCCTATCACATCCTATATCTACGCATAGCTCGTCGGTTAAGGGTACTCCTAATGTAGCCCATTTTTAAAATATCGCCAATTTGGTCGATTAACTTCCGTCTAGGGCGTTCCTCCCCGTCTCTACCATTCACATTTGTACTATAAATTTGCTTTGTTTTTGGTTCATTTTGGATGCAATTTAGTATATGCTATATATATGGTAAAGTAGGCAAAAACCTTTTTGAATTTCATTCTTGTAATTTATATGAAATAAAAATGACCCTATTGTATCCTCTTCCTATGGCCTCCGATAGATGTCGGTATAACCGTCTCTTTACGCCAGGCGTAAAATACGTAGAACGGCGTTGGAGAGAAGCGTCAAAGGTGCAGGTTGTCTTTTGTTTTTAAGTGCCTGGTGAGCTAATGGTCTATATGATGGTTGGTGTTTACTGCAGGCCATGAACCTGCAGCCAACTTAAAATGAGAGATGGAATTACTCTCAGTCCATAATTATAGTGGCTTTCGGTACCCTTCAGACCGGAACACGGTTGGCGGCAGAAGTAAGAGGGTGTCACTTGCCCATAGAGATTTATTCTTTTTTAAATAATAGCAATGCTTTTCACGTTACTAATATTCCCTGTGACCAGTTCTGGTAGTGGTGAATGTTGTGGCAAAGATATTAGCCAAGAGTTTGTGATGGCGTCCACACGTTGGAAGTTCGTTCAGTTTGCTTCGGTTCAGGCCAATGTGCGGACGAACTTATTAAAATGGATATTGAAGCGCTAACAGCTGTTGTGGTATATTTATTCACATCATACCGCTACTACGTGAATGTGTATAAGAAATTATTATTTAAATTGGAATTTTTATTTCTTGGGTTCCATAAACAATTTTCGGCTTGGTAGAGCTCTATAAAGGGAAAAGTTTTTTCATTGGTAATTGTTACTGGCATTTTGTAGACACTAGTTACGAAGCGTGAATATAAAATTTAAATCTGGTGCGTGCAAATACTCTGGGAGCTCGTAGCAAACTAAACGCGCGCCCAACGTCTTTGATCTTTTGCAAAAAACCGACACCACACGAACCTCGCGCCAACTTGTGGACTATTATTTCTATACATACCAAGGTAAGCACAAACACGTCTGCTCTACATGAGGGCTATTGGTATTGGCCACAACATTCGCCACTATGTTGGCCAACGTGAAGAGGCGCCGTTAGAATTCGCGGTCCGCACTATTGAGATAGTCTACTAAATCTTCTAAAATAGGTACGGAGTACTAGCAGAGTAAGGAAGGACTCCTAGATATAAACCTCACCACCTATTTGATTATTGTCTTAGAGATGATACGTTAGAAAACCCTGATATCGAATTTTTGAACGGTTTAGGAAAATCGATCGATTGTCTAGCTGTGTGAACCTTATTTACGTTCCATCTTAGTCCTCAGGGGTGACAACGCATGTGCACTCTGATTTTTAATTGAGGATAAGTGTAGATGTCTATGGGCCACAGTATCCACTTACCATCAGGTGGACTGTGTTTTTTTTGGGCTTTGGGTGACAAACGAGCACATAGTCAACCTGATGATAAGTAGATGCTGTGGCCCATAGACATCCACATTTATCCTCAATTAAGAATCAAAATGCAAATGCGTTGTCACCCCTGAGAACTAAGATGGAATGCCTCGATTGCAATAAATGATCCTCCAGTTCTCTACACTCACCATACGAAACACAGTAGCATTGGGCTGCTATTTTACGCTGGTATTCTGTGAGACCGTGGTCCTGCCTCGGTCAACCCAACCCATTCGTGCTATAACTATAATATAGCTGCAGCGTGGGTCTACCACATCAAAGTGTATATGCTCGTTTGTCACCTTTATTCTATAAAACTTTGGAATAGAACATTCTCGCTCACTAATCAGACATCGGCTACATTTAGTTATGACGTCAAAGAATTAGTAGAAAGTCAATTAGGTTATTTAGGCGCGGTCGGTCCGTCCGACCTTGGCCACGTCTATAGTACATGAAGGTACACCCCATAAACTTATCGGAAATGGTGTTTAATAATTCAGAGCTTTATTGACGTCATTTCTCGTTTAGGTATATCTTTGTTTGTCTGTATTGGTTTTGTTTTGGTCGGTAGTTATTGTAATATACGTAAAACTACAGTCATATATGCTGTTTGATGTCATGAATAACAGTTATTCACGACGCAGTGACTGTGCTAAGGGCCGCGGGTTCGGATCTTGCACGGAACAAGTGCTTGCCTACAAATAATAATCGCTGGGTACGCAATTTTTCTCTTTAAAATGTTCCACGATGTAAGAGAAAACGTTAGTGTGTGGGTTATGATTAAAAAAATTGAATTGTAGAAATATACTCTCTAAGCCAACACTAAAGGATTTTATAACGTTTAAGTTACTAATATTAATATTTGTTGAAGTGCACTGTCAAATCATTCAGCATATTTCTGAAAAATTAACGGAAATCCAAAACGAAAATATGAGAATAACGATTTTTTTAATAAAAAGTAAACTAAAAAAGTAATTTTTTTGTTACTTAATTTATTATACAGCCTTTAATTATATAGAATAAGGGTGACAAAGGAGCACACAGTCCCGCTGATGGTGAGTGGATGCTGTGGCCCATAGACATCTACATTTATCCCCGATTACGAATCACGCAGATACAAAGACCTAGTGGTTATATTCTCTATGCGCAGATGCGATGTCACTCCTGGGGACTAATATGAAATGCCTCGTTTCCAGTAAAAAAGGGTCTCCGATTCTCTACACTCACCATACGAAACACAGCAGCATTAAGCTGCTATTTTACGCTAGTATTCTGTGAGAGCGTGGTCCTGCACCGGTCGAGCCGACCCATTCATGATGCCACTACAATATAGCTGCAGCACGGCTCTACCATGTAAAAGCCTGTTTTGTTTCGTATAAACCTATGTATTAGACTAAAAATTTCGAAGACGTGTCAAATCCGCCAACACGTCACATTGAGGCAGCGCAACAGACGACTCCTACGCCAAAACCCTCACAGAAATTATCGGAGGTATGTGTACAGGAGTGAGACGTACTCCTGTCCAGCCAAACCATTCGTGCTACAACCATAATATAGCTGCAGCGTGGCTCTACAACGTATATTATAGCCTAAAAAAAGTCTTTCCAGTCTCAGGCCTCCCCCATAGATTGTAGCACTTGACTTAGTTGCAAGCTTGGCGGGCGCGTCAGCAACCGCAGTATTTTATTTTTTTGTTATTATTATTAATGGTGACTTTGCTTTGTTTCTTTCAATCGGCTCCTAAACACCCACAGTACGAAATATGGTATAGTACATAGAATACTACAATACATAATAGAATGGCTGTCAACTTTATTTTATACGAGGATTGGCGTCGCCAAACCCTATTCGCTGTGTTGACAGACTGAGTAAATTTACACATTTTAGACTTTTTATTAATGTTCAAGATCATCATTAAATTTTAATGCATATTTATATGTAAATAGCGTGCAATTTGGCATTTTTTGCGAAATGAAACGAGTAAGAAAATGTGTGCATTTGGTTTTGACATTTTAGTGGCTGCGCGGGCTCCGCCCACTCCCCCGTTCTGTTATGTATGTATTATAGTATTCTATGGTATAGTACGTGTGGGTAATATGGTCATCCGATTAATATGGTCACTTTCTTATATATATATATATATATATATATATATATATATATATATATATATAACTCAAAAACTACAGCTTTGTTTACATAGATGGCTTTGTTAGACGATAGCGCTTCATCGGTCAATTAAAAATAATAAGGGGTCAAAAGGACGGTGCTTAATCGACACCATTCTGACAGTTGACATTATAATAAATGTTCTAGTCGATTTTAGAGTATTGTGTAGTGTAGTTAGCTTTTTTTAAGTAGATTTTTCGAAGTGTTCCTAATTATTGCCAATGTTTGTTTGTTTGTTTTAAATATATTAGTTATAGTATACGACAATGTGGTTTTGTCTACGTCATCCTCCTAGCTATGGTTTTATATAGCGGCAAAACTTAAGGTGACCATATTACCCTCACGTACTTTATTGGATACTCTTACACCGTCCCTACACTGTTGCTTACGGTTTAACTTTATCCAATTAGCGATTAAAATTTCTGCGTATATCAAGTTACGTGTAGAACAATAAGGAACTCGTGCGTGTTACGGGAATCGCTGGAAGCCGGCCCCCCAATTCGTTGCAGAAACCTTACTATTCTGTAGTTGGTACCTGCCTAGTACATATTAATGACAAAAAGTTTGTCAGCTAACGTTAATCGTCTTAGTATTAGAAGGTCCGAAACTGAGAATCCGATTAACTGCTTTAGCTATTCAACTGATTAACGATGTACAGTAATTAGATTTTTAGACGATGTTAATCGGCTGTTTCAGAATATTTTGTTAAATGTAGGTACGATAGAAAATAGGAAGAATGTAATGACTCCTTTAACTCGATGTTTCCTTTTTTTTAATATTAAAAGGACAAACGATACGCAGCCCTGATGATAAGGAGAGTTTTAAAAAAAGAATTTTGAAAATCGGTCCACAATTGGCGGAGAAATCGGTGAATATACATAAAAAAGAATACGTACAATCGAACATAATATAACCTCCTCATTTTTTAAATCGGTTAATAAAACTAAGGATGACGTTCGTTTGTTAGCGGGAGTACCCGTATTGACTAATACAGACTGATGAAGAAAAATAAAGGAAGAAAATAAAGTAGAGTTGTCTCATAACCTTTCCTGCTGATTTATTCCAGGACATAGTTGTTTTTCCGAACCAGTGGTAATGTTCATTTATCAGAAGTATTTTTTGGACTGATACAGAGTGATGGAGAAAAATAAAGTAAGAAGAAAAGTAGAGTTGTTTTAGAACGTTTTTTGCTGGTTTTTCCCTGGATAAAGGTTTTTTCCGAACCGGTGGTAATAGTAAAAAATGACTTCCATTAAGAATTACTTGTAATGTATATTTAATAAAAAATATTCCATTCTATTATATGTTTTTCATAATCGAGAACATTATAATGCAGGATATAAATTCAGGCTCACGTATTTATAAAATTTAAGCCAATTAAACTTTTTTTATAATTTGTTAATGCCGATAGAACCTCAGTAGCCTTGACTTCGATCGGCTCGTAGGGCGATACCTCTGTGAACGTGTTGGTAAAAAAAATCGTGAATTTCGTGAACAATAGATATTTTTTGTTATTTAGAGGTCAACGCCTGAACGCCGGCCATTGTTCTAAAACGAGTTAGATCGCCAATCTGTTTTTTTGGGCTTTAGAAATTGTGGTTATAATTAAAATTTAACAAATCATTATCCCTGTTTTTTACAATGTGCTAATTTGAGCGGTGTTTCTAATGCTCATTAACTATTGTGTATCCTTGAATTTTAATAATAGTGTCCTCTATACCGGATTTCGATCACGGTGACCAATTTCAGCACACAGGGACACTCAATTCCTTCAAGTCTAATTAGTCTGATGGACGGTAATACACCACAACCGGAGAAAGATTAGGCGCAGGAGCATCGGCTGTACGTGCTTTCGACTCAGGATTTTAAAACGGAATCGGATGATTAACGGTCGAATTTGAGAACACTAAACGCAGACAGTTAAGTTTTTTTATCATACACCCAAAATAAATTTATGTTAAAATCTCTGATCTCTAATCAAAGGCTTCCTTACGGTAAAGGGAAACATCGGGTCGGTATAAGATGAAGACTGAGTTATTGTCACCACCAGAGCATCTATGGCAGCATTTCATACGTGGTAGAACCACTCTGCAGCTATATCATGTTTGTACCACGAATGGGTCGGCTCGACCGGCGAAGGACCACGCTCTCACAGAATACCAGAGTAAAATAGCAGCTTAATACTGCTGTGTTTCGTATGGTGAAAGAAGAGATCGGACGACCATTTGTTACTGGAAACGAGGCATAACTTGTTAGTTCTCAGGCATGACAACGCATCTGCGTTCTGATTCTTAATCGAGGATAAATGTAGATATCTATGGGTCACAGCATCCATCTACCATAAGGTGGACTGTGTGCTCGTTCATGTGTAATTATCTATTGTAACGGAATCTTTTAATGAAATTCTCACCAAATTGTAGATGGCCGATTGACTATAAAATTTGCACTCGTATCAAGGACCGATAAAAATACTGTATAGTTCAGGCGTAAAACCTTAAGTCATCTCGTGGATGTCGTAAGAGGCGAGAGAGAGAAACCTAAACTGGTTTCTTCTCATAACAATTTTATAAATGAAAAAAATTACAAGAACTTTGTCCTCGTACCCTGATTAGAATCACCAGGAGGAATCATCACAGCTCATGAACAATGTGTTATTTAAGTTGTTTAAACTCTTATATTATCACTAGCTATCAGACCCGGCTTCGCACAGGTGAATTCTGGATCTCGACAACAGCGCCACCGAGTCCAATTG
Organism: Parnassius apollo; assembly: GCA_907164705.1. Taxonomy (NCBI): domain Eukaryota; kingdom Metazoa; phylum Arthropoda; class Insecta; order Lepidoptera; family Papilionidae; genus Parnassius; species Parnassius apollo. Next base: position 4,015,772 of record CAJQZP010000547.1, on the reverse strand, counting down.
TGAATCTAAATCATTCTCGAATCATCTTAATCAAACACACAAAATTTCATCAACATCCGTCCAGCCGTTTTTAGGAGGAGTTCAGTTATGTATTCATGGACAGAAGAATTATATAATTGTATAAAGATATACCAATCCTGTCCGTGAATAATCACAGAAGATAGTTCTAACAAACTCATGTTAATAAAACATATTATGGCCTGTGTTCCAAAATGGAACCCAATATACTGTCCAATGTAAATGGCGTCATAAATCGACGCCATACTGGTGATTCGTTTCATGACATTGACCAGTATATGACATCATACATGCTCTTGACCACTCTTCCTCAGTAACAAAGAATGAGTATGATTTCTCTTTCTCTTCATCTTACAGATTTAACTGTTTAAGCTCTGCCATTTTTTTGTATTTGAATAAATAAAAACAAATTCTGGCATGCTTCATTCAGCGTACATACAAAAATTGTTTTAATATGACGGGATATCCGACATATTATGGCGGGGGCATGCCAGTTGGCGTCAATTAATGACGTCTTTTCCATTTACCAGTATACTGGGTTCTATTTCGGAACACAGGCCATATAATGACGTATTAGAAAGCTGTCAAACATATTAGCTTCTTTAATTCTTCATTTAAAAAAATTATATAGGTAAGTACCTGTTTAACACAGTTATCCTTAGTGTCGATTTTCGCGGTCAGCTCCTTGATGTCATTCTGGAGCTCCAGTAAGCGGGCTTCATATTCGCCCTGCGTCGTGTCCAGCCGACGCCTCAGCAGATGCTTCTCTTGCTCCAACTCCTGACGGAAAGAACAACAACTAATTAGACTAACTAATGTCTTTTCGCCTCAGTCATCTTATAAACACTTTGTAACAAACATACATAAACAAGATTACAAACATAATACAAAAATTGTAGATGAATCCACCTAAATCATTAAAACTAGAAAAGTGTTAAATTGAAAATCATTTAGTTACGGTGATAAAGAAATAACGTTGACACTGACGATGACGATGGTAGAGCCACGCTGCACCTATATTATGGTTGTAGCCTCGACCGGGGAACTCTCTCACCGAATATCAGCGTAAAATAGCAGCTTAACGCTGTTGTGCTTCGTATGGTGAGTGTAGAGATCCGGAAATCCTTTTTTACTAGAAACGAGGCATTCCATCTTAATCTTCAGGGGTGACAACGCATCTGCGTTTTGATTCTTAATCGAGGATAAATGTATATGTTTATGAGCCGCAGCGTCCACTTACCACCAGGTGGACTGTGTGCTCGTTTGTCACCCTTATTCTATTAAAAAAATACTGTAAATAGGATGATCAAAATAGTAATTCTGGGATATCATTTTTTCGGGTTACTAGTTCCGTGGAAATAAAAAATTTTCGACGCCTTCGCTAAAAATAGGTTTCGGTTATATTTAAGTATAATTAGATTAATAGAATATTTGCTATTTGTCTAATCTCTATGTTTTTATAGAATAAGAGCAACAAAAGAGCAATCAGTCCACCTGATGGTATTCAAAGACGTTATTCCTTCGTATTCAGAGACGACTACTCGATTTCCATCATCAAGTACTTAAAATTTAATTATCGCGATTCTTCACTTCGCGTCATTCGTTTAGTTATCGTAGATACCTCCCGTGCATTAGAAATAAACACTTCTACCATTCTTCCGCGAGTAAAAGGAAACACGCTTTTACATAACGCTGTTTTTCGATTATTGTGTAATTTGTGAACTTCGAATAGGCGGGTCAATTAAGATCCGCGTCTGGTGTGTTTAATTTTATAAATGTCTAAACCTGTTTCACTTATGTTTTACGTGTGAGATCCATGCTGGAGCTAAATTATGGTTGTAGCATTAATGAGCCGGCTCCACCGGGGAAGGACCACGCTCTCACAGAATACCAGCGTAAAATAGTAGCTTTTTTAGTAGTAGTTGACTGGCAGAGGATGCTTTTAGCATTAAGTATGCCTTTTGATCTTGTAATCAACAGGAGTTGTTTAATAAAGTGTAAATAAAAAGTTAATAAAATAGGGTGTACACTTGGGTGTAGCTTGGTAGAATAAATGCGTAACGCATCTAATTTTGGTTCTTAATTGAGTATAAATGTAGATGCCTATTGGCCACAGCATTCGCTTGTGCCAATAGACATCTACATCTGGACTGTGGGCTCGTTTATCACCCTTATTTAAAAAAAAACTGTATTGATCGTACGGGAGTACAGGAGAATCAGATTATACGAACCGTAAAATGTAGAGATAAGAACTTTGGTGAGGATCATTAAAAATTAGTGGTTCACCCCGGCTTCGCACGGTTGATTTCTGAATCTCAACACAGCGCCACCTACCGTGTACAATTGAGTTTTTAAACCATCCAGGTTTACCACTCAAATACACACAAAAAATTGTACTGATTAATTTTATTATTCATTATAGCCCCGAACTATTAGTATTTTTTCAACTTTCATAACGCCCCGGAAATCCCCTGCATGAGTGGAATTTCGTAAAATTCGTTCTCAGTTGAGCTCAAGATGACAATAATAATAATTTCGCCAAATTACAAACCTGTAGGAGTTATACATTAAAAGTATTTAATGTTGTTATTTTTTATTTTTAACGCCCCCGCACTGCACGGGAGGAATTTCATAAAATCCGTGCTTAGTAATTTTTATCTTTGGTGACTTTCAAGCAAGAAGAACATTCTGGCCAAGTTTTCTACACCTACAGGAGCTATAGTTTGAAAATGCGATTTTATTAAATTACGCTCCCGCAACCGTAAATCGCAAAATCCACCCGAAAAGGGGGTCCATAGCTGACCTCTAGTCGGCAAAAGGAATATTCCTACCGAATATTCAAGTCTCTAGGCCCTGTAGTTCCAGAGATATCGTGATGATTCAGTACATATATATATATATATATATATATATATATATATATATATATATATATATATATATATATATATATTTAATTCTTCTGTACGTGTGTTTCACACTTGGCTTCTCCTAAATTTGAGGCCTTGGATGGCTTAGATTCATTACTGGACCCGATAGGTGGCGTACCGATCGGGTTCTAGGTGCTTTTTTATTTTCTTGGTAGGACAACTTCTGCCGGGCCTGCTTGTTCGTATATAACGCAGTTATTTAAGGTACATACGTTACTGTTACTTAGAAATGAGCAAACTTTGATCAGGCTGTGTAAACAGGGCTGTATTGAACACCTTGTGCGTCACTAGACTATTGATACAACAGAATAAATATTATTGAAGCTTTCCATACATTTTCGTTTCATGTTACTGCCTCGCAGACCATTTTGAAAAGTTCTTGAGGTGAATTTAGGATCCAGTTTTTTTACCCGCGCTTGTTTAACATTTTTATAGGATGAAAATGACAAACGACCACACAGTTAACCTATACACAGAAAATTCTTATCACATCATCAGATGCGTTGTCACACTTGAAGAATAAGATGAAATACCTCGTTACCAGTAGGAAAGGGTCTCCGGTTCCCTGCACTCACTGTACGAAACACAGCAGCATTAAACTGCTTTTTTACGCTGCTATTCTGTGAGAGCGTGGTCCTAACCCAGTCGACTACAGACGTCCTCTCATTTCTGAGAGGAATAACGCTCTTTTCACTTCACACACACACAAAAAAAATTGTAAGTATAGTTTTATTTTTTAAAATTTATATGTTACGAAGCATTTGGACCACCACGTCGCTCTAGTACGTGTTGGCAGCCGACATATATTTCAATAAATGTGAAGACTAATAAAGAAAGGAAAAAAGATAGGGCTGTATGCAATTAAAATATTTAAGAATTTTTGAAAAGACTGGAATATATTTATTTATCATAGTTTAAATGTCCTATTGATATAATAATCGATTACAAGTCAATCTTCATTCGATTTGATTTCGCAATTCGTGTGTTTGTATCAAATAAGAAACTTTTATACTGATAATACATGCGGGACTTCACGTCCTTGACATATTTTGAGGACATGTGAAGACTGTTATCGAAAAGAAAAAAGATAGGAATGATTCTGATGATTCTCGTACGTGTTGCAATTGTAAACTCTAATACTTTTGAAAAAAAAACTCCGTTGAATTTCAAAATGACTCTTCTAAAGACAAAAGCTACTCGTGTAGTAAATCAGAAATGAAATTTGTTCTGTAGTACCATTAAAACATTTGTGAGTTTTTGTAAAAATAATAACTTTAAATTATCTCTCTTTATATATCTTTTAAAGTTTGTTAATCCATCTCGAGTCATTCCTTAATCGATTATTTCGGAATTCGTGACAAAACTCAGTACAAGATAAGAAACTTTTAACCCGATAATATGTACGACAGTGAAAGCTTTTGTAAGAGATCATGGGAATTATTTTCACCCCGGCAATCACTAACATAATTTTTTTGACACTTTAAAACCACGGAGCGCAGTACCGGGGTCGAGATGGTATTGTCTCGCATCGCATGAGACGTGTAGCGACCCACTTGCCTTGTGTTGTCTTGCGTGTTCAAATCTCGCTTCTTATGTGAACATTTGAACCGTGAACTTATGACTGGGAAGCGTAACTGACGGATCCTACTTTTACAGTCAAATGATCGAGTTTTCACTAGCTTTGTGTGGGGTTAAGTTATTATTACGTTTCTATTTGATTTGTTTGAAAAACTTCACTCGCTTTTCGTGAAACTGAATATGAGACCACGTCACGTCGTAAGAGGTGACTATGGGTAGCACCAGAAAGATCTCACGGCTCCCGATAGAGGGTGGTGTAATAATCCCTTTTACGTCAAAAGTAACAATCCTAGAGTGGCATCAAATACGTTAGGTGTCACAGAAAAACTTTCGCCAATCCATCTGCCACGCAAGGCGATTACGGCTTATCCTCTCCAACAACGAGAGTGGTTCATGTACTTATTTATTTATTTAAAAACTTAGATGTAACACCTAAGGTAAAGGGTACATAGGGCGGAATTAACCCCTCAGTCCCTTTAAAATTCCCATGCAGTCGCATGCGCCCGGCAAATCCCCAGCGGCCGCATGCGACCGCACCAACCCACAGCTCTTTAAGCCATTAAAATTTATATTTAAAGACTACTTTTCCACGACTAAGTTTGGCATTATAAAATCTATACAAAATTATCTATATAAAAGTCAGGTTTTACTTCATTACCAAAAGACTATTGTATTTTGATAACAAAAACAAAATATACCAAGCGAATGTCGGCAGCGTGAAAATCACAATTATTTCAATATATATTACTCGAAATTATTTACGTAAAAAGATAAATTATATTCACACAAAAACTTTCATTACAATTTTATAATAAAACACTATACTAAAACAATAATAAAACACGAGGAAAATCCAAAAAATCAACACAATAACATTCACGCGAAAATGGCGTTAGAAATTGAACGTAGATTATAAATAAATATTCATAGCATAACTATTTTGTATTGCTCTAGAGTATAGGAAATTTCATATTAATTCTATAATGCCAAACTTCTACATGGAAAAGTAGTCTCTAAATGTAAGTTTTAATGGTTTAAAGTATTGTGGGTGTGCGCGGTCGAATTCGACCGCTTGTGACACGAATAAATTACTGACGCTGCTTGTGTTTTTTCTAGTGTTTACAGAGTGTATATCACTTTTGTTACTAAAAACTACCTTTGTTTTTGTGAACACACTTTCAATTTTCGTAAATATATTGAATGACCAAAGTTAAAATATATATATATATATATATATATATATATATATATATATATATATATATATATATATTTCTTTAAATTTTTCGACTCTTCTGCAAAACAAAAATAGTTTCTAAATCAACCCCATTTCATCAGACATTAAGCTATGGAAGTAACTGAAATGAACTAATCTAGCTGTCTCGACACTAGTGAGATCTCTAATTATTTTTACAGCATATGCTGCAGAGCTTAGTCTGCTTGCTAGTTTAGATATATGGGGGTCCCACTGAAGCTGAGCGTCGAGAGTGATGCCATGAAATACAGAGGGTTCAACAATCAGTTCCTCCCTGTTTAAAACACATTGGTATTCAGATTTGTAATATTCGTTGTTGTAAATATAACGCATTCAGTTTTATTGCCGTTTAAACGTAGATTATTAACTTAAACCAACGATTAACCTTCTTGCTAAAGCCAAACCTTTGCTCTTGTTACGCAAACACAATAATTAAACTTTACTATGTGGTAGGACTCCTTGCGTAGGAGTCAGTTTTGGTAAGTAAGAGGATGGTCTCTTACCTATTCCTGCCGTCAAGCAGTAGTGCGTGCACTGTTGTGTGTCCTAGTCTGAAAGGTTAAGAGAACGACTATAATTATAGGCTGTAAGGCATTCCAACTTATTCTTCAGAAGTGATAACGTCTGTAGACTTCTATAGTATGTGAGGGTAATATGGTCATCCGGCTAATATGGTCACTTTCTTATAACTCAAAAACTACAGCCTTGTTTGCATAGATTACGATGATGTGATACGATAGCTCTTCATCGGTCAATCAAATATTAAAGGGACAAAAGGGCGCTGCTTCATCGACGGCATTTTGACAGTTGACATTATAGTAAATATTTTAGTCGATTTTAATATTGTGTAGTGTAGTTAGTTTTTTTTTAGGTTGATTTTTCGAAGTGTTCCTAATTATTGCCAGAACTTGTTTGCTTTTTTTTTTTCAATATATTAGTTATAGTATATGACTCTGATGTTTGTCTCCGTCCTCCTACATTCCTATTCAATACACAAAGTACCTCTTTTATTTGTTTATATAAAAAAGTATATTTACAACATTGAGCTATTATGTTACGTAAGTACATATTTTTACAATCATAAAACTAAATGGAAACACAAAGTAGGCAAATGAAAAATGCTGGAGGCAGGCAGCCCTATCGCATGTTTACGTGCCCCACGGCTGTAGGCATTTATTTGAAAGATACGGCCGAGTTACAATACTGTATAGATAATATTACCGTGTCCTAGTTTTGGTTTTATAGGGCGAGCTCAAAATGAGCATATAACCCTCACGTACCTTATGCTTCAAGTTGGCTGCAGGTGTCCCTGAACTGCAGCAGCCCTTACCATCAGGTTGACTGTAAGCTCGTTTTCCATTTCAGTTTTATAAAAAAGCATCATCAGTTAAATATGGACGTGTGAGAATCTTTATTTTTGCATGTACATTGGACGGATGACACGCAATAAAACCAGATATTAAAAAATATATCACTCAATAGTATATCACTCTACGATGATAAAACATTTAATATACGTGTGCATTTTATCACATTGACGTATTTTGTTTGATGTTGTTCAGTATAATAATTTTCAACATCGTATTTCTGCAATATATTTAAATTCCGACTAAGTGATTCTCTTCTTTGTATATACAGCTGTGTATGCCAAGCGATAATGCATAGTTTTATATATGAATTATATGGTGAAATAAAATTACTGTTGTAATTTGTAACAATCAACCTTTTCAAATACATTTTCACACAAAGAAATACATAAGAGTTGGCATTATAGAATTGACCTTCGTTATTGTTATAAAAATTACTCTTAAAATTCTATTTCAAAAGAACTGGAATGCTTTTAATGTCTTGGCTTTGAATTCTTATATTTTTAACTTCGTTACCGTTGGAAAGCTGTAATAGATCTGCTATATAAAATTTCAAATTTCCAAACGGGTACGAAGTACAAAACGTAACGAAATTTTAATATTATGAGATTTTGCTACGTCTCACATTGTAAAATGCATTGCTGACTTGTACGGGTTTCCTACACTGCGTTCCTTCCTTCTTTAATCTTTATTGTACACACTATAAGATATAAGGTCGAGCGTAGATCTGCGCTAACCGTTACGGGCAACCCCTTAAGGCCTGTGACTGTCAATGAAGTCACAGAATTAAATAAAAACCTCAAAAAGAAATCAGCACCCGGCTCCAAGATGTTAACATATATAAACATTTAAGTAAGATGCACTAAGGCGAGCTCAATCTGAATCATAGTATAATTATCTTCCGATTAACGTTTGAACTTTACAAGGTCCGAGAGCTTTTATTTTGCTTATACTACATAGTACTATTATTTCTGTACTTATACTAGATGCTAGGATTCCGTCTGGGTGGATATCACAAAACGTTAAGACGTTTTGATATTTTGAGATTTCTCGAGAAGAAATGATAATTTCGTTTCTAAATCACTAAAACAAATTTTAATCAATCTTAATGAAAACTAATCAATTTTAATGAAAACATAAACATAATATGTTTACGTTTTCATTTAAATTGATTTCGCAGTTAGTTTTAAACGCCTAAATCGTACTTAAAATTTGTCAACAAATGGAAAATGGAAGTTTACAAGGAGGTTAGCGAACAGACCTGATTCGGTCTTATCTTAGTGTCACCTTTCTTTATTACAATTCGTATATGTAATTCCACGACTTTAAGTAATATAGCAGTAATAAAGCAATACTTTAAGTAAATTGAGAGTAATAAATAACCACACAGTCCACCTGATGGTGAGTGGATGCTGTGATCTTTAGACACCCTACAATTAGGTATCGTTGATTAACAATCAAAATATAGATTTGTTGTTGCCCCTAAGGGCTTAGATGGAAAACCATATCATGAGTGAAAAGGGTTTTATAGTTCTACTACTGTGCGATTATTTTCTAATCATATACAATAATAATGATATCGAAAAAAAAATACTTGAACTATCAATAAATCATTAAATATCAAAGAATATAGAAATAATGTGACTTGATTTCTACCATCAAGTCCTTAAAACTCGATTATCGCAACTCTCCACTTCGCGTCCTTCGATTAGTTATAGTATCGTGCATTAGGATGCGCAAGCGCATGCAGCAAAGCCGTCACGAGCACTGACAGGGCTTAATGTACAACAGAGCCGAATTGAGGATTTTGATTTACTATATTTTATAATTTTAAGCTAAAATGTCATACACATTTGTCGGTTTCCAAAATTAAGTAAAAATAAAGTTCAAAATTTCTAACTACAATGATGACGTATAGTAAATAACTATATTATGTAAATACAACAATAATATATATATATATGTTTTTAAAATTTTAAATTTAGCTAAGGAATGTTTATATATTATATATTTTGGCTTCTTCCTTATAACACCTCAATATAATAATGAAAACTGCGATTATTAGGCCAATTGGGCCCTAACAATCATGGCAACTTTTGCAATTATTCCCCCCAGTGTACTTTTAATGGTCTGTAATGATGATGTCATATACACCACTGACTTGACTGAACTTTTTTCACATCGTTATTAGTCACTATTTTATTAAAAATTATGTAAATAAATTTTGTGATCCAGATTCTTATTAGGAATTTAATAAAAGTAACAAATATTTTACAAATGCTACGTTTAAAATGTAGCGTTTGTGACAAATTTCTTACTTTTTCATACTTCTTATTTTACAATGTACTAACCGTACCGTTTATTTTTATTTCCAGTTCTATTTAAGAAATTAAGTTCGATCTGTGGCTACATAACGTAATCATTAATATAAAAAATATGTATAGAATATCTGTAACTTTTATAGACGTAAAAAAGTAACCAAATTCGCATAACCCTGGAGATACCATGTCCTTAATATTGTCTGTGATATATGTTGAAATGTACTTGACCACAAACAAATAGCCAAATAGCATTAAGGCTCATCAATTACTGTCAGTTGGAGCGCTCGTTAGTGAAGAATCATTCAAGTTAATACCTATACAAAAGGTCATTCGGACATTTTATATACAAAAGCATTCGCTCATTCGTTTGATCAATGCAATCGATTTACAGTCACTAGGAACTTAATAATAAAGAAGTTACGTGGCCTAGAGCTATACAATCGTATTGTAGTCTTGGATGTATTCAATTGCCCCTATGCTTCGCAGTGATCTGGAACGGAGGAACGGCTAGAGCCGAAGTTTCACTGTGTGAATAGAATCTGCAAGTGCAGGTGAAGATATCTGCAGTAAAACTAGAGTTATCGATTTAGCCCAGTTGAAGTGGCAATGCGCCTGCTATGGGAAGCCAGCAAATGGGAAGAAAGATTCTCGAGCGGCAGCCTCGTGCCGGTCCCCCATTAGCTGGAATGACAAACTGGTAAGACATGCAGAAATTCGATACACGCAAGTCGCTCAGGACCGTGTTATATGGCAATTCAAGTCTTTAGATTTCACTTGTGATTGGTCGAAATGATGATGTTGTTTCTGCCTCTTTGATACTTTGGTTATCGAATCGTGTTGTAATGTGATTGTCATCATGTCTTGGTTAAAATACCCGCTATTTTGTTGTACTTTATCGCATCAGTGTTTTAACCAATTTTGTTAGACTATATAATATTGAAAAGAGGAAGGTAACAATTTAAAGTTCGTTACCGAAAAAAAAAATAATTTGTTCTTACTAAGTTTGTAGTACCTTTTAATGGCGTTTGATAACTGACTTAATGTTTGAAAATGACCAAGAGAAAATAATCAACAAGGCTAATTTCCACAGAATAAAGTATAAGAAATCTCAAGTATGGCCCTGCGCTCTGTGCCCTCTCGCATGTTAACCAGCGGCATGGCATATATGAGCAATGAGTTGAGCTTCATACGCTTTCACTGGCTTTACCCGATGACAGAACACAATCCACTGATGCTCTGATTCGTTTGACGAAAGTTGTAATACAAAAAAGTATATAAAATAGAATAGATTTCTTTATTCAATATGATTATAAATTATAACTCTTATTTATAATCCGATTTGAATTTATGGATCGGTGAAAATCTCTGTCCTGAGAGGAACAAGCAAGACACCGAGCGTAACTTTTTCACAGTAACGTTATGCAATATAAAATAGTAGTACAATTATAACTTATAATAATATAGTGTAGTATATATAGTAGTAGTCGCCACAGACAATTTTAAAAAGAACGTTTATGAAATCACACGAAATAATCTGCCAGTAATTATTCGTAAGCAAGATTTTAAAATTCGTTCGCGACAATCTCTTCTCTGTGCTAAAAAGTATTGATTAAATACTCTTTCGTTTGATTTTTTTTATTAACTGACTTTACGGCTCTGGGTTCTAGCCCTTCTGAGCCTATCATTTCTTTCAGGATTTTCATTTTTATATTCTTTTTCTTCACAATACGCTGATGCGTCACATTGCGAATCCCTTGGGAGATTTCGACTACAGCTCAACCCAGCGGACAGTTGATGACGGCAGCCACTCAAGTTAATATGGCGTCCAAGCGATCAAAATAACTTGAGGTTTATATCGACATCAAAGCACTTGTTTCGCATGATTTTTACGAATCAAAATCCACTTCAAACCATTATTCAAGCGACAAAACAGGAGCAACAATCCGTCTACGGCCAAGTGTCCGCCAAAACTCCCTTTCCTTTTAGTAACTGTTTGATACATACATACATAACATAAACACTCACGCCTGTCACCCAGAGGGGTAGGCAGAGACTACAGACTTCCATTTGGCACGATCCTGACACACCTCTCTCTCCTTCTTCACATCCATACACCTACGCATACATGCTCGTCGGTTAAGGGTACTCCTAATTTGGCCCGTTTTCAATAAATCGCCAATTTGGTCGATAAATTTTCGCCTAGGACGTCCCTTTCGGACTCTGCCATTCACTTCTGAAACATAAATTTTCTTTGTCACTCTTTCCCCATTAATTCTTCCCACATGACCAAACCACCGAAGCATTCCTTTCTTAATCCTGGTCACAACATCATCTTGCAAACCACACTCTTCTCTTATTACACAATTTCTTACCTTGTCGTTCAGATTCAGCCCTAACATACTCCTTAACGACCGCTCACTGTTTGACCACAGACTATTATCTGTTTGACACATGATGAAATCTATAGTTCGACATTGGCATTATAACAAATAAAACAACACAAAAATTCGTAATATGCACCTACTTACTTTTTCTCCCAGGGTTGACTGATCTGTTTAATTAAGGTGTATTACAATGAAGATTAAATAAATTAAAAAAATTAAAGTGTTATACGAATTTTTCTCCTTACATTTTATAATATTATTAGCGTTTGCGTTCCTGCACTAGCAAACTCATCCTATTTCATCCCGTGGCTGCAACGGTAGAAGATTTTACGAGTCGATGAAAAAGTAAATGAATCTATATAAGCACTAAGTATTGTAATAATACTTGGTACTTAGCGCTGTTTTGTTTTTATGGTGTAAGAATATCCATTATCCAAAATTATTCCATGGGTGTCGTAAGAGGCGATAGAGTATCAAATAACGATCGATAGAACGATCTTCCAAATAACGACTGTAAATTTAAAAAATACGGTTGCCAATTCGCTTGCTAATCGTGGAAACTACGGCACATTTCCCTTCTATAAGGTGATATAAAGACTTATGTTCAACAGTGGACCCTAATAGGCTATAACGGTGACGGCAGCGCTGACTACACTACAAAGCAAGGTATCTATGACATCATATACGCTGTGAAACGTGAGATCGCTTACTAAACTTCGGCATTGGTATTCCTTCCCTCTAAATATACCTTCAAAATCAAGTCACGGTCAAATCTTTGCTTTTGCTTACTCATGATATTCCATCATACATCTACAGATCGGCGGCTGAGTTGCAAATGATGGTTACATTAATAAACATGTCACTATAAGAAAAGAAAATGAAATTGAACGCAAGTAAGGCGAAAGTGATGGTTTTTGAAAGAGAAAAAGTAAAACAACATGTGAAATATTAATAGAACAGGGGTTGGTTGAGTAAGTAGATGAGTTTGTGTATTTGGAATGGACGTATATTTAGCAGGGATGGGAGATATGATAAGGCTATATAACGACGAGTGAACACAGGAAATAGTGTAAATGGGGCTCTATACTCTATTGTGGAAAGTCTGTGTCAAAAAAGGCACGCTACTTTAATGTATGGTATTAAAGTTGAGTGTGACAGAAGAAGAAGGAGAGTAGAATGAATGCTGTAGAAATACGGTCATTAAAGAGTATGTTAGGGCTGAATTTGACTGAGAGAGTGAGAAATTGTGTAATAAGAGATAAGTGAAGAATAAGATGATATTGTGACTAGGATTAAGAAAGGAATGCTTCAGTAGTTTGGTTGTATATAAAGAATGAAAGAGGAAAGAGTGACAAAGCAAATTTATGTTACAGATGTCAACGCCAGAGTCATGAAGTTACTCCCTAGCGAAAGTATATCGACCAAATTGGCGATACATTTACAAATGGGCCAGATTAGGAGTACCCTTAACCAACGAGGGTGTATGTGTAGGTATACGGATGTAAAGGAGATGAGAGAGGTGTGTCAGGATCGTGCCAAATGGAAGTCCGTGGTAACTGTCTACCCCTCTGGGTGACTAATGGAATTGATAAAAAGAGTCCTCTCGAAGGATTTTGTTGATACATAGAGTAAGCATTGAGTAACGAGCACACAGTCCACTTGATGGTAAGTGGATGCTTTAGCCCAAAGACATCTACGTCTATTCTCGATTAAAAATCAAAACGTAGATATGATATGAGAGCGTAGTTTTTCCCCGGTCAAGTCGAAATATTCGTATTACAACCATAATATGCTCGTAGATGCAACATGCATGGCCACGCATAAAAAAAGGATTGGGCGAAAGGTGAGAAACCGCCGGCATTATATATTTATTAAATATTGTTTGGGTGAATTGATAAATATAAAATTTTTGATTTAAATGTCTATTTCATCTATAATCAATGAATGCATAGATGAACAAAATATTTTCTCTTGTTGTAACCACACTTTGGCGGTAAGATTTACCCTATGCGATTGCTCACCTTCTCGCCCGTAGAAAAACACGTAACTTGGAGATTTTGGCAAAGGAGACGAGAGCGCTAAAGACCTACAGCGTAAGATATTTTTCGCCTTTAGAAAATATCCTATAAACTAATTCACCTTAAAGGCACAGTTACGAAAAATGTCAGGTGCCACGTACTGTTTATCTAAGTGGAAATCTCTTTAACTTGGAAATCAAATTCCCAAGTTCCAATTACGTTTTCCGCTTTTCTCAGCGCTTTCGTTTTTGAACGGCGTTCACACAACAAACACAATTAGTGGTTAGGCGACAGAACCCTACTTCCCCAGTAAACTATCATCGACTTCTCACTGCCAGCAAAACAGCTGCCGGAGCGTGTTGAAATAAAACAATGGCTAGTTTTTACGGAAGCCATTGCTCAAGCGTTTCGTGTGACCTTTGTGCGGTGGTCTAAGTTAAAGAAGAATCGCGTACAGCAAAAAGTTGGAAACATTTATCAGCATCTGTCTTACCATTCGATTACAACGTGGATGTACTCAAGGTAGGAGTGGATAGGCTTTTGTTAAGTCGCGCTTTACCAGCGTCGGTTTGGTCACATATTACTATCAGGTGGTAGCAGTCAACCAAGGGCTTATAATAGTCATTAAAGAAGATTCGCGGTTATTGTTTTAAAATATTTTTCATACAGCTAAGGCAATGCTCTGATATCCTATCGGATGTGATGACCTTTCTATTTCCGGTAGATTTCTTGCTACTTTCCCAGAACTAGGTTTCTTTTACGAACCAGTGGTAAAACAAAATAAAAATTTCTAAGAGTATTATGTTAAGTTATTCTACACTACTCTATTATACACACTCAAAGCCTTTTCGTAAATCCTTCAAATTCTAGCTCAAGCAAATATTTTTAAAAGGTTGTCTGGAAAAATTAGTTTCCAGAGCAATAAGACTTGGGTTTAATATTTAATATGTCTGTGTTGGTGTACAACAAAAAATATATTAATTGGTTGATTAAGTAAATGGTATGGTTGATTAATATTTATGTTTTTGGATATATACTCCCCCGGCTTTTCTTATGGCTAATGTTTGTTACTTTTGCTTTGTGTTAATTTTTTATATTGCCTATAAATATATTTAAACATCATTATCACAATATATAAGCATCAATAAAAAAAAAACGTGACTTTTGTATATTAGAAATATAATACTTCTTCATCAAATATTAATACCATTAAAATCATCAGATTGACAATTTCCTCGCGAACCGCCTATGCCTTGAGTGTTTTTATTATTAAATCAACAATGATTGCGAGTTGCGGTTTAGCCTTAATTTTGGTCTACAATTTAGATTAGTAAGATGAATGTGGGTCGCGGATTGTTTGTTAGACGAAAGTGCATTAAAACAATACGTAGATACGATATACTGCTTTTTAGATTGCGATAAAATTTAGAATTTTACGAGCATGAGAAAAGTCTTTATCAAGATGGCTGCTATAAATTTGACCTGGACTTTGCAGCTCTCACTTCACGCACCCACGCTACAAACTTTGGTTGGGTTAATATGAACTTCATTGCTGAAGCCCGGTAAGTAATGGCAAAGTCCGTATTCCAAAAGGTGCATAGAAATCCATATTATTGTACAAGAAAATTAATCAAGATTTTTTAAATGTTCAATTGACAGTGTAGTGACAGAGATAAATAAACCAGAAAATGATTAGCAGTGTCTTACTAATAATAAAGAGAACATTTAGGTACTGTACGAGGTAGAGCCAGGCTACAGCTATAGGTTGTACATGAATGGGTCGGCTCGATCGGGGCAGAACCACGCTCTCACAGAATACCAGCGTAAAATAGCAATTTAATACTGCTGTGTTTCGTATGGTGAGTGTAGAGATCCGGAGACCGTTTTTTAATAGAAACGAGGCATTCCATCGTAGTTCTTAGGGGTGACAACGCATCTGCATTTTGATTATTAATCGAGGATAAAAGTAGATGTCTATGGATCACAGTATCCTTTTGCCATCAGCTGGGTTGTGAGCTCGTTTGTCACCCATATTTTATAAAAGAATGCGATAACCAACTCGCGTACAAAGCGTTACGACTATGACAAATATCTCCCTTATAGACAATCTATGAAGAGGCTTTTGTTCAGCTATGGACTAAGGTATAATAAACTAATGAATGAATGAAATATATTTATTGTAATTTTATGAGGAAATCAGAGAAATAGGCACGACCAGTGTGTTCTATAATCGAAATCGAATCTATGATGAGCTTAGGAGAAATATATATATATATATATATATATATATATATATATATATATATAAATAGTTCTGAATAGGGTTTGTATAATATGTGAACGGAATAGAAGCCTATGGCACTGCTATTTTACAATTTTTTTTCTTTTACGTTAACAAATTATGAAATTGTTCTATCAATAAATACTACTAATTGGGTGCGTAATATTTTAATTTCTATAGTTTTTAATTCATCTATTTATTTCGTTCAATATTTTTGTTTTTATTTTTTAGTACCGAGAGATTATTTTAAATTAGTAGTATTTGATAGATCAGTTTCATTAAAAAAATTGTAAAATATCAGTTGCATAGGCTTCTATTCCGTTCACCTGGAACACTATTTTGTTTTCCAGATACTAAAAAAATATCATTCAGTATATTATACTAACTTTATAATGTTACAAAATGCTCTTGGTTCTATAGACAATAGATAAATTTAAAAAAAAATAAGTAGCATACTTCACGGTAGATGGATGAACAAAAAAATGTGAACCACGCAACAAATTAAAACTGACAGTAATAAGTAACCCAAATACGAGTTAATATAGTATTCACAAAATAATATTTCCGACACCTAGTTAAAATATTGTAATAATAGTGGTAGTATAATATTTCCGTTATTGTTGAAGATTTACTGTAATCTCGCAAATTTGAAGAATGTCCCGTTGCAGTTCAGGATGCTACTCACCATCGTTGTTTCATCTTCAGTCTGGGAATTGTACATCGTTATTATATGAAATACATGGTAGAGCCACGCTGCAGCGATATTATGATAGTAGCATAAAATTCGGCTCAACCGGAGAAGTTGTTTAGTGCTGATGATGGCATAGATCGTATGATGAGTATAGAGAACCGCAGACACTTTTTACCATAGACTTAGTATAAGCTTTTTACTGATATCGAGGCATTCCGTTGTGGGACATCTTCATTTTGGTTATTAATCAATAAAATGTTTTTACTTGTTTTTTGTTGCACGCTCATTTTCCCCCTCTTATAGAGAGGGAAAATGAGCGTGCGGCTCATCTGAGTGACTACCGGCGCCCATGATCAACTTGAACACCAGACGAATTGCAGTTGTATTGCTAGCCTTTAAAAAAAGAGTAGACTGGGATAGATGTAGATAGGGATAGTCCACAGTATCCACTTACCATTAGGTGGACTGTGTGCTCGTTTATTATTCCTATTGTAGAAAAAAAGTTATAACACTCTCGATAGTAGGTACTAATTTCTTCAAACTTAAGTTGATGCTTACGTTACCCACGAAAGAAGATAGTTTGATGGATTATTTTACACCCTCGTCATGATAGGAAACTCCAGATTTTTAGATTTAAATAATTTCATTAAGAATAGTTATATTATGTGTTTCTCACATATAAAACACAGGATGAGATTAAAAACGTGTTGAAAATGAAACAATGCCTGGCTCAATACGGGATACTAATGTACGGTAGAGGTACCTACGCAATCTAAACGACTTCCTCGAACGTAGACTAGATCTCTGCGGTTAATCTCACGGCGTTTCATGGAAAGCAAAACGCTATGTGAATAGTGTTACTTGAATAAAAATGATGTAAGATGAGATACAAAGATGAGGTTTTAATCGTTTTTTTTTCTAATAAAGGCTTTAAATCTTTATTAAATATGTAATTCTTCTGTCCGTGTGTGTGTGACAGAACTCCTACTAAACGGCCAGATCGATTTTAATGACATTATATTTTTATTTGTGATTAAGTTGATTGGAGATTAGTTTAGATTCACAATAGGACCCGGTAGGTGGCGCTGTTGTCGAGATCCAGAAATCACCAATTTTTTGATAAAAAGCTACAGAGAATGGGCCTATTCTCAATTTTTTACTATTATAGGCTAGTGTTTGACTACTAACCTTAATTACTTTCATTACTTTCAAGTAATGAGCTAATGATGCAGAGTTAACTAAACTGGCATTACCCATGGTCGTCACTTATGATCCTCACGGCATATAAAAGAAAAAAAATAAGATGGGGTTTAGGATAATTCATCACCTTATTTTTTCTTTCACACGGCACATAGGAGTCAGATAAGACACAGAAAGACAGGTGTAACAGAAAAAAAAATCTGCATTATCTCGAGATTTGCCAGAAATAAAAAAAACTATTTTTAGAACTTGGTAGAGCCATTGAATAAGAATTTTTAAGGATTTTGTCGTTCTTCTTGTCTGAGCTTTGTGTGTTCCACGATGATGATTGTACAAATTATTACCTAAAGCGTTTTTTACCTAAGTTATCGATTATGATAAGTAGACAAATAGGCAATTGCGAAGTATAAACTATAATTGCCTTATAATCTTCGTTATAAAACAATAATCTAATAATATTCCCTTCATTATTCTCAAACAAGACATTTATTTACAATTACCGTTAATATATCCTATTGTTATATCGACCGTGAAAACTTCTTTTTACGACGTCCAAGGACAGCGAAAAAATTCTATCAAACTGTCGTTTTTAGGACCAATACGACTTGGACCTTTAAGGGGAAATATAACCTCAAATGGCTTAGCAAGATCCTCCGTTATGCCGAAAGTATTGCAGCATTAATTTTGAAATAAATATATGGTAAAGTTGAGGATTAATGTTAAGGTTTATGTTAGACGAAAACACAAAAATTTTCTCGATAGAAAAAAAATTCAAAGTTACCTCCAAACTGAACAATAAACCGCTGTTATTCATAAAATACTTTAAATAAGATCATGAAACTTTGCATACTAACTGAACTAACCATAAAGCAGTGCTTATGTTATTTACTTTTTTTAAAATATCATTATTTTCATTGTAAAAAAGAAATTACCTAAACTATCGGCGCGTAAGCTTGGTTCCTGCGGGGCGACAGGAGAATTTCTATCGAGAAAATGTTACGGAATCGTGTTTTCGTCTAACATAAACCTTAACATTAATCCTCAACTTTACCATATATTTATTTCAAAATTAATGCTGCAATACTTTCGGCATAACGGAGGATCTTGCTAAGCCATTTGAGGTTATATTTCTCCTTAAGAAAAGAGCCTACTCCTTTTTAAAAGGCCGGTAACGCATCTGCAATTCCCCTGGTGTTGCGGTTGTTCATGGGCGACGGTAAACATTTACCATCAGGTAAGCCGTACGCTCGTTTGTGCCCTCGCCTATATATAAACAAAATATATTGTACGTCATTTTAGTCAAATTACTGCAAGTTACCGTAGCGAGCGTTAACCATCTGAGCCGTAGTTGCTCAGATGGTTAACGCTCGCTGTAAATATAACAGAACGCGAGTAACCCGGGTTCAATCTCCGCCGGCACCAATGAAATTGTTAATTGGAATTTTAGGTGCTAATATAGGTACCACGTGCTGGGCGGTGAAGGAAAACATCGTGAGGAAACCTGCATGTCTGAGGAATAAGAAAAAAAATATTTCGAAGAGATGTGAAGTTTGCCAACACGCTTTGTGGCAGCGCGGCGGACACTTCCTTGCCCTAAAACCCTCTTAGAAATTAGGGGAGGCTTGTGCCCAGCTGTGGGACGTATATAGGCTGTAACTTTACTTTAATTTTTACCACCCGCTCGTTAACAGCAAGAGTAAGCTGTCGCTAAGAGGCTCGACAGCTTACTCCGGCTGCTGTACAAAACCTGCATTAGACCAGTTATGTCCTATGCAAGTGTAGCTTTCGCCCACACATATAAATCCGATATTTTAAAACTCCAAAGAGTACAAAACTTTTTCATCCGAAAAGCTACCGGTGCACGGTGGTATCAAGGGAACTCTGATTTACACAATGATTGTGAATTACCATCTATCTCCGAATATTTTAAGGAGATGTCCTAGCGCTGCTTTGATAGAGTAGAAACCCACCCTAACCCGCTAGTGACAAACGCAGCTATATATTCCGATAGCAAACGTCGCGCCCTATCTCCGTAGACCGTGAAATGTGTTAATAGAATCACCTCAACCGCTCGATCCAGTCGACCCAAGCGTCGCAGGCACATCACACAACGACACTACACCCACACTAAATGGGACAAACACTATTAGGACAACGAATGGGACGCGTCGCACCCGCAGACGGGCACGACGCGTTCAAGCTCACATCGCGTACACACCGTACACCCGCGTTCTTGGACGGTTCTCACTGCCCAGACCATCGACCCACACGAGCTGAGCAGTCAGAGACGGGGATCTGCACTCTCCCCTCGGACTGCGTTTAGAGAGCTCAAAGAAAAACGCCTAAAAAGGCGACATGATGATTGGTAACAATATCAAATCATAAACCATTTCATCATCATCCTCACCTCATTGCCTTCCCTTCTTTAATTATCTCGCGGCCTGCAAGGCCCTGGCCAAGGCCCTGAGACAGATGAAGCTGTAAGAGTCGCATAGACTAACAGCACTAACATCTAGATAATAGTAGTAACTTTTACCCTAGTAATTAATCTTCTGACCGTGTAGTGGAAAGAATATCAACTACCCCATATTGTCCACTCGATGTTGTTAAAATAAGACTGTGTCTTTCTAACGAAAACTAGAAAATGAAAATGCATTTGCCAGCCCGCTCGCCGAGCGGGGCAACCACGGCAAAAATATCTCTTTTAAGAAAGTTAAGTAAGTAGGTAAGTTAAGTTTTAATGTATGGAATTGTATGTGTTCATTTATATAAGCTTTGTATACCTCCATGTACGAAAAGGCAGACTTTTTGTCACCAGGAATCAATTACAATTCTAACTCCAGGGTAATTGCTATCATAAATATTTGATTTTCGTCATTAGATTTTATTGGACTGACAAACGAGTAAGAAGTTCACCTGATTGTAAAGTAGCTGCTGCAGCAAATTAATATATGGTATGATGGAATTGGCATGTCGTCTCGATAAAAATCCCAAAAAAAATTCAATCAAAGAACGCCACAGATGCTTGTCACCCGGCAGTACTAAGATGAAATGTCTTACAACACTACATACTGCTTAGCTTAGAGGAGGCTTTAAACAATTAGTGCCGGATAAGCCTATAAGCAAATTGCTTATTAAGGCATCCCGTTTAAGGGCATCGAAAAAACATTATCGGATGGTAACGAAATATAAACTTACAAAAACCCGATTTCAAAAACTAAAAATAAGTGATTTCTTTTAAAACCGGTGCTAGTGAATCGAAGAATTGTTGCCTGGTACTGCTTACCAACTAGTGCTATGGGCGCGGATTGACACTATAATTATGGTCGTCTTGTAGTACGATGTGTAGGAATGAAAACGTACGTCCTTCACGCAATTGTCGAGTAAATTGATACTAAATTATTTAATAGATTTTTTTCTTATTATTACTATTGCAATTTTCGAAAGAGCAACATACATCTAAATAAAGTTCTAAGCTATCTCAGCGGGCGCAGGTCGCGGCGCATCCGAGCGCTTGTCCTTTTTTTTTCATTACGTAAATATATAATAATTTATAAAATGTGTTTGAGAACACATTTTATATACACCCACGGTAGCTAACTGTGAAGGATGGTGGTGAGAATCACCGTTTAAATATCTATCTGTATGGGTCTTTTTTCTATACACAGTATGGCTCAAGGTGTCTACCGTGGGTAAATCTTTGTTTCAGAGAGCACGAGGGATCTGTGACAGTAAACACCTGGCTGCCGAGCTCCACCATGTCAAGCAAGTTTTGCATGACAACAAGCTTCGAGTCCCGCGCCTACATCACAGTGAACAAGTGAAGCAGGCCACAGTCGAGCGTGTACCTGCTGTACTGCCATATGTTAGAGGAGTCACTGACAAGATTGGCTACATCTTGAAGCGCGCTTCCATCAAAACATACTTCAAGCCGCTGAAGAAGATTGGTCAGTTTTTACCATCAGTCAAGTGTAATGTCCCTCTGCAAGATGCAGGATTGTACAAGCTTGATTGTGAATGTGGTCTCTCCTACATAGGACAAACTAAAAGATCAATAAAAACCCGCGTTAAAGAACATATAGCTGATGTGAAGAATCGACGCTCCGGGAAGTCTGTAGTCTGTGAACACGTACAGGATCGCCCCCGTCACTACATCAGATTTGATAGACCGCAAATCCTCGCTAAAGAACACCGATTCCTTCCAAGGATGATTCGCGAGGCTATTGAAATCAAAAAAACATCCTAATTTCAATAGAGAAGATGGCTGGGTGCTACCATCTGCTTGGGATCCTATAATAAATAAAATTAAATCCCAACCCAAGCATACAACTGCAAGACTTCAAGATACCATAAGTTCATACTGCATAGATCGGAACAAAAGTTAAATTTTAATCTATGGTAACTGTTCGCGACGGCCTAACAACCTTAAGAAACAAAATTGTTCGCGACGGCCTAAAGTGATAAAGAATATTGTTTTATGTATTAATAGTGAAATTACCAAGAAAACTGAGTGAAAATGTGTATTAATATAGTTATTTAGCATATTTATAACTCTCAATATGTTTGTATAGAATGTCGTTTTGATAACAAGTAATATAAACAACTTTTATTATATACCAAAAAATCGACCAATCACAGCGCGTCTTATCGTGGAACTCTCTAGAAGTTTTTAATTAACTGCGTAATAGTTCATACTAAAAATAATGAAAATAATTTTATGTCCTAAAAGAGTTATAAATATGACATTTAATTAGCATATGGCTTATAGATTAAAGAAGTATAGGAATATTTTTTTATAATTAAACGCATTTCGTAGTTATAGAAAAATTAAAGAATTAAAATGCCCAAATATTATGAAAATTTGGGACATTTCGTTTAATAACTTTTTTACAATGTTAATGTTTTTAGTAACCTTTATGATATACTAATAAAGTATCAGACTACCGATTTAAATATGTATAGCATGTTAGTGTAGCAATTAGTTTTGTATAGAAAATATTCCGCAATTTATGCCATCTGTATAGTGATAAGTTTATGCAATAAAGAGGCAAAACGGAAAATGGCAAGCGGCTCACTGCAAAGTATTGCTAAAGTCTACCTTAGGGGCTCGGGACCCAGTACCAGTAGTAGTGTGAAGAACTACCAGTGACTAGTGAAGTGAAGTGAGTGGTATCCGGTGGTAGCTGAAGTGACTAGTAGCAGTATATAGTGAATAGTGAAAGTGTTAGCTAACCTAAAAAGGTCGTAACTGACATTCGCAGTTACATAGTGAAAGTGTTACCTAGCCTAAAAAAGGTCGTAACTGACATTCGCAGTTACATAGTGAAAGTGTTAGCTAGCCGAAAAAGGTCGTAACTGACATTCGCAGCTACACATAGTGAAAGTGTTAGCTAGCCTAAAAAGGTCGTAACTGATATTCGCAGTTACATAGTGAAAGTGTTACCTAGCCTAAAAAGGTCGTAACTGATATTCGCAGTTACACATAGTGAAAGTGTTACCTAGCCTAAAAAAGGTCGTAACTGATATTCGCAGTTACATAGTGAAAGTGTTACCTAGCCTAAAAAGGTCGTAACTGATATTCGCAGTTACACATAGTGAAAGTGTTACCTAGCCTAAAAAAGGTCGTAACTGACATTCGCAGTTACATAGTGAAAGTGTTAGCTAGCCGAAAAAGGTCGTAACTGATATTCGCAGTTACACAAGTGATAAAATCAGCTAGTTTAGTTGATAATAGCTGCTAGTCAGTAGTGTTAGAAAACCAGCTACTACCAATAGATATTTGATACCACCGTACAATTTAAAGAAAGCTTTTGAAATATACAGTGACCAACCAATAGTGAACAACCGTAGTTTAACAACAGTGATCAATAAATAATAGTTATAAAATTTCGCGACTAATCAATCAGTCGAACCGCTGGCCACTACCTTGCTATTTGTATTTGTTAATCGTGCATTTTGATTTTAACTACAGTCCACAATATTTCAGCGGCACCAACAAAGACGGCGGTGAGAGTACCCACCGGAACCTATAGGTGTAGGACGTGAGCGACTCGCGAAGTATCTTCGACAACATTTACTCCGGAGAGTTTCGCCCGTCCGGCACATTCGTTGGTCCTTCGAGCCGGATATATCCGTTTGTATTTCGGAACCGGGTAAATAGTCACCACCGTATTAAAACCGCAGAATTTTCAGATTCAAGATGCCGATCACCCGTTCGCAAGGAAGGGAAGCCAAGGCGTGGACCGTCGGTCTGGAAGGAGGTTCGTCGGCCAGTAACGCCGCCGTCCACCACCAGATGCCACCACGCTCGCCGTCAACGGTAGAGGGCGCTGAGGCGCCATGCTGCCCCCCCCCCGAGGGGGGGATACCCCTGCCCGCGCCGTCCCCTACGGCCCGCACAACGAAGCAGAGGGAACATATAGAAGGCAACGATGACTTTAGCCGTGCATCATCGCCACCAGCCAGGGAAGACACCCCCTCCGAAGAGCCCCCCGAGGGGCCACCCGTTTGCAGTACAAAGTCTAAGAAGACTGTTCGGCCCAATAGAAGAATTTTGAAGGCTCGTGAAGAAGTATTGAAGATCAAACTAGAACTTGCGCAGATCTCCTTACAGATGGCTGAAGAAGATGACGAATCAGACGACTATGATGAAGATGGTCAATCCAAAAGTGAGTACGTTCGATCTTGGCTCGAAAACTCTGTAGCCAAACAAAAGTCAAATCAAGGCGCAATCACCGGAGGGAAGGCACCATTCAATAAAACCGTCACAAAGCCGACCCCGGACGTTGTCGACCTCAGTGAGCCCCAAAAGGAGCTCACGAACCAGGATTCCTATCCAGAAGATGCACAAAAGCATCCCATTCCACAGAAGCTCAGCCAGGAACCCACCGTTGATGAAGACAGGGGGCTCCTACCGATTGTATCAGAGCTCGCAAACCAGGATTCCTATCCAGAAGATGTACAAAAGGATCCCAATCCAAAGAAACCTAGCCAGGAACCTGTCATAAGTGAAGACAGGGGGCTCCGTCCATTTATATCGGAGCTCACATCCGCTATAGCCGCGCTCGCTGACAAACCAAAGTTAGAGAGTGCGCCACTATCGTCGCATACTTTCGCAGCGTCGAAAGCTATAATGACACTGCCAAGCTTTAGCGGAGCACATACCGAGTGGCTTTCATTCCGTGCCATTTACGAAACAACCCGAGGCTACTTCAATGACATTGAAAACACTGCTAGACTAAGACGAAGTCTACAAGGAAGAGCCTTGGAAACAGTCAGCTCAGAACTCATCGGGCATGCTAAGCCAGATGAGATTATGCGAGAACTGGAGCTACAATTTGGGCGTCCAGATTCAATCGCACAAGCAGAAACCGAGAAGTTACGAGGATTAGCACGCTATACAGAATCACCTAGAGACATCTGCACATTCGCGAGCAAAGTGAGGGGAAGCGTCGTCACTCTTAGAGCCCTAAAGCGAGATCATTACCTCGTCAACACAGAGCTGCTACGACACCTCACCGACAAACTGCCGAACTCTATACGTGCCCAGTGGTATAGAATCTACACCGAAAAATATGACTCTAGACCAGACCTCGGCTGCTTCAGCGAGTTTATCACCGAGCAAGCTCACTTCTGCAGTGCATTTGCGCCTCCAGAAATTATAAACGAAGCACAAAGCAATCGTTCAGTACATAGAGCACACGCGGCTACTACTAAGCCGTCTCCGAAATGCAGAGTGTGCGAAAAGGAGGGTCACTACGGATCCGAATGTAAAAAATTTAAAGAAGCAGATATCAACAAAAGATGGGAACTCGCAAAGCAAAATAATTTATGTTTCCGCTGTTTACGTTATCGAAATCAGACACACAAATGCAAAACCAATAAGTGTGGAATAGAAGGATGCACCGCGACACACAATCGACTTCTCCATAACAATACAAAGGAGAAGACTGAGGTCAAACAAAAAGAACCTCAAGAAACTGTTGCTAACTCATTCAGTATGTCAAAGCATCAAGCCTATTTAAAAATAATTCCAGTGCGAGTAATTGGACCGGCGGGAGCTGTAAACACACACGCCCTGCTGGATGATGGGTCAACAGTTTCACTAATGGATGAAGAGATTGCCAAACAAATTGGAGCTACAGGGCGGTTGGACCCGTTTAAGATCACTGCTATCGGGAACACTACCCTCGATTCACCGGAATCTCGAAGAATCAAAGTATCGCTGAAGAGTCTCCACAGCAAAAGGGTGCCATTCAGAGCACGCACGGTTGAAAGCCTAAACTTGGGGCCACAGACTGTGCGTGCAGTAGACATAGCCAAGTGCAAACACTTGAAAGACCTAAAGGAGCAGCTAACATATGACTCCGGCAACCCAAGGATCCTAATAGGACAGGACAATTGGAGACTTCTGATAGCCACTCAAATCCGGAGAGGTCCGCCGCACCAGCCAATTGCCTCGCTCACAGAATTAGGATGGGTGCTACACGGGGCACACACTAAAGCCCCGTATCAGCGCGTCCACGCGGCCAATGAGCTGCACAAGAGCGAGGAAACTATAGATGACCAACTCCGCGAATATTTCGCGCTGGAATCTCTCATTATCAATCCGAGAAGACCAGACTCCGACCCAGAGAAGAAAGCTGAAGATATACTAAATAACAGCACCCGTCAATTACAAGACGGGCACATAGAAACAGCGCTTCTCTGGAAGAAAAAGGATATCGAGATGCCTGGTAATTATGAAACAGCAATAAAACGACTCGTTTCCATTGAAAGAAAATTAGATCGAGACGAAGCTCTAAAAAGAAAGTATGATGAACAAATGAATTCCCTAGTACAAAAGGGATACGCCGAGATAGCACCGAAAACTAGCACACCGGGAAGAACATGGTACCTACCCCATTTCGACGTCCATAACCCAATGAAGCCAGAGAAGTTTCGAATAGTACACGATGCTGCAGCCAAAACAAAGGGGGTTTCATTGAATGACTTCCTGCTCACGGGTCCAGACCTACTGCAATCACTACCAGGGGTTATGATGCGTTTTCGCCGCCATAAAGTCGCTGTCTCCGCGGACATAGCCGAAATGTTCATGCAGGTTAAAGTCAGACCTGAAGACAGAGATGCCTTAAGATATCTCTGGAGAGGGGATCGACGTAATGAAGCTCCACAGGAATATAGAATGACGTCGATCATTTTCGGTGCAGCCAGTTCACCCTGCACAGCCATATTCGCGAAAAACTGGAACGCTAAAAAGCACATAGACAAGTATCCAGAAGCCGTAGAAGCTATCATTCAAAACCACTATATGGATGACTATCTCGACAGTTTCCACTCTCTGGAAGAGGCAATGCGAATATCGAAGGAAGTACGCGACATACACAAAAACGCGCACTTCACCTTAAGAAAATGGGTTTTCAATGCACCAGAAGTTGTAAAAGAACTAGAACCTGACCATGAAGCATCTGAGTCAGTCGATCTGGGAAACAAAGGAACCGAGGAAAAGATACTCGGATTAATCTGGAAACCGGGTACCGATCAGCTGAGCTTCAATCTAAAGCTCGCTCGACTTCCAATCAATTTGCTGCATGAAACACCGACCAAAAGAGAACGTCTCATACGATGCGTGAAGACGGCACTATACACCGTCCTTCATAAGAGACATCCGCATGAGGAAGTATTAGCCACGCTGCTCTGCGAGGTGGAGTACACAGTAAATAGCAGACCATTGACTCACATCTCTGTAGACAGCAACGACGACGAAGCCATCACTCCAAATCACTTCCTTTTAGGAGGATCTGCGAGACTGCCGACACCTGGAGTATTTGATGAAAAAGATATGAATAGCCAAAGACACTGGCGACGCTCCCAGATACTCGCTGACATGTTCTGGCAGCGTTGAGTCCGAGAGTATTTACCGGAACTTCAAAACCGGCGGGAGGCCCATGGGCGAGGTCCCAATCTCCAGGTGGGCGATCCAGTCCTCATAGCTGACGGCCAGTTACCTCGTAACACCTGGCCACGAGGGAGGGTGGAAGCTGTTTACCCCGGTGCGGACGGACAGATCCGCACTGTGGAGGTACGCACAGCAAACGGCCTAATCAAGAGGCCAACCAGGAAACTCGTGCCGCTGCCGAAGTAGAAGCAACGTCGCTAACCGAAATGGATGCAGCGCCGCTGTGAGAAAATCGTCGCGACGCTGCACGGCGGGAGAGATGTTCGCGACGGCCTAACAACCTTAAGAAACAAAATTGTTCGCGACGGCCTAACAACCTTAAGAAACGAAGTGATAAAGAATATTGTTTTATGTATTAATAGTGAAATTACCAAGAAAACTGAGTGAAAATGTGTATTAATATAGTTATTTAGCATATTTATAACTCTCAATATGTTTGTATAGAATGTCGTTTTGATAACAAGTAATATAAACAACTTTTATTATATACCAAAAAATCGACCAATCACAGCGCGTCTTATCGTGGAACTCTCTAGAAGTTTTTAATTAACTGCGTAATAGTTCATACTAAAAATAATGAAAATAATTTTATGTCCTAAAAGAGTTATAAATATGACATTTAATTAGCATATGGCTTATAGATTAAAGAAGTATAGGAATATTTTTTTATAATTAAACGCATTTCGTAGGTATAGAAAAATTAAAGAATTAAAATGCCCAAATATTATGAAAATTTGGGACATTTCGTTTAATAACTTTTTACAATGTTAATGTTTTTAGTAACCTTTATGATATACTAATAAAGTATCAGACTACCGATTTAAATATGTATAGCATGTTAGTGTAGCAATTAGTTTTGTATAGAAAATATTGCAATTTATGCCATCTGTATAGTGATAAGTTTATGCAATAAAGAGGCAAAACGGAAAATGGCAAGCGGCTCACTGCAAAGTATTGCTAAAGTCTACCTTAGGGGCTCGGGACCCAGTACCAGTAGTAGTGTGAAGAACTACCAGTGACTAGTGAAGTGAAGTGAGTGGTATCCGGTGGTAGCTGAAGTGACTAGTAGCAGTATATAGTGAATAGTGAAAGTGTTAGCTAACCTAAAAAGGTCGTAACTGACATTCGCAGTTACATAGTGAAAGTGTTACCTAGCCTAAAAAAGGTCGTAACTGACATTCGCAGTTACATAGTGAAAGTGTTAGCTAGCCGAAAAAGGTCGTAACTGACATTCGCAGCTACACATAGTGAAAGTGTTACCTAGCCTAAAAAAGGTCGTAACTGATATTCGCAGTTACATAGTGAAAGTGTTACCTAGCCTAAAAAGGTCGTAACTGATATTCGCAGTTACATATAGTGAAAGTGTTACCTAGCCTAAAAAGGTCGTAACTGACATTCGCAGTTACATAGTGAAAGTGTTAGCTAGCCTAAAAAAGGTCGTAACTGATATTCGCAGTTACACAAGTGATAAAATCAGCTAGTTTAGTTGATAATAGCTGCTAGTCAGTAGTGTTAGAAAACCAGCTACTACCAATAGATATTTGATACCACCGTACAATTTAAAGAAAGCTTTTGAAATATACAGTGACCAACCAATAGTGAACAACCGTAGTTTAACAACAGTGATCAATAAATAATAGTTATAAAATTTCGCGACTAATCAATCAGTCGAACCGCTGGCCACTACCTTGCTATTTGTATTTGTTAATCGTGCATTTTGATTTTAACTACAGTCCACAATATTTCAGCGGCACCAACAAAGACGGCGGTGAGAGTACCCACCGGAACCTATAGGTGTAGGACGTGAGCGACTCGCGAAGTATCTTCGACAACATTTACTCCGGAGAGTTTCGCCCGTCCGGCACAGTAACCGCGGTTAACTATGACATATGGACGTTGAACATCTCAGTCCTGCCCGTGACCATGAGTGCTGTAAAGCGTTCGAAACGTCGGGTATTTAAAAAGTTAAAATATACGCGATAAATTCCGTAAAAACTAGTATTATTTCAATGTGTAGTGTTCGCGTAAATATAAGAAATCATTATGTATAGAGAGCCATTATAATTGTGAGCTGTGAAGTATTCCATCTTTGTTATCAGTGGTGTCTCACCATTAGGTGGATTGTTATCGCTTGTAATTTCAATTTAAAAAAAAATTCGCCGTCATAATATACCGCATTAAAACATAAAATGGCAACCCTACTTGTAAGTGAGCTCCAATTATCTACTTTTCTTAATAAAAATTAAACCTCATTAAAATAGTAAGATAACATTAAAATGTTTTAAGAGTCTGTTGTTTTGCTGAGGTAAACCGTGTTACGTATGTTGTACAAAGAATTTACCGTTCTATAATCAACGTAATATATAATTCGTATTCTCTGTTTAATTGACTACCTCGTTAGTCTAGTGGACGTAAACGCGACTGCTGAACATGAGGTCCCGGATTCGAATCCCCGATCGGTTTTTTTTTTTAAATAAAATAAGGGTGACAAACGAGCACACAGTCCACCTGATGGTAAGTGGACGCTGTGGCCCATAGACATCTATATTTATCCTGGATTAAGAATCAAAACGTCGATGCGTTTTCACCCCTGAGGACTAAAATGGGATGCCTCGTTTCCTTTACCGTGACCTAAATTCGCCATTAGTTCTGGTGGACATTATTATGATTAATATTTTCTCCTTCTTCATCTGTAATAGATCATCACTTACTTCCTGTATTTATTGATTCAGAATTGAGAATATACTACACTTCATTATCATCAAACGATGAAAGTCCGCTGCCGCACCGTCATCATCATTAAAAGTTAATAGTTAAAGTTACAGCCTATATACGACCCACTCCTGGGACGCAGGCCTCTGCTCGTTTCTGAGAGGGTTTTAGTGCAAGGAACTTTCCGCCGCGCTGCCCCAATGCGTGTGGGCGACCTTCACATGTCTTCGAAATATTTTTTTTCTATTACTCAGATATGCAGGTTTCCTCACGATGTTTTCCTTCACCGCCGAGCACGTGGTAAATCAGCATTTAAAACTGCAATCAACAATTGCTTTGGTGTCGGCGGAGATCGAACCCGGTTTGCTCGCTTACTGTGAAATTTACAGCGAGCGACAACCATCTGAGCTTCCACGGCTTATCATAATTAAAGCTAGAATCCACTGCTGAAGGTAAGCCTCCCGGTAGATTGCCTCATTAGAGGCATATTTGCCATAGTTGCAACTTTTGGCAGGACAGTCGGCAAGTACGGTTTTTAAATTATTTTGAATTGTTATAAGGAAGATACAGCTGTCTTACTCATGTTTTATTTCCCCCTGCACCCATTGGATGATATAGGTTAGTGGATTCGCTTACGCCGCCGCTACCAGGTAAAGTTTTATTGTTTGGATAAAATTTTCGTTAAAATCGTTTAAGACCGACACTGTAAACTAGTTGAGCTGTAAATCTATTGTCCACTAAATGTTTAAGTAGATTAAGTCATTAGAACTCTTAAAGATTTCTTATATTTACGCGAACACTACACATTGATTAAAACTGCTTTTACTGATTTTATTGCGTTTAATTTCGTCTTATATTTAAACGAACACTACACATTGATTAAAAATCGGGATAAAATCCGTAAAAGTAGTTTTAATCAACATTATAGCTCTTATTTTACACAATCAATGGAACAAATTCAAAAATTCGAATAGTTAGTATTGTTTTACGCACGATTTATACAGATTTTCTACGTTTAATGGTTTATTACACTCTTATTATTGTGTAAAAGTTGCTGAAAACAAAAAAGTAAGGATATTAAGAAATCATTTAGGATTTAAGCCTTAGCTATGATATTTCATTTGTATATCGCTGAGAAAACGGAGATGAGTATTGCGAGCAGGCAGCGGCGTACCAAACTGATCTCTTCGCACCGTACAAGTGCATTCACCGCGCACAGCTCGACTCCACTCATCATCGTCGCTTGATTTTGATGGGTACACCATGGCTGATAATTCTCTCTTCTCTGCCCATCTCCGTTTTGGTGGATACTGAGCCTTACACGGAGATTATAAAAAAGCGAGATCTGACATAAGAAATGCTGTCTGGTAGAGTTGCCGCTCCAGTGTCGCACCGTTCTAACATACTGTGAAACGTTCTGCGACAGACTTCGCGTGTATGCTAAGCGTTTCTAGTGCTTCATAGTCTACAAAGCGTTTTAACGGCTGGGGCCGTTGATTATTATATAATCCTGGAAACCTATAATATAGTTAGTGGTGGTTTAACGGAGAGAATTGATCATTTGACGCTCCATAGCGCAGTGACCTGGCATCACGTTGCGGCACTGAGGGCTGCGGGTTCCGATTCCGTACGTATAGAGAGCTATATTACGTGGTAGAGCCATGCTGCAGCTGTATAAGCAATATAGTTGTAGCACAAATGGCCGGCTCGAACGGGGAAGGACCACGCAATCACAGAATACCAGCGTAAAATAGCAGCTTAACGCTGATGTGCTCTGTTGTGTGCTGGGAAGCATTGCATCTTAGTCCTCAAGGGTGCGTTTTGATTCTTCGAGGATTACTGTAGATATCTATGTGCCACAGTGACCACTTACCATCATGTGTACTGTGTGCTCGTTTGTTACCCTTATTCTATTAAAAAAAATTAAGTGTTATTTTATTTATTTATTTATTTAACTTCATATACACATTAGATGTATATAGGCGGACTTAATGCCTGAGGCATTATCTACCAGTCTACCTTAGAGTAGTGCAGAGATAAAAGAGGTAGGTGTAATAAGAAGTATGTACAATATATATAAACTCATACATATATACATATATATAATATACATTATATATACATACATACACACACACACATATATACATACATATATATATATATATATTTTTTATATATATATATATATATATATATATATATATTTTACGCTGGTATTCTGTGAGAGCGTAGTCCTACGCTGTTCGACTCGACTGATTCATGCTATAACCACATGAGTAGATATTTCTTTTACTACTCATGTGCTAAAGCCGTGGATTGCCGTTGGTCTAGCGGTCGTAAACGCGGCAGCTAATCATGAGGTCTCGGATCGAATCCCGGGTTGGGCCAAAAATTAATTATTATGTTGGTAGCAAATAAAATACGATTACAACAATAATAAATCGTTATGTATTTGAGTCAATTATGATTCTTTCACTTGACTGAATTTAGCAGTTACAACAGTACACCATAGATTTTTTTTAGACCCTAGTTTCCAGTAAAAAGGATCTCCGGATCTCTACACTCACCATACGAAACACAGCAACATTACACTGCTATTTTACGCTGTTATTCTGTAACTAGAGATTTAAAAGACTTTTAATTGCAGATGTACATGAACTGCAGGTGTCACTTACTATCAGGTGTGCTGCGAGTTTACTTATCACTTATGTTTTATAAAAAAGACATGATATTATTTCTTGCTCTAAAATTTTCGCAAGAATGTCGGTAATATACAATGTAGTTTGTCGAACCACGTCTCCGAGCAGGTTCGGCTAAAGTTAGACAATGTCATAATACAGAATACAGCCTTTCATGTGCTGTCTCACAGAAAACAATGAGCCTGTGTTGTGAAGTCGTAATGGCCGACTGTCATTGTGCCAGTAACCGTAATTTTGTGCTCTCTACTCTCGTGATACGACGTAATAAGGAATTTGTAGCCAATCTTAAATGTCGCAATCGAAGTCTTTCGTTTCGTCTACCTACAGCGCGCTATTTTTGTACGACAGCCATGTTTTTCTTTGTACTATTAAATTACGAGACAAAGGGAACCAGGTCATTAAGCCTTTAAGGTTTATTAAGGTTTTAAATGAACCAAATTAGAAAAATTCTGCTTATGATTATTATTTATTTTATAAATTATTTTACTGCTTTACTTGTTTGATTGTTATATTACTTAATTAATTATAAAATTTTGGAAAGTAAAGTATTCTTAGAAAACAGGATGTTACTTTCGAAATTATTTATTTAAAAATTAGGCGGCTACATAATGAACAAAACGACGAGTTAATGATGCAACCTTTTATTAAATATTTAGGACAATAATTTGAATTGATATGTCAATTTTTAACGCAAGGTACCTATAAGCGTAGGTTAAGTAATAAAATGTGCTTTATAAATTAAGGTAACATTAAGGAAAAAACAAAGATTAAACATGTTTTGTTACCGTATGTACTGGATATCAATTGACTAAGCATGAGTTCATTACCTGAAACAGAAAAATCAATAATTAGAATTTATTAAAATAACATAAACCAACATAAACTGTCACGTCTGTTACCGAAAGCGGTAGGCAGAGACTATGGATTTCCGTTTGGTATTTTGGTATGATACCGATGTATCTATCTCGCTTCTTCCACATCGATATATATATATATATATATATATATATATATATATATATATATATATATGCATACACACTCATTATTTGCGATACAGATAATGTATAAAATATAAAGTCAGCTACGCTTCACACATGTGTGTTAAAGGTATAAGAGATACTATTAGCACGTTCACTTCGAAGGTATCATGGGAATTAAAAGGATTCTTGCGGATAAGGAACCCGATTGAGCGATGATAAGGGGGAAGTAAATCTAATTCATACTCGCGATACGCTACGTCGCTAACCTTTCGAAGAGCGTGGACCACCAACACGAAGAGTTTCGAGAACAATACAAAACCTTGTCTTGCACGTACAAGCAACAATGACTGACGATAACATCGAAAGCCACGTTCTTCAACCGAACTAGTGAAGGGTACTCGTTTACTTTCAATTACGTTTCAATATATTCAAATTCAAAGAAAGTCTTTTCAGGCCTCAATTAATTTATTCAACTGTTGTATTCCACGTAGAAGACCCACGCTGCAGCTTTAGCTTATGGTTGTAGCACGAATGGGTCGGCTAAAACAGACTAGTACCACACTTTCACAGAATACCAGCGTAAAATAGCAACCTAATGCAGCTGTTTTTCGTATGGTGAGTGTAGAAAACCGGAGGCCCTTTTTACTGAAAACGAGGCATTTCATTTTAGTCCTCAGGGGTTACCATCTGTATCTTGATTCTTAATCGAGGATGAAAGTACATGTCTATGGACCTAGAAGCCACTTACCATCAGGTGGGTTATGTGTTCGTTTATCACCTATATTCTATAAAAATACTAAAAAATGACCATATACATATTACTTTACGTAATTAAAAAAATATTAACCCTAGTTCATCGCGAATTGAAAAAGTTGTACTGTCCTGAGTCTATCTACTTCTATGGTCATAGCGTGAAGATAAAGCGGACTACGATTGATAAATTAAAACAGAAAACAACCTCAGACAAACTCACGAAATCGAAATGAAATGTAACACAAACCATCGCTTACGTAGACGTTCAGTGGAAATGGCGTTGCAAGAGCAAATCGGTCATCGGTGGGGACTTTATTAGCTCTGCGACTCACGTAGTCTGCGAGATAACATCGCCGCACGACTTGCTCGTACAATAGCCGACGTGACGTTCGCTCTTTTAAAGACTGGCTTTTACTTCAAATTTAAACATACAATGAAAAACTCAACTACTATAGACAATATTTGTTTGTATAGTCTCAAAAACCAGCTAGCTACTTTTCTGTATCTCGTTTTGGAACTACGGTTCGGCTGTGCTATTGTATAACGTTTGGTGCTCCGTGGAGCACTGCCTTGCAATGAGTTACAGCACTGAGGAACGCGGGTTCGAATCCCGCACGGAACGAGTGTTTGTATGACCTACGAATAGTTGTTCCGGGTCTGGATGTTTGTCCTTTTGTCTCTTTACCACACTAGAATTTTCTTCTGTCTCTAAGATACAGGAGAAAATTCTAGTGTGGTGGTAACGTTCAATATTATTTATTTTTGGGGTAACAAACAGCTATTATTACTTCTCACAAAAATCAAGAGAGCAAAAAAATTACAAATTTTTCAGTGATTTAGACGAGCTGTATCTCAGTGAAAAATGATCGCTGAGACTTAAAAAAATAATTTTGTAGGTCTAAGATTTTTATTTATGACAAAAAATGGAGCCATGTTTAACGCAATTCAACAAAATAGCGCGAAAAATTTTTTTTATAAAGTTTACTCTTCTTTGAATTGCTCCACGAGCTCAGAAAGAATTTCTTTGATTAAAAAATCACATGGACTAAATAAAAAACTCTGGTGAGGATCGTGGTTGATTTCGTAACGACGTATGGCACTGGTGTCGTTGAATTGTGTAAATGTGTTACTATACGTTATCATCATTGCCTTTCTCGTCTTTTAAAACAGCTTGAGACCTTACAGACCATGAGCCATGTATCAGATGAAGCTGCAAGAGCCGTATAGGCTTGCAGCACCAACATTACAGAATAAAGAGTATTCATTATCAGCCGACGTCTTTTTTATAATAATGTAATCCTCCAGATCGAATTTGGTCACGGCGGCCAGTCACAATGGAGAGCCTGAGTGTATACACAAGCACAGTCCATGACAGTGTGGGACTCTATTTTCCAAGGGTATTAATAACAGTAACAACAATATTAAAAACCGTAAGATTTAAAACTTTGTTGGACGTACAATATAATCCAATTTCAAACGAGCACACGTAAATATATATATAAACTTAAGAATACTGACATTTAATATGATGGGTTCTTTTTTTAAATAATGCTATATAACACGTAAACCGATTGCCCTAGTTAAAAAACTTAATTCCAATCAATTTATAATTTGCATCAATTAACCTCATTTGCAGATTGGCGGGAAATGGCATACAGCAATGTGACTTAAAGTACTTATTTAGTAGATGCATTTGCATAAATCGTAATGATTTATTCGCCTGTTGCTGCTGTTTCGAAACGACAGAATTAGGTTGTCGAATATAACCTAGACGAAAAACTTGACTAATGTCGTTTTTGTTTTGAATGTTTACGTTTAAAAACATGATCATTAATTTTCGGAAGCATGAGTTACAACGCAAATACATTTATTGTTTTCAGAACGATTTTATTGCCCACTAGCCGTGTCCCGCGACTTCGTCCGCGTGGAATTTGTGGCCGTAGAAGAAAAATGGGAGATCTCCCGCCGGGCAAGGTGTTCTGCCCGGGGAGCGGCCAACACTCCGTGTGATAGTTCGGAGCTGTTCTGTATATACTGTTTATGATTCGGAATTTTGATAGCGCGATTTAGGCTTGAAGGTGTTTCCGCCCGCCACAAATTTATTACGATTGGATTTCATGGGTTTTGACTTTTTTTTGCGTGAAACTTCAATTATTTTTCTAAAGTAAAGGTAGCCGAAGTTACGCTTTATAACATCAGCTACCTGCCAGTCAACGTCTTGTCAAGATCAGTTTGGCCATTTCGCAGATTAGCCGGAACAAACAGACGGTCAGACAGAACAATTTGAAAAATTGTTTTTTCGTTAACAGTACCTACCGTATATACTTTCATATGCATTTAAGAAACAGCTGTTATTTTGACATCATAAATAGACATTTAAATTTTCTTTAATTGTATACATTTAAAATATTAACAATGAAATTCATAGTTGCAGCAGGTTGCGCTATGAGTAGCTCGAGGACAGAGCTCTCGCCGTAAACGAGCAAGCCGGGTTCAATTAAAGCCTGTACAAATGAAATTGTAAACTGCAATAATTGTTGATTTGTAAAACCCGCCAACACCGTATCGGATCAGCTCGATGGACTAATGGCTCCATAACCCTATAAGACTTGAAGAGGCTTGTGCGCAGCGGTGGGACATATATATATATATATATGCAGTAATTTTAACTTTACCCACTTTTCGGGCACAAGATCCTTCTGACCTTTCCGTCATTCTGACGCTTTCACTCAAATCACAATCACATCTCAAGGCGTCTTCCTAAAGGATGGTGGTTTTCCATAATTATGTCTCCTTTTTTTTAATATAGAATAAAGGTGACAAGCGAGCGCATAGTCCACCTGATGGTAAGTTGATGCTGTGGTCCGTTGAACTAAGATGGAATGTCTCGATTTCAGTAAAACGAGCCTCCGGTTCTCTACACTCACGATAAGAAACACAGCAGCATTGAGCTGCTATTTTACGCTGGTATTCTGTGAGAGCGTGGTCCTACCCCGGTAGAGCCGACTCATTCGTGCTACAATCACAATCTGCTGTGTAGCTCTACAAAGTATACGCATATATATATGTACAATATGTAACGTAATTAACGCACACCCTCAGACACCCCAATTAGTATATTATGTTATAATCATTATACATACACTGAATTTTTAGTTAAACATTTTTATGAACTGATTATTTATCAAATTAGTTATTCTAATTCCGGAAGAATGTTGTGGTCACAGTACAAATCCACAAACGCAGACTTTAAATTGCTTGAAATAAAGTTCATTTTTCTTTATTTTTATTGAATGACAGAATTAGTAATAATACAAATAAAACTGCAATCTTAAAAGTCTTATTGCCTTAAG
Organism: Parnassius apollo; assembly: GCA_907164705.1. Classification (NCBI taxonomy): domain Eukaryota; kingdom Metazoa; phylum Arthropoda; class Insecta; order Lepidoptera; family Papilionidae; genus Parnassius; species Parnassius apollo. The sequence continues at coordinate 3,977,268 of CAJQZP010000547.1, read as the reverse complement.
TTACGGTCCATTTCAGTTTGTTTTGAGTGTACAGATTTAGTGTGACTGCAATTTACGTAGTTTTTTAATTAAGAGGCAACAAAAACTACTTACTAAACAGAACTAATTTATGTACACTTAATTTTTAGGTTGCGACATGTATTTGACATTGGTCTTCATTAGAGTCCACCAATTTGGACATTTTAGTAGTTATTCAGAAAATATTTGAAATTCAAACTATTTACTTCAAAGTTCAGTCTAATTATTTTCTCAGCTTTTATGAAATCAAAGGCCATACGTTATCTTTCCGAGGAGCTGTTTGTCTGGAGATTTTGAGTTTTGTCGGGAGTCTGGAGATCATTTGAAATGTTGGGAGAATCCAGACGAATCCCGACCATCTGGCAACCCTAGTGACAACGCGTATATCAGCAGTCTTCTTTATTTGTCCGCTGTAGCCACATACTAGTGGCTACAACGAGCATGCGGCTCAGGTGAGCCGCATGCTCGTTTGCTTGCCTCCTCCTTTATATAAAAAAAAAAACTAGTGGACTGTAAGTTCGATTTTCACTTCAAATTTATAATAAGGAAAATACGCATTATGAACAGAATCACTTGTATTATTTTTAAACTACTTATTACGGCTTGTTACATCAATGCATTTCTATTTTCTCAGGGAAACTCACTGTAATAAGCCGCTATTTCCCCGTGTATAATGTTTTTGTCAAATCGATAGGTTATTTGCATTGTTGCGATAGTTTGGTGTACTTACACGTGCGAAACGTACGTAACAATGAAGCAAGTAATGTGTGCTTTGTATGAACTTTGTCGTCTGTCGGTATCGCAAGCAAGTTTTTTGTTTAAGGCAAGGATTTCATCCCTTCTTCGATTGCACGCATAATATGCGTCCAGCACGAAATAGCTTAAAATTAAAATAGCTTGCGATATTCCGTAGACAAAAAGTTACTTTGCTCAAAGCGTTTTTGCTTATTATCAGGAAATAAAGAATTTTAATAAACATGTAAAATACCCTTCTTAGGTACTATAATATAGTATATATATACTATATTATAAAAAAATTAAATGGCTAATGCTTACAAAAAGGAGAACTCTAAGTTTACAGTTTTTTCTCAATAATTAAATTATATTTTTTTATCTTGTTTAATATAAAGTTTTTTAAAAATGTATACGATCTAGAATTTAATTGAGTATATCATGTACTCGTATGCGCATATACTATTTCAAGGGATATCAGTTCTCTCGCGTCAAAATCGTGTTTAAAATGCGTTATTTTTACCGACTTCAAAAAGGAGAATGTATTCAATTCGACTGTATGCATTTGTTAATTATGTGTGTTACCTCATAACTTTTCTCTGGGTGAACCTATTTTTATGATTATTTTTTTATCTAAAAGCTGGTAAGACTTCTCGTGTGTAATCAAGGTGTTACTAGTAATTTTTGAGTTATCCTTAATAATGCGTATTTAATTGACTGTTGTTCTCATTTTTATTATATTGAAGTCAGTTGCACAAAATGTTTAATTTTACCACTTGTGTCCAAGGTTAAATCTTAGTTTTTATAACTTAATTAAAAAAAAGGTTTTCTGTTTGTCCTATATTTTTGTATGTACGTGCGCGATATTTTAAAAACTACACTAAAGATTTTAATACTGGGGTAATCTATATATTTATGAGAAAGATTAACGTGGTAGAGCCATGCTGTAGTTATATTAGTGGTATAGTTAGTTGTAGAATGATTGGGTCGGCTCGACCGGGGAAGGACCACGATCTCACAGAATACCAGCGTCAAATAGTAGCTTAATGCTACTGTGTTTCGTATGGTGAGTGTAGAGACCCGGAGACCCTTTTTACTGGAAACGAGGCATTCCACCTAAGTCCTCACGGATAACAACGCATCTGCATTTTGATTCGTAATCGAGGATAGATGTAGATGTCTATGGGCCACAGCAACCACTTACCATCAGGTGGACTGTGTGCTCGTTTGTCATCCTATTCTATAAAAAAGAAAGGTCTAGTAAAAAGTCGTTAAATTAACTGTCGACTGTCAGTCTAGTTGTAGTAAGCGTGATTGCTGATCGTGTGGCCCAGTTTCGAATCCCGGATTTGACCAAAAATTTTTTATTACATTTGCTGTAAAATATTCTCAGTGGCAGCTTGAGAGTCCAGATTTTAGCATTGTTTCGTACTAATCGTTGCCGTCCAATCGGAATAGAGAGAGTACACCTCTCCTGCGCAGATGGCTAGTATCCGTAATAATTGGCCACCGTGACCAGAATCTAGCCTGAACGATGTTATTATTATACATGTTGATTTCATTCACATAATCAGGACATGACTAAGATTTATGGTAACTATTCCGCTCCTTTAGGTAGGTAGGTTATGTCATATAGCCTATAACATTTCTCAATAGATAGACTATGAAATCAAAAAAGACTTTTTCCAAACATGCAAACTATTCATTGCTATTTATCACATTATATATATAATGTGATAAGTAAATATCGTCCCGTGGGTGTCGTAAGAGGCGACAGAGGGAAACTGTACCAGGAGATAGGCAACAGCGTAGGTGTAGCACCATAGATCCCAACATTTTATGTGTAAGTGTAGGTATTATATAAATATATACTATACACCATTTATACATAAACTACACAACATTTATACAGTATGTGTGTGTTAACTGTGTTCGTTAGCACAACTCTCTAGCTAGTTATTAAAGTCTGTAAGTCCTAGTTACGCGTAATTAGTGAACAAGTGGAAGTTCACACACCGACTTGTCAGTGAAGTCACAAGGCTCCAACTGAAAGCCAGCGCTGCTTTTGTGGCATTACGTTGAGTTGGAGACCTATTTGGTGGCACATTTTAACATAAAATTCTGTTTTAGATTCTTATTTGTTTTATCTTTGTTTCATTATTAATTACAGCATTTTAAGTTACAGCCTTCGTATGTCCCACTGCTGGGCACAGGCCACTCATTTCTGAGAGAGTTTTAGGGCAAGGAATGGTCCGCCGCGCTGGCCCAATGCGTGTTGGCGAACTTCACATCTTCGAAATATTATTTTTTTCTTATTTCTCAGACATGCAGGTTTCCTCACGATGTTTTCCTTACACCGCCGAGCACGTGGTAAATCAGCACTTAAAATTGTAATTAACAATTTTATTGGTGCCGGCGGGGATCGAACCCGGTTTGCTCACGTACTATGAAATTTACAGCGAACGCTAACCATCTGAGCTATATATACTACAGCTTATTAATAATTTTAGTGCGTAAGCAGTCGTACACGTGTGAATGAATATTTTTGCTCCTTGTATTTGTATTATTTCTTAAATTGTGTGTAAAATGTGAGTATCAAATAAATAGTTCTTTCTTTCTTTCTTCATCGCAAAAACTAGGAAAAATATACTGCGTTTTCCTACCTTCATGCCAGTTGCCAAGCGTTATTTTTATAATATTGCAATACTGCTAAAGAAGTTGCGGAGTTTGAGTTTATACAAATTAAGATTAAAATCACAGCCGACAAACGTCGCAAATATGCAAATTTGACCAATCAACTATGTTGTAATCGACACACAGTAAAAAAAACTACCAAATTGAAATACTTACTGCATTTCCTGCTTTCATACGTGTTGATTTCTAGTTATAACATAGATCAATATTATATATGCACGCATTATGATCAACTGATGACATTTAGCAACGCATACGCTTTGAAAGTAAAAGTTAATAATTATTCATAGCCCGCATGCTAACAGTCAGCCTTCAGACACATTTAGGTCGCGCTCCGTCTAGATTTAGTTAGCTGGTTTTGTGTAAAAGTAACTGTATATAAAACAGATTTGTTTTTTTTTTGTTTAATTTTGTGAATATAACGTAACCAGTGCGCATTCGAACAGCTGTGCTGTGATGGAAGCTTCTACAGCCTGAAATTAAATCATTACAATCTACACTTTTAAGAAATATTTTAAAGTAAATTTTAAAGTTTTCCATAGTAGGAATATTAAAGTAAACGTTTATGTATTTGCATTATTTAATCCCAACGTATCTTGTGTTATGAGTAGGTATATTCTTAGTTTAAAAGGATGAGGACGATCTTAATTTCATCGTCTATAGTCAGTTTATAGATATTTGAAATATTGTGTGGTGAGTATAGTTCTTTTAATTTATTTGACCTTTGAAATTCTACTACTAAATATAGCCTCATAGGAAAGATTTTGCCAAAGTTGCCAAGCATCATAAATGCGTATACATCTATATGTTTTATTTTAATTATTTGTTAACACACTCCCAGGATTTAAATACTCGCTAAAAGTACTCCAACTTGAAAGACTTGCTTGAGTTACCATTTAGTTGAAAGCCAAAAACATCGTAATCAAGCGAATATCTGGCATCTCCTAAACTCCTGTAAATAGGTCTTAGGTCTACAAACCGGATACGAATACGACTGCCTTATATGCGTAATGGTGTACACTCGTACATCATAACGCCAAGTGCAACATGTTTTCTAATTTGCAATGTCTTGCTTGCCGTTATTAACTACGCAGGTTATGTCTATCATTCAATACATAAATAATATACGTCTGATGTGGTATTTATATAATATAAATTTCAATAATACCTGATAGAGTCGCGCTGCAGCTATATGGTTGTAGCACGAATAGGTCGACTCGATACCAACGTAAAATAGCAGCTCAACGATGCGTATGGTGAGATTCTTTTTACTGAAAATGAGGCATTACACCGTAGTTCTCAGGAGTGACAACGCATCTGCATTTCGATTCTTAATTGACGATAAATGTAGATATCTATGGGCCACAGCATCCACTTACCATCAGATGGACTGTGTGCTCGTTTGTTACCCCTATTGTTTATATTACAAAGAAAATTTCAGCCTACTGATCCGCTGGGTCACGTCAGTTCACTTGCCTGATCATTGAAACTCAAAAATGGAGTGATAAAATTTAATACTTTGCTATTAGACAATAAATAAAATGTCTTACGTTTACAGTATTTAAAATCTTGAAGCAGACCAAATTTCGTTACGGTATTGTATCGTTTTTACAAGACATCACTTTCGCTTACTACGACGAATTAAACTTTAATACCTAAGTAATAAGGACACTATAACTTCAAAGGAATACGTCGTGATACTGTTACATCAGCATGCTTCGTTCCTGAGTTTTTCCACTAAGAAAAAAGTTCCAGAAATGTAAGATTTGATTTCGCGTTTACACAATTGTAAGATTATTTTTAAATCAAATTGATTTGTTCTTCATACCTGTAATAAAACTGGTTCTTTCCTTGCCCAGAGGCGTATATGGGATGCTGCCGTCCAGTTCTCAGCCTCTTCTTATGACATCCGTATTGTTCACGTGGTAGAGCCGTGCTACAGCTATATTAGTAGTATAGTTGTAGCACGAATGGGTCGGCTCGACCGGGGAAGCACCACGCTCTCACAGAATACCAGCGCAAAATAGTAGTTCAACGCTGCTGTGTTTTATATGGTGAGTGTAGAGAATTGGAGACCTATTTCACTGGAAATGAGGCATTCCATCAATTCCATTCAACCCTCAAGGCTGGCAAGAGATTTGCATTTTGATTTTATATATATGCGCCACAGCATCTACATAACATCAGATGGACTGTGTGCTCGTTTGTCAACCTTATACTATAAATAAAAACAGGAGGATACGCAAAGATTACCGACCATTTTGCACAGTCCTGACACACCTTAAAAATGAAAACAAATAGAACAAATATATAGAACAATTTTCTTGATTTATACACTTTATAAAAACTAAGTACAAAAATTTGTATAGTGAGTAGAGAAACGGAGATCAAAGGGAAAAGAAATTGTTAAAAAAATTCTATCGTTTTATTCAAAATTTTTGTTTCTATTTTTTGTATAATAATATCAGTGACATGGGCTTCTACTCCGTTCACATGTTACACCCTATTTTTTTCCAGACGGTTTATAATTACGGTTTGTAATTAACAACACAACAAATTAGAAATAGCTTGGTAGCGATACATAAAAGTAATCATTTAATGGTTCACATATATATGTAGGTAATTGGTTTCTTGTAATCGACTTAACGATGAAGATGAAATTTTGTAATTAGATAACGTTTTACATTCCGAGTTAAACTAAATAGATTTCATTTCCGACATTTCTTTTTGTAAAAGTCGAGCAAAGCTCGTTTCTAGATTACAATAATATCCTCCAGAACGAATTCCGGTCACGACGGCCAGTCTGGCGACTACGGAGACTAGACATCTGTGCAGTGAGCAGGGCAGGGTTAAAGTGCCCAATCCCCGAACGGATTCCCGCCTTGCCGTGGGGAGGTCTTAGTAGCCGTGGCTTGGTCACTCGCGGTGAACTAAGAGGAACCCATATGGCTAGCCCGAGGTGTAGGGCCAGCCCGAGGAGGCCACTCCGAGTGGGCTTGGCGAGCCCACTTCAAATGTGTGTTGGTAGGCTGCGGCGAGAGGGGTACCCTCTACCCTTACCGTTGCAGTGAAGGTGGAGTCGCGGAGGAAGAGGAGTGTTGGTATGGAGAAGCGCCACTCGCCCTATTCTTCATAATTCTGACGGGGTCGCACCGTTAATGGATGCAGTGGTGGTAGGGCTGCGAGGGGAGAGGAGTTTCGGTATTGCGAGGCGCCGCTCGCCCGCCCTCCGCAACCGAATCTTGGTTGGTGGTGGAGCCAATGGCCAGATCCGCCGCTGGGGTCAGGAGGACTTGTGCTTCTGAGTGCTCGTTTTCCTGGCCCCATGGCCTTCGCGCATCGGACGCGGGGGCGTCTGTTGCGCATGTGAAGTTGGAGACCGCGAAGGAGGGCTCGCAATATGTTCTGGTGTGCCTTACCTAAGAAGGAGACTGGGGAGAAGTGGTCCTCTCCCGAGAAGGGGCCGCGGATGTGTGCGAAAGCGTTCCCGTGACCCTGCCAATATGCGGCGAAGGTGGAACACCATGGGGTTTTAGTCGGTGCGAGTCCGACATAACCCGTCCCAGCCCCCGCGAGGCGGGAATGTGTAGGCATTACCCCATGTATTAAAAAAATGAGTTAAAGTGCCCAAGTATATGCACAAGCACAAGTGCACTCTCTTTTCCCTCACTCTCATAGTGCGATGGGACGGTAAACGAAAACAACCGGAGAGAGAGAGAGAGAGAGATCAGGCTTTACTTTCCGAGGCACGGGGGTGAAACACTGCAAACTTCCTGACTCTGGGCTTCTACTGATAATTTCTGGACAGAAAAATTCAAAACGGGGTTTGGCACGACCCAGGATTCGAACCCGAAACGTCATGATTATCAACCGCGTTCATGACCACTAGACCAAAATAGTCGTTTCTAGGTACTATGATACTAAAGTTAGTTATTACATTTCTGTACAGAAAGTAAATTAGTCTCGATAAATGTTTATCCGTTCGCCGGTAGGAACCTAATGACGGGATGTAATTGTCGCTACATATTATACTTACATACTTATATATGTCACAGTCAAAACTCATAACCGGTCAAAACCACTTTTGACTGCGAAAATCAGGCAAAAATGGTTTTGACCGAGGCCCTTAATCAAAAACAGTTTTGACTAATGTTATAGTCAAAAATGGTTTTGTCTGATTAAAACTCAGTGACAGCAGGTTTAGGTGCAGCTTGGGTGGCCCCTGGGACCCCCTAAAGTCGCTTATATTAAAGTGATATGAAATATAATTTTAGAATTAACTTTTTTCATTTCAAAAATTAAAGTCAAAAGTAGTTTTGACTAGCATTCTTAGTCAAAACCACTTTTAACCGAAAATTTTGTCAAAATCTTTTAACTGCAAAAATATTGGGTAGGTAATAGTGAATTTGACCAAAGTCCTTAGTCAAAACAACTTTGGCCTGATTTTTGCAGTCAAGAGTGGATTTGACCGGTTAAGAGTTTTGACTGTAACGATAAATGTATAGACGTGTGAAAAAGCTCGACCGTTGTGCAATATGGCGGTGTCCAGAATAATAATAACTAATTGATATGTACAGCTTATGCATGCATGAACAAGTTTATTGTACCCAGAATTTATAACAAAATAACTGACTGATTACTGATTTTTAAAAAAAATATGTACAAAAAATTCTTATTTTTATACGGCGTTATTTATAAAATGTATAGTTACAGCAATAATGTGTGGTTATAGCTCAGTTACTAATGACATTTTGGAGAGGATTACAATACTTCGCTTAATTTATTTTTATTAAGAAGCGTTTCTCTTTATCATTTTTCCACGTTTTAATTACGTCACTTTTTTGGTTGTCTATCTTTCTGCCTGTCTTTCCGGGTGAAATCTTGCAACTCAAATTTCGAGCACTTCCCGATGAGCTACCCGGCTGAAACTTTCAGGGTAGTTCACAACTCGATGACATTGCATTATAAATCCTTGTTTATTTGCTTCATATTCGTGTATGTTTGTTCGGATGTTTTTGTAGGAGAGGGCCGTATGCATATAAGCATACGGCTCACCTGATGGTAAGTGATTATTATTATTAATAATAATAATATATAGTTTTTATTTGTCTCAGTTCACACATGTTATTAAAAATGTACAAATAAAAATCATCACAAACTTAACTTAGAAACATACTTAAGTAACATAAAAGTAATGAGACAAACTGGCCTGTGACTCAGCTATGTGGTGATTTTAGGTCACCCCTGGTATCTGCCACTGAAGGTCCCTAAGTCGTATCGGTCCGGAAAAATCTCTGGTGGTAGTCGATTCCACAAGGAAGTTGTGCGAGGAAGAAAACTACTTTTAAATCGCACGGTGGTGAACCGCCAGTCATCCACATGGCATACCATTCCATAGAATATGGATGGTATTGCGAGATATTTAGTAAAACTAACTTCCCAATGAGCTAGAGTTGAAATTTGGAACATAGCTCAAAATCTGATGACAATGTAGGAATATGAATAAAAAAACAATAATTTAATTTAATTCAATGAAAACTAATGAAGCACAAATAGTTAAGAAAAGACATGTCCAGAAAGTAGCCTTAGTGAATTGGAAAATTGATTACAGGAAGAGGTAATGATATTTTATACTTACGCAAACACTAAACATTAAATGAAAATAATTTCACGGATTATATCACATTTAATTTTAACTTTTTAATTCCGGACGTTTCAGGTGCTTTACAGCACCCATGTTCATCAGGGAGGACTGCTGAGCTTACTTCGTGACCATACGTGCCGTAAAGCACCCGAAACCTTAAAAAATTAATTTACTGATAAAAGTTTTTAATAAACAAGGGCAGACGACTTTGAAAATAAATTTCTAACTTCTATTAATTTCCCTCGTTTATGTATTTTGTACGTAATAAATCGCTAAAGGTCGTGTGCTGTACCGGTTTAAATGTCAGGGAGGATGCATTTGCTAAGGTCACACAAACAACGGATAATCACGGTCTTTTAAAGCAAAAGCGAAAGCTTCTAGAAGGGTCGTTTGAATCGAAAGTACCTAACCACAATTTTTATACAGCATAAGGGTGACAATCGAGCACAGTGTCCACTGGATAGTAAGTGGTTGCTGCGGCCCATAGACATCTACATCAATCCCCGATTACGAATCAAAATGCAGATGCGTTGTCACCCCTGAGGACTAAGATGGAATGCCTCGTTTCCAGTAAAAATATTTCCAATTCTCCACACCTACCATACAAAACACAATAGCATTAACCTGCTATTTCACGCTTGTATTCTGTGAGAGCATGGTGCTTCCACGGTCGAACTAAACCATTCGTAAATATGCAGGACTTATCTTTTTTTTAGAAGGGGGGAAGAGATATGGCTCTCCAGGGGAATTGCAGGTGAAAAATCTATTGATAAGTCTAAAATTTTAATTAAGCAAACATTTTTTAGATAAGCTTAATAAACTGCTAAAGAGTACGTGATTGATAATAGCCCTGGGAATGAGGTGATCGCTATCATGCTCTTTCTAAACGTTTTCATACTATTTGTATAAATTATATATATATATATATATATATATATATATATATATATATATATATATATATATATATATATTGTCAGTTAATTTTTTCCGTTACATTTCATGCTGGTGGTTCCCAGGATAGAGGTTTTTTCCGAATCAGTAGTAAGGCTTAAATTACTTTTAATAAGTATTGTTATAGTCTTCTCTTATAGTCTTTATGTATCTATTTTATTCCATGCACCCCTGATTAAACTTGTGTTGTATGCATGCGATGTAATCAATAAAATTGGGGTCAAACACCTGTACGTTGATTTTACACTTCAGATAAATTATACCATAAACGAGAGTGAACGGCAAATCCTTCTCTGTTAAATTGTCGCTTATTACTCAGCCGTTTAAGGTCAGCACAGTTCAATAATAATCCGTAGAAGCAAAGGTACGCAAATGCGTACCATTGCTTCTACGGATACGATTGCGTCTACGGATCTACAATACATATTAAGCAGTGTAGTAATGACGTTAGAGAATCTATCATCCCATACCATCCCATGGGTGATGTAAGTAACGACTTTAGAAAATACTAGAAAGATCATATGGCCCCCCCCCCTACAACAGAAGAAGACCAAGAAAAATAAATGTGGGGCATTTTATCTCAGTCCTCGAAGGTGATAACGCATCTTCATTTTGATTCTTTTCGTGATCTACATTCTGATCGTGGATGAAGATGTAGGTGTATGGGTAGATCCTTCTGTGTGCTACTTTGTCATCTTAATCTATTTAATAAAAGTTACATTTAATTTCCAGTATCAGACTTTTCGTCCGATTACAAATGTGGGAGTCTACGAGAGAAATGTTAACATATTTTTATACCTCTACAAGATGCAGGAGTGTACAAGCTAGAATGTGAATGTGGTCTCTCTTAGATAGGACAAACGAAAATATCTATAAAAATCCGCGTGAAAGAACATATGGCTTACGTGAAGCACCGACGCTCCGGGAAGTCTGCAGTCTGTGAACATGTTCCCGAGCGTCCCCACCATTACATCAGATTTGATAAACCACAAATCCTCGCTAAAGCCCACTGATTCCTACCAAGGATGATACGCAAGGCATTTGAAATTAAAAACATCCTAATTTCAATAGAGAAGATGGGTGCTGTCATCTGCTCGGGATCTTATAGTTAACAAAACTAAATCCAAATGCAAACCCCAGCTTCCCCCTGCAAGACTTCAAGATACTGTAAGCTCGTTCTGCGTAGATCGGATCAAAAATGAATATTGAAAAAATGAAGGTAGCCGGGCCAACTATGATATCGGAACGTCAAACATTTCAGCCCCCCCCCCCCACGGAAAATCACGAAGGGGATGATGAATTAAAAATAAGTTAACTAAACGCGATAAATCCGTATAAATAGTTTTATTCAATGTGTAGTGTTCGCGTAAATTTAAGAAATCATTATATTTTTATTATGATTTCTTATTTATAGATGAACATAGACAAGTACTTGTTAATGAAAGTTAAAAAAGACTGCCATATGAGGGCTGACCAAGCTACCCCAATTTTTTACTTATAACTTTCATTATTATATACACAATCTTAAAAACAACCAAAATATCTTTATTTGAATGTCCAATAAAAATGAACAGTTCCACGACCTCCTTTCCATACAATAAGTATGAATCACCGATAAAATGTAATATTATTGCGTACGCTTTATTGCCACTTGAAATATCATTAAGTTCATAATTTCCAACTAAATTAAAATGTATAATACATAATTAGAGATACTTAATTAGGAAACTAATTAGTTACGTATTTTCTTAAAGAAGAGCGGGCTAACGAGCGTGCGGCTCACCTGATGATAAGTGACTACCGCCTCGCATGAATAATCGTAATATCAGGGGGGCCTTTAAAAAGGAGTAAACTCTTTTCTTGAAGATCTCTAAGTCGTATCGGTTCGGAAAAATCGCCGGTGGTTAACAATTCCACAAAGAAGTTGTACGAGGAAGAAAACTCCTAGTAAAACGCACAGTTGTGAACCGCCAAGCATTCAGATTGTGTGGATCGTATCGGGACGTTACGAGGATGGTATCATATAGCGCAAGCGTATAGTTTGCTAGGAAGGCAAAGCGACACGATCGGAGAGAGAGTTTCCGAGGCACGGAGTCAGAAAGTTTGTGGAGTGTACCCCACCACAAACTTCCTGACTCCGGGCTGCTGCTGAGAAATTCTATTGATTTTTTGATTTGACCCGGGATTCGAACCCGGAAACTCATGACCAGCAGTCGCGTTTACGAGCACCAGACCAACGAGGCAGTCTTGCTTTCTCTGCTTGATAAGTTATCAATGTGTTTTAAAGAAAATTGACAGTGACAAAGTAGGTTTAAATACTTCAGCTTTCGAATTATGACGATTTTTTATGACATAAATAAATACGAGTATTTACGCCTGTATAAAATGTTGGCACGACACGGGATTTGAACCCGGGACCACCTAATCAATAGTCGCACTTATACCAGTATACCAATGTTGACTGCCTCGTTGGTCTAGTGGTTGTAGTAGTGCGACTGCTGATCATGAGGTCCTGGGTTCAAATCCCGGGTCAGACCAAAAAATTAATTATTGTGTTTTTCCGTCAAGAAATTCTCAATAGTTGCCCGGAGTCAGGAAGTTGGCGGTGTCTCACCCCCGTGCCCCGGAAAGCACGTAAAGTCGTTGGTCCTGCGCCTGATCTCACTCCGGTCGTGTCGGTTTATAACGTCCCATTGGATTATGAAAGTGAGGGAATATAGAGAGTGGACCTGTGCTTGCGCACACACTTGGGCACTATAATCCTGTCCTGCGCCGATGGCTAGCCTCCGTTGAGGCAGGCCGCCGTGTCTGAAATTCGGTCTGGAGGACATTATTATTATTAATATTATACCAACGAGGCAGTCACGGGCAGAGGAAATAACATGAATCCGGCGTAAGCAGTACTAAGTATCGCTTTGTTTTTTCTCTGCTGCTGCTACTGTAGGTGAAATCATGCGCTGTTGTGCGTGCGTTGAAAGACCCTTGTATAAAGCCTCCACACTCTCGATAACTGTATAGAAGCACCGCTATAGAACTTGGCATATATTTAGATCTCATTCTCAATTCAAATCAACCTCTTCATTTACGTGGTAAAGCCATGTTGCAGCTGTATTATAGTTATAGCACGAATGGTTCGGCCTTCCTGATACTTCTCATAGTCACCTCTTACGACGCCCATGGAAAGAAATGAGATACCTAAACGATTGTCCCATGTTACCATAACATGACTAATCGTTACTTTAAACACAGAAAAAACCCGGGAAGGACCTCGCTCTCACAGAATACCAGCGTAAAATAGCAGCTCAATGCTACTTGTTTCGTATGGTGAGTAAAGAAACGTAGACCCTTTTTACTGGAAACAAGGCATTCCATCACAGTCCTAGAGGGTGACAACACATCTATATTTAGATTCTTAATTGATGATAGATGTAGATGTCTATGGGCCACCGCATTCACTTACCAGTACCATCAAGTAGACTGTGTGCACGTTTGTCATCCATATTCTATATTAAAAAAAAATCTTGCCTGACCCCCAAACGTCGTTTGTACCGAAATTGCAAACTGGGACTCTTTCCCATGTGATGTTTTTGGCGGGATTCTAATTAGGTATTTTTCGCAATTATATTAGCACATTTAATAAAAAAAGAAATATAGCTGTAATAAAAAAATTCAAATAAAATGCAAATGTAAATTTGTGCAACGCAGTGTAGTTGAATAACGGGTATTCTATGAAGCAAGTAGCTTTGAAAAGTCTGCCGACAACACGTTTTCGATTTAGCAACACGAGAATATAACACCTTGGAAACGGACGGGGAGGTTTTGAAGAGTTATTGAGCGATATAGTAACTTTTTTTATAAAATAAAAGCGACAAACGACAAACGAAAATACAGTCTACTTATGGTAATTGGCTACTGCGGCTCATGGACATATGCAAATGTATTTATTGTTTGAATTAAACAAATTAATTGATTAAAATCTATCGAAATTCAAATCATATTCTACCCTACTATACGAACGGCAATAAAACAATAAATTCAGTAGGCATCTTTGACCTTGTCACTTCGCAGGTTCACAGGCTAGGGTGGATATGATTTGCATATCGATAGATTTTAATTAATTAATTTTTAATTCAAAATTCATGTTTTTTTGTAACATATCAGTGCCATAGGCTTCTACTCCGTTCACATGTTACTCCCTATTTTTTTCCAGACGGTAAAAAAGGTCAGTAAGTATATAACTTCAAATAAAAAATGCTACAGATGCTTTTCTAAATCTTTGTTTCAGAGAGCACGAGGGATCTGTGACAGAAAAAAATCTGGCCGCCGAGCTTCAGCAGGTCAAGCAAGTATTGCAAGACAACAAGCTTCGGGTCCCGCGCCTACGTCACAGTGAACGAGTGAAGCCGGCCACAGTCGAGCGCGCGCCTGCTCTACTACCATATGTTAGAGGAGTCACGGACAAGATTGGCTACATCTTGAAGCGAGCGTCCATTAAGACATAATACAAGCCGCTGAAGAAGATTAGTCAATTTTTACCATCCATCAAATGTAATATTCCTCTACAAGATGCAGGTGTGTACAAGCTAGATTGTGAATGTGGTCTCTCTTACATAGGTCAAACAAAGAGATCTATAAAAACCCGCGTGAAGGAACATATAGCTGATGTGAAGCACCGCCGCTCCGGGAAGTCTGCAGTCTGCGAACATGTTCAAGATCGTCCCCACCATTACATTAGATTTGATAAACCACAAATTCTCGCAAAAGAACACCGATTCCTACCAAGGATGATACGCGAGGCTATTGAAATTAAAAAACATCCAAATTTCAATAGAGAAGATGGTTGGGTGCTACCATCTGCTTGGGATCCTATAATTAACAAAATTAAACCCAAACCCAAGCATACCACTGCAAGACTTCATGATACTATAAGCTCGTTTTGCGTAAATCGGACCAAAAATTAATATTAAAAAACTGAAGGTAGCCGGCCTAACTATGACATTGGGACGTCAAACATCTCAGTCCCCCCCGTGACCATGGGCGCTGTAAAGCACCCGAAACGTCGGGATAATAATAAAAATAAATTAAAGTAATTAAACGCGATAAAATCCGTAAATAATAGTTTTATTCAACAGATGCTTTTATCACCTCTGAGGTTAAAGATGGAGTGCCTCACAGTCCATATGTAATACTGGCTCTCTATACCCTTCAATCCGGAACCGGAACACAAAAGCAAACCCGCTACTATGTATTTCGAAGGTATGACGAAGGTACTAGACGACTGGACCTAGACGGACTCCTTCTTGGGCAGAAAAGAAGTCCCTACCGAATAGATCATCATTATCATGTCGAAATTTATAAAAAGAAGATTATCAAGCGAACACACACTTTACCTGATGGTTAGTGGATGCTGTGGCCCGTTCATACTTGTATTACCCATTTATACGGACACAAATTTCATTATTAGATTCATACACTGTTTTACACGTTGTAGAGCCACGCTATAGCTATATTATTGTTGTAGCACGAATGGTAAATACCAGCTTAAATACAGCTTAATACTGCTGTGTTTCGTATCGTGAGTGTAGAGAACCGAAGACCCTTTTTACTAGAATCGAGGCATTCAATCTTTAGGAGTCCTAAGTATTTGACCAATGCCAATGTATTTTTATAGAATAAGGGCGATAAACGAGAACACAGTTCACCTCACTAGAGATGGTAAGTGGTTGCTGTGGTACATAGACATCTACATCTATAAGGATCAAAATGCAGATGCGTTGTCAACCCCTTCTAAGACAAATTGCCTCTTTACCAAATTAAAAGAGATCTAGGGTTTTTCTTTTTTCTTTTTATTCTGGCCATGAGAAATAGCAGCATTATAGTACTTTTTTACCTTGGTACTTTCAATGAAGTATCTCACGATACTTATACTTAGAGGTAACATGTAATTAAAACGATTTCATTGTCCCGTGATTCTAATATATAAAAATTAATATTTGTTTGTTTGTATTTTATGCGCTGCCATGCCATACCAATCGTCAGATTGCGTTGAAACTTTGTCAACTTATTGCTTGCACTTGCGCGAAGGTTATAGGCATAGTACAATTAATTTACAGTAGATGGCGCGTGTAGCGTATTGAGAAATTTATTTGAAAGTTGTATATTATTTAACTTTAAAGAATGTGTTATCATTATCAATTAAACAATACGATTCTTCTAAATTAAAAAAAAAATATTTCTTCTACGGCTGCCACGCGTCGAGTACACCCAGTCATATGAAAATTTGACTCACTCGCTCATATATAATCCTTTCTCGACGTAGACACCCACTAAGAAAGGATTTTGGTAAATTCAAACCCTGAGTGCGTGAAATAGATGGTTACAGCTTGTCTAGGAAAACAATGTTGGTAAAATAAATTTCTTTCGTACATTCAATCAGTAAGTAACATAACAAGGTTGTGCAACTGGGCTACAAGCCATTAGTTTGCAACTCCTGTTCGAAAATTTGTTCAATAGACTGTGGCGGCGCTGTCGTCGCGCCACAAGCGAAACGCCTAAATCACGGTATCAACATTCCGAATCATAAACAGTATATATAGAACATCTCCGAACTATCACTCGGTTCTTCCTTTTTGGTGTACTCTAATCTTTGTTCTTAACTTGTTTTCCTCTGTCCTACGCGGGCCCCGTCTTTGCCCACGCAAACCCTAACATTTTAAATGAACTCCAAATAGTTCAGAACCTATTCTGTCGTCGAGCTGCGAACGCACCGTGTTACGTCCGCAATGCCGACCTTCGTCGGGACTTAGAGCTCCCAACAATTCAACAATTTCTTAAAAAACTCTCTGAGAACTTCTTCAAAGCCTCAGAGTCGCACCCAAACCACTTAATTCGTGAGGCAGCTTCTTATGCAGCCCCACCCCCCTCTCGCTATCGTGTCCGCAGGCCGAGAAACTCTCTCTCGGACCCGCCTAACAAACTTTCAAACGACCTGAACTGTCTCCTGGCAGCTCAGGCCAACTCTAATTAAATAAAATTATTGTAATATCTAACATTAACTTGCCTTCGTAGGCACTCCCTCAGCGGCACTTAGCCGCCTGCGCCCTCTTTTCCCAAAAGAGGGTCGCTCATGATAAGGCACAATAGAGCTTAATCAGCCGGTTGCCTGTCCCCAAAGGCGGTTTTTAGAGGGTATCACTTAGGGTCCCCGGTAGGACAGTGAGCCCCTCATAACCACGATAGACCGGCTATCGTGGTATGCGTAATGCATTTTCCGCCTCCCTACGTATAGGGTAGCCCTTTAATTGCTTCGGGCGCAAAAAAAAAAAAAAAACTATCACTCGGAGTGTTGGCCGCTCCCCGGGCAGAACACCTTGCCCGGCGGGAGATCTCCCCTTTTCCTACCACGGCCACAAGACCATTAAATAAAATGATTACTATGCAAGCTATTGTTTAGATACTTTGGAATTAACTAAACTGAATGTAAAAATCCATAAATGTGCATTTAATAGACTAAAGCCAGCAATTTCAAGGCTATAAAGAAATCCATAAAAAATATGCCAAAAAAACAAATGTGTTTTAACGTAAGCGATAAGTCCTTTGCAAAATTTTCGGACGTTGATGACATCATAAGCAATAAACCGAATATACAAATCTTTATGTGTCTTACTTTTACTTGTATTAAAAATGTGAAAGTATGTTAGTTAGTTCTTTAATTACGTTTGAAGGGCTGGACGGATTCTAATGAAATTAGCATAAGGTCAATTACATTTTTTTAATGTATTCTAAGCCAGTGTTTAACCATAATTCCACCTGGCAGTAACTGGTGAGGTAGCCCCAGATGGTAAATCGCACTGTCTTAGCATAACAAAAGCATATTCACTGTTGCTTTGAAAACGCCCAGATTGTATTCGGACGGAAAGATAGACGCCGGAAAAATTATTCCACTCCTTTGCTGTACGCATTACAAAAGAAGAAGCAAACCATTTGGTTCTAATGCATGGAACATCGGACCCGCCGGCCGCTTGGTTATCCGATGGTGGAAAGGGGGAGGTAGGAATGGGAAACTGTAATCTATATTATAACATAAATATAAACCTATACAATTATGTATATTTATATTTTCGTGGTAGAGCTACGTTGCAGGCTGCAGCTATATTGTGGTTGTAACACGAATGGGTCAACTCGACCGGAGAAGGACCACGCTCTCACAGAATACCAGCGTAAAATAGCAACTTATTGCTGCTATGTTTCGTATGGTGAGTGTAGAGATCCAGAGACCCTTTTTACTGGAAACGAGGCATTCCATCTTAGTCCTCAGGGATAACAACGCATCTACATTTTGATTCTTAATCGAGGATAGATGTAGATGTCTATGGGCCACAGCATCCACTTACCATCAGGTGGACTGTGTGCTCGCTTGTCATCCTTATTATATAAAAAAACCTAGTCGTGTAGTGATGGTGTAAGAGTCTCCACGACCCCATGTTATTCTGTAGGTGCAGTAAGCAGTATGCTGCGGTAGAAGTAAATGAAACAGGTGATGTACAGTAACATGGTCCTGGTAGCAACTAAAAACAGCGCGGAGACTACGGCATATGTTCCCTATAAGTCAATATATGGCGGAGCCCTATGATCAGTAGTGGACTTTGATAGGTTGTGATAATGATGATGATGAGTGATTGGTGATGTGATATGCTATTGGAGAGTGAATAGATCTTACAATGCAACATTCAACTGTTGTGTCTTCTAGCATTTTAAAAACTTCTCAGAAATCATTATCTGGCTAAAATACTTCTACTAGTAATTTATTTTCGCTCTACCAAATGTATAATTTAATTAGTACATTGTATGATATGTGTTCTAATATATATTGGAAAAAACATATCATAATATAACATTGATTTAGAATATATTGTTGTGTGAATATACTGACTGACCTTTTTTACCGCCTGGAAAAAATTGGGTGTAACATGTGAACAGAGTAGAAGCCCCTTTTACAAAAAAAATAAAACAAAAATTTTGAATTAAACGTTTGTATTTTTTTGAACCACACTTTGCTCTTTGCCTTTGAGTCTGTGACCCTGCGAAATGACAAGGTCAAAAATGCCTACTAAATTTATTGTTTTATAACCGCTCGTAAAGTCTTAATTATTCAAATCATATCCACCCTGGATATGATTTGAATTTCGAAAATTTTTATTTAATTATTTTTTAGTTAATTCAAATTTTTTTTATTTTTTTGTAAAATATCAGTGCCATAGGCTTCTACTCCGTTCACATGTTACACCCTATTTTTTTCCAGATGGTAAAAAAGGTCATCAAATACATACGCAATATTAATATTATATTTCATTGTCTTTTCACACCGACTCAAACTACCAGTTTCATTCTTACGATCCTGTCCGTCCATTGGTTGAGTAAAAGAGATTGTTGTCAGCAATAAGGCCAAATATCTTTTGATTGTATATTCTGTGCGTATTCTTGTATCGTCACAGAATAAATAATAGTGCTACGTAGTATCGTGTACAATAAAGAATAAATTAAAAAAAATACATAAACAATGTGATCGCAAGTCCGAATAAATCTGAATTTAACTAGTCGCATGTGCATGATGCTTTTATCTGTGCGTTATGTGTGTATATGTTACGGACCAAGTGCTTATTTATGTCAAAGTTTATGGCACTATTTACAATGCCCGGGAAATATAATAATGTCCTCCCGACCGAATTTCGGCCACGGCGGCCAGCCTCAACGGAGGCTAGCCATCGGCGCAGGATAAGACTACAGTGCCCAAGTGTATGCGCAAGCACAGGTGCACCCTCTATTCCCTCACTCTCATAATCCTATGGGACGGTGAACCGACACGACCGGGAGAGAGATTAGGCACAGGACCAACGGCTTTACGTGCTTTCCGAGGCACGGGGGTGTGAGACACCGCCAACTTCCTGACTCCGGGCAGAGCTACTGAGAATTTCTTGACGGAAAAACTCAATAATTGATTTTGTCCCGACCCAGGATTCGAACCCAGGACCTCCTCATGATCAACAGTCGCACTACTACAACCACTAGACTAACGAGGCAGTATGAATAATGCCGGAATAAAGCCCGGGCAATATGAATATCAAGTCTAATCGGGCCATGTAATGAATACTCATTTAAACTTCATTATTTATCACATTGTCTGGTCATCTTAGGGCAATTTGATATAAACCTAACCTAACGAGATTAAACTTTTAAGACATTAAGTTTATAATGTTAAAGTTGTTAAAAAAAATTTACTTTACTAATAATACGATAATCGTATCTATATATATATATATTATATGTAATACTTATGTGTTTAAGTGGAATAGGAATTAATAAAATCCACAAAAACCAGTTTTAGACAAATGTGTAGTGTTCGGCGT
Source organism: Parnassius apollo (assembly GCA_907164705.1). Taxonomy (NCBI): domain Eukaryota; kingdom Metazoa; phylum Arthropoda; class Insecta; order Lepidoptera; family Papilionidae; genus Parnassius; species Parnassius apollo. The sequence continues at coordinate 3,956,820 of CAJQZP010000547.1, read as the reverse complement.
GAATATAAGAAAACATTAGGAATTAAAAGTTTTACTGGTTTTCTTTTCAAGTTTTTTTGTACTTAGTTTGCACCTACCGGCGTCTGTATTTATTCCATATTTTCCAGGGTTGCTTAGTAGGTAATGCCCTGAAAGATATGTAAACCCTTAGTTGAAGTTGTGTTATTAAAGGATAAATAAAAGAATTAGAATAACTACACTTTTCAAATCCAGTAAATTACACATCTGACTTAAATAGAAAAAAATATAGGACAAGGGCACAGCCCACCTGATCGTTAGTGGTTACCATAGCCCATAGACATCTATCCTCGATTACGAATTAAAATGCAGATGTGTCACCCGCGAGGGCTAAAATGGAATGCCTCGTTTCCGTAAAAAGGGTCTCCGGATCTTTACCCTCACCATACGAAACACAGCAGCATTAAGCTGCTATTTTACGCTGGTATTCTGTGAGAGTGTGGTCCTGCCCTGGTACGACTATACTACTTATGTAGCTGTAGCATGGCTCTACTACGTAACAATATGATTACGTGTGTTCAACTATAGTGGTTTTATTGAACAGATTACCTTATATGTTACTCACAATGGGTGCGTTTGGCAGAAAAAAGCGCTAGCAAGCGCTTACAAGCGCTAAAATAGTTTTCGGCCAGGACACGATTGCTACTTCAGTAGCGCTGACACAATCCGCCATTTTGCTTATTTAATTTGTTTGTTTTGAAGTAGAGTTTATAAGTTGTTTTGTGCAATATTTTAAGTAATATAATGACATGAATAAACATATACGTGCTATTAAAAACTCATGATTGGTAAGTTTTTAATATGAATACTTTACAAACATATATTTAAATTAGGTTAGATTCCCCGGTTAAAACTAACATCGTGTCCTGGAAGAAAATAGCTACTTACGATTTGACAGCGCTTACCGCTTACGATCGCCATTTTGCTTACAAGCGCTTCACCTTTTTCTGCCAAACGCACCCTATGTAAAATGGAATTTCAAGGTTTTTTTTTAAAATCTGTTACAAGCCACGCCCTTCGCACTTCGTTTAAGTGAACTTTAGATAATATATTAATCCAAACACATTGTTAATTTGTTTTAGGTTTCTATATTTAACATATAGCTTTAATAACGTTTGAATTATCGTCGGTCGTGTGTCTTTCCTAGTGTAGTGGTGTTGGGATTAGTAGTGACAGGAATATATTACACAATTGAGAAAGCGCGAGAGGTTCTCCCCTAACTGGAAGACATATCATTTTTACTTTATTTATTTACGCAGATTTTAGCTATATTTACGCGGATCTTAGTTAATTTACGTAAAATTAATAAATCTGCAAGTTTTATTTTAAACTAATTTGTATTAGATATGTAAAAACGGTTTTTATATCGTTATAAAAATATTATAAGCGAAGTGAATTCGTGAAAACCGGTATGTTACAATAATGTATCTTAATACATTAGTTATCTATTAGTACTTTGTTTAGTTGAATAAGGGAAACCGTCTCTTCTTGCTCTTTACTCGCTACTGCCCCGAATAACATATCGATTATTAAATTAAAGAGACGGTGTTTTATAGCAATAATCGATATTTTAGCAAAGATTAACTTCAATTTAATTAAACCACCGAATTATTCCTTGACTAAAGATTGTCTAAATAAATGAAACAATTATTACAAATCTGCTGGCTTTTATAGCTAGTAATAAATAAAATCACGGATCAACATAATATTTATATGCTCATTCTTTTTAACATTATATATCAAAAAAATCGAGCCCCTATGTAGTAGTATACCTAACCCTTTGTTTTGTTTGTTTCGTTCAAGTTATTAGAAGTGAGAATATATGAATGGTTATTCACAACTTAAAACATGACATTGGAAAAGTCGATAGCTGCAACTATCGTAGTTTTATTCGTGTGCGATTTGTAACAACAAAAGAGCACGCTTATCGATCTCTAATCGGATTGTTCGAAGCAGTAGCTAACCCGGTAGTAAAGGTAGAAGGATTATTAAAATGTAGTTGTTTACGGTTGCTACATAACATAAACACTCACGCCTGTCACCCAGAGGGGTAGGCAGAGACTACGGACTTCCATTTGGCACGATCCTTTACATCCATATATCTACGCATACATGCTCGTCTGTTAAGGGTACTTCTAACGTGGCCCCTTTTCAAAATATCGCCAATTTGGTCCATAAACTTTTTTCTAGGGCGTCCCTTCCCGACTCGGCCGTTCACATCTGCCATATAAATTTGCTTTGTAACTCTTTCCTCATTCATTCTTTCTACATGACCAAACCACCGAAGCATTCCTTTCTTAATCCTGGTCACAACATCATCTTGCATACCACATTTATCTCTTATCATGCAATTTCTCAGCCTGTCATTCAGATTCAACCCTAGCATACTCCTTAAAGACCGCATTTCTATAGCATTTATTCCACTTTCGTGCTTCTTCTGCCACACCCAGCTTTCACTACCATACATTAAAGTAGGGACTAACACAGCATTATGAATTACCATACGTGCCTTTTTTGACAGATTCTGGTTCTTCATAATAAAGTGTAGTGCCCCATTCACTCTATTCCCTGCATTTACTCGTCGTTCCATATCCCTATCATATCTACCATCCCTGCTAAATACACATCCCAAATACACAAACTCATCCACTTGCTCAATTAACTCTCCTTCTATTCTTATTTCACATACCGTTTTGCTTTCTTCTCTTTCAAAAACCATCACTTTCGTCTTACTTGCGTTCACTTTCATTCCCCTTTCTTTTAATTCCCAGTTCATTAATGTAACCATCATTTGCAACTCAGCCGTCGATGACGCAAATATGACTTGATCATCGGCATACAAAAGGCATTTGATGGTTAACTCGCCCATTCTTAACCCGCATTCTTCAACTTTCAAATTTTCCAAACAACTGTCCATAAATAGGTTGAACAGCCACGGGGAAGCTACACAGCCCTGTCTGACACCTTTTTTGATGCCAAACCAGTCCGAGTAGACCCCATTGATCCTGACACAAGCACTAGAGTCCATATAAAGAGACCTTAATGCCTGTATCAAACCAGCGCTCAACCCATATGAGTTCAGTGTTTGCCATAACACATTCCTGTCCACTCTGTCATAAGCCTTTTCCAAGTCCATGAACGCACAAAAAACTTTCTGGTTTTTGGCCAAAAACTTCTCCGCAATCATGCACGGTTGCTACAATCATTAAAAATCAGACTATTTCTCGATTGTTTACTCGATTGAGCCGTGGTAGCTCAGTTGGTTAGCGCTCGCTGTAAATTTCACAATACGCGAGCAAACCGGGTTCTATCCCCGCCGGCACCAATGAAATTGTTAATTGCAATTTTAAGTTCTTATTTATCACGTGCTCGGCAGGAAAACAATGTAAGAAAACCTGCATGTCTGAGAAGTAAGAAAAAAATAGTATTTCGACACCATGTGAGTTCGCCAATACGTAATGGGGCAGCGCGGTGGACAATTCCTTGCCCTAAAACCCTTTAAGACATGAACGGAGGCCTGTGCCGAGCAGTGGGACGTATATAGGCTGTAACTTTTTTTTAACTTTACTAGATTGAATCATGGCTTTTTATATAAGGTTGTTGGAGCACATAGCTTAACTTTTTTTATAGAATAAAATACCTAACTAATGGCTGCACATGCGTCGTACTTGTGAACAGATGTTGCTTGGGTCTGATCTTTTGGGTTCGCTTCACATTGATGAGCTCCATATTATTAATCGTCCCTTTTTTGAATGCATCATAAAATATACTTCAGCTATCTATGTGTCTGTTATCTATTCTGTATATAGGAATACTAATAGTGTGAAAAAGAAAGGAAAGGTTGTATACTTTGTACGAGCTATGTAATATTAACTTTGAATTGACATAAAGGTACTGCGGTTTCTTTCGCCGTTTCTTCTCCGATCAGAGGGACCTTAATTCGTGACGGTAAGAGATTGAAAACGAACACGAAATTTCATTTTCCTTCCTCGAAAAAATAAATTTATATTTAATTTCATAACATTTCTTTCAATTGAGTGTAGGTTTCACTTTTATTACCAAACAGCTGTACCAGTGCTCACACTTTCGTTTCACCATCAGGTGTGTTGTAAGGCCCTTTGCTGTTTCTATTTCATAAATAAAAAATACAAATACATATACATTTTTATTTGTCGAAAAAATAAAATATTATATTACATTTCATTGTTATTTTAAATAGAAATATATGTACTTTATTCCATAAATTTAGTTAAAAAAGAACATACATTCGAATTGAGAACCTCCTCCCTTTTCAGGTCGGTTAATAAGAGTTAAAACGCTGAAGTTTTATCGCATATTCCACGCTGTTACGTAGATTATAGCCGTCGCCGCATTTCCACATTAGAGTGGCTTCATGTCTGATGACTAACGGGCTGATGTAAACTGCAAACACGACTTTACAGATTTTATTAATTATCACACACCTGTGAACAGGTGTCGATTATATCCTTGTTGCTTTTTATGAAGCATGAACGTCCAGAGACTAAAATAACAACTTTTCGGGCCATAAATAATATTGTAATTTTAAAAGATATTAATCCTATGTTCTGTATTCAAATTTAGAATGCGTACACACCATCACATCTTAATAGGTATAAGTTATAAATTACGTGTCACGTTGTTTGTCCGCGGTGGACTCCTAAACCACTTAACCGATTTTGATCAAATTTGCACACCGTGTGCAGTTTTGCCCAACTTGAGAGATAGGATAGTTTTTTTTTGCCCACGAGTGTCCCACAATATTTTTTTGCGAATTTAAGGATTTTTAATAGGACACTGAATTAGAGAACTCAGGCTTCAGATGTGAGTCATAAAGTCACTGCCACGTTATGCTCTCTGTATCGTTTAAAGCATTTTCTCCCCACAAAATCTAAGATCATGCTTGTCCATTCACTTATACCCATAATTGATTATGCAGATGTGTGTTACCCAGACCTGTCCCAAGATCTTCTGAACAAGCTGGAACGCCTCCTCAATAACTGTATAAGATTTATCTTTGGGCTTCGTAAGTATGATCATATTTCGCAATACAGATCTAAGCTAAATTGGCTTACAATTCGGCAGAGGTGCAACTCCAGAATATTAATTGTACTTTTTTCCATATTAAATGATCCATCTTCGCCTTCTTATCTTAAGAGTAAATCATTATCTTTGCTCATCTCATGATAGGGTCCTACGTTCTTCTTCTAACAACAAAATCTGTACTCCAGTTCACTTCACCGAGTTCTATGGTAACTCCTTCACAGTTCAGGCTACACGCCTTTGGAACTCCTTACCCGATGACATCAGAAAAGCTCCCAATAAGTACGCTTTTAAAAAGTTGGTCCGTGATCATTTATTAAAGACAACGCATTCTACATGACTCATCTATTTAATATGTATTGCCAAACAGACGTATATATTCATAGTCATTTGTATATACTAATTATGTATGTATTTAAATATGTTTACTTGTAAGTATATCTATTTATTTATATATTTGTATATATGTAAGGATAGATCATATATGTATAGTTTATTTATTAGTAGTTTGTTTATATTATGTAGTTAATTATCATTTGTATTGTGTTATCTTATTCTATATTGCCACACCTACGTCAAATTCTCACCACTCCATGGGTTGACTGGTATAGAATGCCTCAAGGCATTAAGTCCACCCTTTGTATTCTTTTGTTAAGGATGCAATAAAGAATAAAATAAATAAATAAAAACATGACAAAGGGTCGTCGAAAAGGGCAGAACGTTTGCCCGGCAAGCTAGTATTTTATGAAACATGTTTTCAAAAAAAAAAATTAAAATATGCTAGTATATTTAACATACGTTTTTATACCTAAAGTGTTGAGTCACGCTATAGCGTGTTATAACTAGCAAAAAGCAGCATGGATGTATCGCTCCGACCGGAAAAGGCCATGCTTGCACTGAACACAGCTTAAAATAGCAGCATGATACTATTGCGTTTCGAAAGCCGAGTGATGAACACCGAGAAGTCTTTTGGTACCTTCGTGTATGCATGAATCTATGTATTGTTTGTCATTCAACTTGGGAAAAAATCTTTAGTAATTTATCATCGTACCATTTACGAAGAGCCGTAATAAATGCATGTCGATCGTGTCTCAAATGTCTTGGATCTGATTATAAAGGGTTCATAAAAAGAGACAATTTTGTTTCCGGCGGGTTCCTTGCTGGTTCTTCCCAGGACAGTTTTTCGAAGCAGTGATAATATTTATTTATTATTATATTTTTTAAACCCTACATCAAGATTTTATCCTGCCTCGTGAAGGCAATTTACATACATAAATTATAAAAAGACAAACAAAAGGAACAATTATTTGTTGTATTTATTCTGCGAGGGATTCAAACCTGAGGCTCTCTGTACTACAACTCAATGTTAATGCAACTGCGCCAGGAAAGCCGTCAAATTTAAATATTGTTTCTTTTGTGTTCTGTGCGTTCCTGTACTAAGTATATATCCTACGATGTTCATTAAATAGTTTATTCGACATTCTTGGGATACAAAAAGATAATGTTTTTTTTTGTTTTGTCAAAACATCTTTACTATTTAAAATCATTGTCATTTTCGTAATGGGCATGCGTAAAGCCGTAATATCGTTCTCACGTAGAAATTAGTGAGCGAGTTACGTCGTACACAACATAAACTTTCGACGGTAAAATTTGAGTTGCGACACATTGCAGCTATACCACATGTGGTACGCATATTTGGCGGTTAGGTAGGGCACACTTAACTAACTTTTTTTACTTTACTTTTTTATTTTTTACCCGATTGTCACAAAAGTCCAACGGATTAGTAAGCTGAAGTGGATATGGGCCGGCCATATATCTCGAAGAACCGCCAACCGATGGCGAAGAAAGGTTCTCGAGTGGCAGTTTCGTACCGGCAGGCGAAATGTAGTTGTGCTGGGATTAATGGTGTCGGGAATAGTGCACGCAATTTAGAGTGGGTGGGAGGTGCACTTCAAACTAGGTAAGACACATCATTTTATTAAGCGGATGGGGGCAAAGTAATTTTTATTATCTTTAAGTCCCTCCACGATATATTTAATAAGGATGACAAACGAGTGTACCGTCCACTTGAAGGTAAGTGGATGCTATGGCGCATAGACATCTATAACCATCCTCATACAAATTGCAGATACGTTGTCACCCCTGAAGACTAATATAGCATGATTCGTTTCCAGGTAAAAGGCTCTCCGGTTCTCTACACTCACTATACGAATCACAGCAGCATTAGGCTGCTATTTTACGCTGGTGTTCTGTGAGAGCGTGGTCCCTACCCGGTCGAGCCGACCCGTTCGTACTACAACCATAATATAGCTGCAGCGTGGCTCTACCACGTTAAAAACGACACGGTACCGAGGTGACGTTCTTTATGGCATTCTATGGGGGATGCCTATGTTCAGCTGTGGACTTGTGAAGGTCTGTAATATGATGATGATGATGTCCCAGAAGGAATCTAATTTTTTTCGAGAGTATGTATGTATATTATGTCTATATGGTAAGCATAAGAGCCGTGGTTGCACAGTGGTTAACGCTCGCTGTAAATATAACAGAACGCGAGTAACCCGGGTTCGATCCCCGCCGGCACCAATGAAATTGTTAATTGCAATTTTAAGTGCTGATTTACCACGTGCTCGGCGGTGAAGGAAAACATCGTGAGGAAACCTGCATGTCTGAGGAATAAGAAAAAAAAATATTTCGAAGACATGTGAAGTTCGTCAACACGCATTTGGGCAGCGCGGCGGACACTTCCTTGCCCTAAACCCTCTCAGAAATGAGGGGAGGCCTGAGCCCAGCAGTGGGACGTATATAGGCTGTAACTTTACTTTACTTTACTATGGTAAGCATACGAATATAAGTCCCCATTGACTTCATCATCATTCGTCACTAATGCTGTAGAAATTAGGACATTAAGAAATATGTTAGGGCTAACCGTAATTCATTTGGTAAGAAATTATATTAATAACAGAAAAGTGTGGTTTGCAAGAAGATCTTGTTGTTGCTAGAATTAACTGCTTCAATGATTTCTATACGTAGAAAGAATGAATGTAAAAAGAACTTTGAGTATTAAAAGAAAGAATGATAAAGAAAATTTAGCTGCAGAAGTGAATGAAGTGAGGTGAAGAAAGCGAAATTAACGAGAGAGGTGTGCCACGATCGTGGCAAACAGAAGTCCGCAGTATCTGCATGTCTCTCTGAGTTACAGGCGACAATGTTTATATATTTATTTATTGTAAACGCTATCAACAATGGGAGAAGGCTTATGCGCAGCAGTAAGACAAATATTATCAGTACCATTCCTTTTACTTTTTTAATTATTATTGCCACGTAGATAAACAATGTAATAAAGACATATACGTGGTAGAGCTACGCTGCATTTAATCATAGTAACAAGAGTGGGCCGGGAAGGACCACGCTCTCACAGAATACCAGCGTAAAATGACAGCTACTGCTGTATTTCGTATGGTGAGTGTAGAGATCCGGAGACCCTTTTTACTGGAAATCATCGCATCTTTATTTTGATTCTTAACTGAGGATAAATGTAGATGTTTATGGACCACAGCATCCACTTACCACCAGGAGGACTGTGGGCTTTTTCTTTAAAAAAATTCTAATTAATATACAGAAATACATAAAACATATTCGGTCGGCGCAGGCTTAAGAATTGCGTCAATAATGGATTTTTAATTGCTTTGCTAACACATGAATTAGGTTTACGATTGCGCAATTTATATGAGTTTAATTCAAGCTTATTTTAAATATATGTATTAACATATTTTATTGTTGAGTCAGCCTCTATAGATTTAAATCGCAGATATTTATCTCGATCGTCTATTTTTTTGCGTATGTTCACCGATTTCTAGGAAATGGCTGAATTTTCGGGTGTGATTTTATATAAATTTTAAGATAGAATTTCACCTTTATGAGTGTAAAACTAAGGTAAAAATTTAAAAAAGGTCTATATACTAGCTTCTAAATGCTGAATTCTCCAATACACTATGACTTTATAAGGCATTATATGGATTTTTTTGTTTTTTTTTTAAGATTTTTACTTTTTTTAGTACAAGTATGCTACAATAGTACTAGGGATTAATCAAGTATAGGGACCACAGAAATCTAAATAATAAGGTAATGCCTAATTATTTAGATTTCTGTGATAGGGACTAATCGGGGTGACGGACTCTTTTTACCCTTCACCACACGACAATATAAATAAAAACGACGATATTATTGCGGCTGAGGTTTTTTATTATTTTTTTCTCGCTGTATTTATTTTTAATCCTGTGCTGGATTATAGATTTGTTGTTTCTTTTAAACTTAAGTGATGAACAAACTTATAGCTCTCCTAATGGTAAGTGGCTAAATTTAAACAAAGAAGGCTACAGAAGTGTTGCCACCTCCGAGGACCAAGATGTAATTCCTGTCAGCTCGTAACTGTACCGGCTCTCGCTACTCTTCAGACCGGGACACGGCAGTGCAGGTACTGCTATTTGCTTGCAGAGATAGGTAATAGAGTGGCCCCAACTAGACACTCTCGTAGGCAGAAAACAAGAACAAAATTGCAATGGAAAATAATTTCAGATCATAAGTGGCAGAGCCGCGCTGTAGCTATATTATGGTTGTAGCACAATTGGGTCGGCTCGACCGGGGAAGGACCACGCTCTCACAGAATACCAGCGTAAAATAGCAGCTACTGCTGTATTTCGTATGGTGAGTGTAGAGATCCGGAGACCCTTTTTACTGGAAACAAGGCATTCCATCTTAGACCTCAGGGATGACAACGTATCTGCGTTTTGATTCCTAATCGAGGATAAATGTACATGTCTATGGGCCACAGCGTCCACTTACCATCAGGTGGACTATATGCTCGTTTGTCACCCTTATTCTATAAAAAAATGGTCTTTCTTGCTGTCTATTGTCATAAAGATTTCTAATCTAAATATAAGAAGATAACAAAAGTTTCCATTTACTTCCACAACATTTAACCGCATTCGAAACTTGTTCTACGGCTCGCTAAGGATATTTCATTCCGCAATAAAGCCTTAGAGTTGTGAGTAAGAAATGATGTCAGGATTGAGTCACGGAGAACGATGGACGCCGCCTACACAAACCGGACTTAAATGAAGGTTAATGGTAACTGACATTTAGTAAGTTTATATAAACAAAAACTTTTCCTTGTTTATGTTTTAAGAGTAATATTTTCAATAGATCTGACTGTGACTTGGATACGATTTGACAACAACAATGTTTTCTTTGAAATTTTGCAAACAAACATCATTTCCTTTTTACATATTTTCATTCTACAGCCTGACGCTTATTTTCAAAGCGTGCGTGAGCCAGAACAAAACTTTGCTCAGGCTTATGAAAAATATCTCAGTGATGAAACATATCTAGATAAAGTTTGAACTTAAAACATTAACTAAATAAAAAATTTAATCCAATCGTAAATTATTCGTAATTCTTGTCTTGTCCACGTTCACCTTCAGCTCCAACCGTCAGGACACAGTATTGAGGTGATTGAGTACAGTGCTGAAGTACTTTATGAATTTCCATTTTTATAAAAATAAGAGCGCCACTTCCGAGAAACCACTTACATATATAATTAAACAAGAACAAAGTATAAACAAAAATTGCTCGTTCATTATATGTGTTATTTATGTAATGCATTATATATAATAATAAAAAATACATAATCTATTTGTATTATGGTATTGAACTAACAAACGCGAGATGTTTAAAAGTCACCATGTAACGTGTAATATTTTACACAGAGATTACATCCATTAAGGTTTTGCTGATTTTCACATCGTAATCTATTTTATATGGCACCATTGAGGTAACCCCTTCTTAACACAAAATTATTGAAATCGCACAAAGTGGGAAAGAATTATCGATGAAGATACATAAAAAACATTTCAAAGTAATTGAGAACCTTTGTCGGTTGAAAAAAACCATTTTTATGCCTTAGAGTAAAAAAACATAGCATATGTTATTTATACAATTTAAACTAGGGAACTGAATGTTTTAGGAACTAAGTAAAAAATAACACAAACTTCCGGAAGATGGTCCAGGTGGCAACAACAGTAAACCTGAGTAAAAACTAAATGCAAGGGGGATTGAATTTGTACCAAAAAAAAAAAAATAATAATAACCGCAATTAAAATTAAGTAAGGGGATAATTTCCTATTGTGAATTAGATGCTTACAGCGAAAGGCAGCTAAAATGTCGTTATCCGTTGCCGTCAATCTAAAGAACTGAGAGGGAATATTTTTTATGAAAATAAATGGATGCTGGGGCCCATAGACACCTACATCTATCCTCGATTGTTAATGAAAATGTAGTTGTGTTGCCTTATTAGTGTAACAATAGATCCTCGATTCTCGTTCCTCACCAAACGTAACACAGCTGCTATTTCATACTAGTATCCTGGAAGACGCTTGGCCCTTCTCCGGTAGTGCCGTCCCATTCGTGATACAACTATAGATACCAGTAATATAGCTGCAACATGGCTCTACCACATAAGAATTGCACAAGGACAAACATCCAGACCTGGGATAATTATTTGTAGGGCATACAAATACTTGTTCAGGGCGGGATTCGAACCCGCGATCCCCAGCACAGCAACACATTGCTAAATGTACTTATCAATGATTGCAATGAAATTTGCTATTTATCGCTCTACAAAAATTATATTGCTATCTACACGAATGGGTCGGTGACCTTACCGACATTAATTTCTCATAGTCACCTTATTACAACACCCACGGAAAGAAATGGCGAATAGTTACTTTAAAAGAAAAATAGATAATACAATGTAACCTCGATACGACGAAACTGAAGGGTATTAGAAAATATTCGTTATACCAAGTAATTCGTTAAATACATAGAAGTAAAATAATATCAGCTATCTTTAATCCGCTATGACGAAATTTCGTTATAAAGAGGTTTTTGATAAATCTATTGGTAATGTAAAGGTATATTTTGCTCTTACAGTCAGTTCTAGGGGATTTAGAAAAATTCGGTATCGAGAAATTCGTGATATTGAGGCTCGTTATTTCAAGGTTACACTGTATTACTAAACTTTATTTATTTGTTAACTGAAGTAAGAAAATAATTAATTTAACATGTGATTAATCATATCCTACGGCACATGCAAATTTCATAATTTATTACTAAAATAGAATAAATTTGTCCGTATAATAGTGCCATTTTAGTTATCCGGGGCGGAAGGAACATTAGACTCGAGTTCGAGGGTCTACCGGAAGCAGGAGACAGGAAGTTTGCAGCGTACTTTATCTTAAATGAGCACCTAAATAGTGCAACTTGAAGATTTCGAGTGCTTAATATTAGAGGATGTGATAAAAAGACAGTCAGGGGTGTGGTAGTAACGAATTAAAAATACAATTAAAACGTCACATAATATTACTTTTTTTATTCGTCCGTGCATAATATGCAATATTATAATTCTCTAAAATGGCGCGAGAGAAAACGATAGAGACGCTAATTGTACAAAATATAGTTCTTTTTTATGCCATCATTCACCGTAGGTAAAATTCGTAAAATGCTGGCATAAAATATTACTCGAAAAAAAATATTGATAAAATTGAAAAATAAAATCATTCTCATTGTATCCTTTATCCAAAACGTTAATTTAGCATCAAAAATTATAAAATATTAACCCAATTAGTTATAACAAAAAATGTCGTTCTAATATATATATATATATAGAGAGAGAGAGAGAGAGAGAGAGAGAGAACTAGCGATCCGCCCGGCTTCGCACGGGTGATTTTTGGATCTCGACAACATAATATGCATGTATTATATTATACATATAAACGTTCCTCTTGAATAATTCCGTCTATCGATGGATACCGCATCGAAGTCTGTTGCGTAGTGTAAAAGATCTAAGCGTACAGACGGCGGGAAACGACTTTGTCTTATTATTTTTTTAAAGAATATTAACAATGCTATAAAGATTACTAATATTCCCCTTAGCCACTCGTTCTATGCTTAAATTGGTTGTGTTACTAGTGGTTCACGCCAGTAGTCGAATGGCGGATTCAAACCCACGATCTTTTTTTTTTAGTTCGCGGTCCGCGCCCTGGCATTAGGCTAACGACAGTATATTATATAGAGACAACGAATTATTGATAATCGCATAAAAAACCCAAACCTTCAATAACTTCTATCCCATTACCTAACATATTCCATCACAGTAAAGAGAATTTCAATTAAACATAAACAGCATGTTTGATTGATGTTGTCATTTTATACAAAATGTTGACGGGGGTAATTCGTACACACTGTAACTGCAACACAATTCTGATATAATTGGATAGGAAAACAAAAAACTAAATCATCAACTGTTGAAGCACACGTGTTCAAAGGTGCGCCGCTGACATTTGCACTGAATAACGCAGCTTCCCGTCACATCTGTTTACTTTTTGTCGAAATGCCTAATGTTATAATTATAATGCAACTCTAAAACATGTGTTAGTCCAAATATGGTTCTTGTTGAAAATAACTCCTTCAAGGCGCAGTCAACTTTAATAGACTTGTCTGATTTTTTTTAACTAAAATCTATACACATTACAGCAGCGTAAGAAATGTGATATGGCAGTTGATCATGATTTCGACACTCGAAACAAAAGAGTCTTCTCACTACGAAAAGTTCAAAAAATTATCCACTCGAATGTCGGGGTCATTTTGGCCAATATTTTATAATATGGAATTTATGAATGATAATAACCCCTGGGAAGGGTGATCGCTACCAAGCTATTTTTTTTTATTTAATTTATCTTGTGTTGTTAATTGTAAACCTGATTGTAAGTTATTATTTGAAGAAAAAAAATAGTCCCGCTGGGTTTCTTACTGGTTCTCTGGACAGAGTTTTTTTTTTTTGCGAACCAGTGGCAAACTAAAAAAGTGACTTTAAATAAGTATTGTTTATAATCTACATTGAATAAAAAAGTTTCTGTTTCTGTTACTACATTTTACCATGATTTCCACAATCGAAAGGCTATCGACGTCACTTAAAATGTGACGTCGTTATACATGGTAGAGCCATGCTGAAGCTATATTATGGTTGTGGCACGAATGGGTCGGCTCGACCGGGACAGGACCACGCTCTCACACAATACCGGCGTAAAAGAGCAGCGTTATCCTGTTGTGTTTCATATGGTGAGTGTAGAGTACCGGGGACCAGTTTTAATGAAATCGAAAGCACTCCATCTTAGTCCTAAGGGGTGACAACGCAACTTTTTTTTATTCTTAATTGAGGATAGATGGATGATGTATGGGCCACAGCATCCACTTACCATTAAATGGACTGTGTGCTCGATTATCACCCTTATTCTATTTAAAAAACGCTGATCATATAATAGATTAGTCTAAGTTATTATGGATATGTCTATTTCGAAATTACGGGTATATTCTTAGAGTATACAATACAACATAAGCTATGCTATACAGCTATATATACTCTTAGGGTATATTGTAAAGTTTCTGCGTTATTTATGGTAGCTCTATATTATCTCTTTAATAATCAGATTGAATAGAATCAAGCTTATCTAATGAATGAAATTTATTACTTATCTTAAATCAACTATATATATATATATATATATATATATATATATATATATATATATATTATATGTTTTCCTAGTGTTTCATAATGGACGTATGCAAGGACAGCCGGCCTAATTTTATTGTATGATAATTATTAAATCAACGTGGCATACAAATTGGCATATGAGTATATTAGTATGCTAATTGAATTACTAAATATATCTTGGCATAAAAAATTAATACAGCTGTGACAGTGCCTGTGATCAGGTTCGAAATCACATTGGTTTACCCTAACAGTGGTAGTTTTTTACACCTATATAATATTATCTCTTTAATATACACAAAAGTAGGTAATAGAGTTTTGTTTTCAAGTTTCTTGTTTTACTTCGACTCAGATTTGCGATTAACTTGCCGACGTTTAGTGTTTACTTAAACATCCATTTGTTTTTATTTCTAGCCATACTATTGATATCTTGTAACTTACACATAATTTTAACAGTTAACTAAACCTGTAGTGCTATAATTGGTTAAAATTATTTCTCCTTACAATAAAATATACGTTTATAATTTTTATTTGGTTCCCAAACACTCTCCAGTCTACGGTACATTGCAATTTGCAAATGATACCTACCAGCCATACAAAACTGTAAAATATATTATAGTATTTAATTATTTCAAATTGCAACCATTTTAAATAGGCTATTTTACACCATGTAAAAAAAATCTAAAAAAATATATTTATGATATTTTAAGTAAACGAGAAATATTGATTTTTATTCATAAAAATGCATTATAAATTTTCTAATTCAATTGTAAGAATAATTTTTTATCTGTAGGTAACCTCAAATCTCCAAAACGTTATCCAGTAAGTACATAAGATTCCGCCGTGACGCCACTGGTTAAGTGAACTTGCTAATGTGCTGTGTGTTATTTAGAATTTTATTGAAAAGATATCATGGAAGACTGATTCGCAAAAGCAGAAAGTACTAATCTACCAAGTATAAATACATGCAATCCCGATTTTCTGTACTGCTGAGTTGAGGAATGTTAAAACATCAATGTAAGTACCTATTACCGACTTTTGTTGATGCAGTAACACAATACCGAGTCAGAGTGTATTTTGATAATACATAGTTATGTTTATCTATGATTATAATTACTAGCAGTCATTAGTTATAATATCTAAGATAACATAATTTATAACAAAATTTTACTTGCAACACTATCACCTCATGATGTTTTGTTGTGTATAAGCGATAGTTAAATATAAGTTATATTTACATTAAAATGATCTTCACAGAAGTATAGTCTACCTAGTTTTTGTAGACAATGTATTTCGGACAATTAGAGTGGAGTTTCGATAGTTTTGAGGTTATTGGTATTGTCATAATTTAGGAAGCATTCCTCCCAGAAGTCTTCTCGCTTCACAAGAGAGCAACCTGCATTTTAGTTTCTGCGTTTTCAACTACGCGCACCACGGAATAAAAGCTTCCAAGCAATTTTTCTAATATGTCTGAAGACATTTAAACCTGTAAATATTTTATATTTAAAGCAAAATTTAAGATAGAAAAGAATATATTTCTCAACACAATTAACCTTGGCAGTATCGACCGAGATCCGGTTTCACAATGACCGGTCCAATATCTGGTGTTCGTTGTTCACTGCAACGAAATCTGATAGCAATCTTCAAGGCGATAAAGGAGAAAAGGTTTCATGTCACTTTACCGAATGCTGCAATTCGTTATATTAATTATTGTTCAGTTTTTATTGTCGATGATGGCAAAGGCAACTGAGTGATGACTCAATAACGACCAGTATTAAAAAAATTAAAAATTTAAATTAAAAATAATCTCTATGAAAACGCAATGTTACAAGGAAATGTGGCTCAGGATATCAGAACCCTTTTTATAGAATAAGGATGACAAACAATCACACAGTCCACCTGATGGTAAGTGGATGCTGTGGCCCATAGACATCTACATCTATTCTCTATTAAGAATCAAAATCCAGATGCAATGTCACCACTGAGGACTAAGATGGAATGCTTCGTTTTATTTCAATTAAAAGAGTCTCCGATTCTTTACACAAACCGTGTGGAACACGCTGCTACTTCACTATATTTACTCAATATTCGGTGAGAACGTGATCCTTCCGCCATCGACCAGTTCGTGCTACAACCATAACTTTATTTATTTTTTTAAGTATCCGCCAACTCCAATGAAATTCTTGTTTCGTGATTTGACACTCAATTGAAACAATTGTCAATAGTTGTGAATACCAACATTTCAATAGAATTAGTATGAGAATACATTCTCACTTATAATCGATTACGGTCGCTTACCTTAATTAAGTATTAATTGTCTCTATACCTGTCTCTTTTTATTGTCATTTAGTGAAAAGAGTGAGAAGAACTATATGCATCTCTTGACGTCGATTTTTATGAATAAGACCGATAGTGTACTGACGTTTTGAATTAAAATGGAAGATCAATGTACCATGAAACCATTGTAATTGTTTATTAATGTCCTCCAGACAGAATGAACTTCGGTCACGGCGGCCAGTCTCAACGGAGACTAGCCATCGTCGGACAGGATTATGGTACCAAAGTGTGTACTCTGTGTGTGCGACCGTAGATCAAGCACATAGCCAACGGCTTTACGTACTTTCTGAACACCGCCAGCTTCCTGACTCCGGGCTGCTTTTTTTTTGGCCCGACGCGGGATACGAAACCGGGACCTCATGGTCATCAATCGCGCTTAAGGCCACTAGAACAACGAGACAGTTATTGTATTTATTAATCATGGTGTCAACTACCCAATTGCAATTTTAAGTCATTAGACATCGAAATTACGTTTTTATTTTCTATACGAGTGTACCTATGTCCAGTTATTTGCTAAGAGATTTATAATTAAATTTAATTGATTTCCTCTTTAGACGGAAAGTAAAGTTACTGAAAAAGTTATGCATTGTCGCAATTAGTTATTAAAAACCATACTTCTCCAAGACAGGTTTCTTCACGATATTTCCTTTACCGTCGAATACGTGAATCTAAAAGTACTTCGACAACTTAGTAGTGCAGTGGCTATACTCGTACGTTAGGCTACGATGTTCGGACCGCGGGTTCGAATCTTGCACGGTTAAAAATAACTGTTTTGGCTCTGGATGTTTATACTTTATATGAGTGTGATTTATGTATGAATATTAATGGAAGTAACGTTTTTAAAAATTAGAAATTTAAGCGAATAGTAATAAGTAGGCAGTGTCGTCTGGGATCGATACAGTCGCTTGCATACAGTGCCTAAATTAACACGGTTCGTGAAAGTTATACATTAAAATATACTAAACTTGCTAAATAGAGAAATAAAGAAAAAAATATTTATTTTATGGGTCCGTTCTGGGGGAAAAGAGGGACCGTGTATGTAAAAAAAAGGGGGGGTGGGTTGGTTTCCCCAACAAAATGTTCTCCCTTACGTATATAGGCTGTAACTTTACTTTTACTTTAACGTGATAGAGCTTTTTGGCGCTACGGTTATATTTTGTAGTAGCACGAATGGGGAGACTCGACTGGTGAAGGACCACGCTCTCACAGAATACCAGCGTAAAATAGCAGCTTAATGCTGTTGTGTTTTGTAAGTTGAATGTGGAGAACCGGAGACCCTTTTAACGAGAAACGAGGCATTCGATCACAGCCCTCAGCAGAGACAATGCATCTGCATTTTGATTCTCAATCAAGGTCAGATGTAGATGTCTAGGCCACAGCATCGACTTACGACTGTGTGCTCGTTTGTCACCCATATTCTTCTTCTTTCTTATCTTATTTATATAAAAAAGATTAATTCATATAAAAGTAAAGTGATAGTTTTTATACGTCCCACTGCTGGGCACATGCCTCCCCTCATTTCTGAGATAGTTATGGAGCAATACTCCGCGCTACTCCAGTACACTTCCCAACATTTCCCGACGTTTTCCTTCACCGCCGAGCACGTGGTAAATCGACACTTAAAACCGCAATAAGCATTTTCATGGCGCTGGCGGGGTGGAACCTGGGTTGCTCGCGTACTATAAAGTTAACGCCGAGGGTTGAACATATGATATACTTATCATGCTATTATTTTTTTGTAGAATAAGGATGACAAGCGAGCACACAGTCCACCTGATGGTAAGTGGATGCTGTGGCCCATAGACATCTACATTTATCTTCAATTAAAATCAAAATGCAGATGCGTTTTCTCTCTCCATTTCACTACACTCACCATACGAAATACAGCGGCATTATTGATTTATATCACAAACAGATTTCAATATTTGAACATAAGCCGACAACCGATGCGAAAGAAAGGTTCTTGAATGACAACCTCGTACCGGTAAGAGAAGTGTAGGGCCACCACTAGATCGAGTGACGACCTGGCAATGTGTGCAGGAAGTCGATGGATGCACGTGGCTTAGGACGGTGATTTGTGACGTTTCTTGGGGGGAGGCCTATGAACAGCAGTGGACTTGTAAAGGGCTGTAATGATGACGTTGATGATGATTTGGGCATGGAACTGTACATAGATACTGTATGCCATATGTTATCTACGAGATGGATAGTTCCCTATCTACGGGTTGAATTTATCACAAGAAGCGTTGCCGGTACTGGAATACGTTATGTAAACTCGATAACGTTTTACAAGATTCGGTGTGTTGTCGAACTACTGGGTATTTTGTTTCAAATATCCGTAGACAGAGAATGCTATATATATTACACTACATTACACTACATTATTTATATACATTTCTCTGTCCATACAAATATCCATCAAGTTTCTAATATGCAGCCAGTATTTTCGACACTATACCAGATACTTGAAGATATATTAGTTTAACAATCGCATTGCACAAATTAAAAATAGATACGAAAGCAAATTAGAATTATGGTATTCTTTATTTAGCAGAGAATGAAAGTAACTACAAGTAGATAGGTATCAAGTTCACAAATTATGTTCAGCCGTGCGATAAGCGACGGTGGGAATGGTGGTTGACTTCGTTTTGACGTTTGACGTTGGATTCCGTGGCATTGTGTAAAGGTATCAATATCGATTTTTCTTTCTTTTTTTTAAATCTAATTATCAAATATCAATACTAGCTGACCCATAGAATACTATAATATACAATAGAACGGCTGTCAACCTTATTTTGTATGAGGATTGGCGTCGCCGGGAGCACACGCACAAACATTTACGTCGTATTATCAGTTATCACTACTACAAACACATTTTAGACTATAATATTCACAAAATATAAATAGTTTCGACTTACTGGTTGTAGAATATGTCTCCTTTATTTAAATTCCATTTCTCGCTGTTCTTTCGACACGTAATAATTACACAATTTGCCATTTTTTAAATAATTTGCATGCAGCGACGACACGAAAATTGGAAACGATTGATTGTGTTGACATTTATACGTGTGAATTGACAAGTTAGTGACATGTTAGTGGCTACGCGGGTTCCGCCCACTCCCCCGTTCTATTATGTATGTATTATGGTATTCTATGAGCTGTCCAGGCTGACGTTATTCTGCCCATTCAACATTTTGTTGCGAACGTAATTAACAAGCGTGAAAAAAAAACAAGTTATTGGTTGTGTGCACTCTCGCGGGAATATCTACTGTATTTTGTTGAAATCGAATAATCCTAACCTGACATTTTCGTAATCCAACCGCAAGTCTGACAAGAGCCCAAAATCACAAGCATTCAGGACCGTTTTTCGATTTTATACGTGATAGAGTCATGCTGCAACTATATTAGTAGTATAGTTGTAGCACGAATGGGTCGGCTCGACCGGGGAAGAACCACGCTCTCACAGAATACCAGCGTAAAATAGTAGCTTAATGCTGCTATATTTCGTATGGTGAGTGTAGAGAACCGGAGACCCTTTTTACTGGAAACGAGGCATTCCATCTTGGTCATCACGGGTGACAACGTATCTGCATTTTGATTTGTAATCGAAGATAAATGTAGATGTCTATGGGTCGCAGCAACCACTTACCTTCAAGTGGACTGTGTGCTCGTTTGTCACCATATCCCATTAAAAAAAAAACCCTGACATTTGATATATATGATTCCGGTAAATGTCGCAATGAGTTTCACTCCGGATTCATTAATTCATACCAACGTAAAATAGCAGCATAATACCGCGGTGTTTAGAATGCCAACATCGCAACTTCATTTTTATTCTTAATCGAGGATAGATGTAGGTGTCTATGGGCCACAGCATCCATTTTACCATCACGAGAATTATGTGCCCGTTTGTCAACCATATTTTATAAAAAAGAAATGATCTTGTTAAGTCATTTTGGATTAATATATATACCTATTCGAAATATTAACGAAGGCTATTCGAAATATTGAAACACGATCGTTACACTTTTTATATAAATGGATGCTGTGGCCCATAAACATCTACATCTAATATACTTACTCGATTGTCGCGTTGTGATCCCGAGGACTATGATGAAATGCTTTGTATCCAGTAAAAATGGTCTCCGGGTCTTTATACTCACCGTAGGAAACACAGCAGCGTCACGCTGCTATTTTACTCCGGTATTCTGTAGGAGCGTGATCCTTTCACATTCAAGCTTTAACCATAATATAACTGCAGCGTGGCTTTGCCACGTAAAAAAACGTATACATAGTATCAGACTTGTTATTTTTTTATATAAATGCTTTAACTTTTGGATATAATTTGTTGAATTTACCCTGGCTTTCCCACGTTGCTCATGCAGCACCATCTTGTTTATATTCACTATCAAGCTATCAACAATTCAATATTTAAACATACGTATGAATATACGCGGCAACTGTACCGTGAATTCGTGAACTTTCAGTTCATTGTACACAACAACAATAAGCAACTGTATTTTTATTGTGTTCACGAAATGGCAGCAGGAGTTAAACACGAAATATGATTAGATATAACAAACCAAACGGAGTCCAATGAACTGAAATTTATTTAGGTCACCGCTTTGCAAATGCCGACGCAGTAATAAATGCCCTCAGTTTTTTTGGAGCATAATCTTTACTTTTCCTTGATAGCTTTAAGCAACAGTAGGCCAACTACATCGTGTCGTCGGGTCGTGGCTTATGATGCGCATTTCGACTACTGTTGTGAATAGGCTTGAGCTTTTATTTTAAACAAATATGGTATTTTTTCCAAAAAGGATACAAAAATATAGTACTTTTGAGAAATTCCGGAATAAAACATTACACATTAATGTTTAATCTTTATGTCAGTATGTACTCTATACAAATATAAATGTATTTTCCCATATTTAATATTGCTCTTTGCTTTGGTCATCAACGATCTGAACATCTTACCTTCTACCTTACTTTTAAACTAATTATAGGAGTCTGAGCAATTTAGATTCATATTAAAATAAGTAAAAAAATAATTTTTAATTACTCGTAAATTAATACATACTCTTTTTCTTTCTTAAAAAAAATTATATCCGTAAAACATACTAGTTCCAGACTTCCAATCACAGTTAACATAATAAACCGACATTTGAATTAGACATAAAAATATAGTATTTTCCTACTATATTATTTTTTATAATGTATAGTACAATTAACTGGAAAATGGTACGATACTATATACAAATTATAGTACGGGTGGCAACCCTAGTCGTGAACCGTTCCCGACACAAGTATTTTAAACTTACCATGAGTGTTAAATGTGTGAGTTAAATGGAATATTAGTAATGTAAATAGCATTGCTGGTATTTAAAAAAAATCAACCCATAAATAATCAACTATTCAACATTAGCCTCTCCTCTAAAAAGGAGCATAACAGCATAGTAATTATTTCGCTTGGCGATTGTAGTTCCGATTTTACCGTTGTAAAACCGCGCTGCAGCTATATAATGGTTGCGGTACCAATACGTTGACTCGACCGGGGAAGGAACGCGCTCTCATAGAATTACGTGAAACATCCAGCAAAATCCAGCGTGAAACAGCAGCTTAATTGTGCTGTGTTAATTATATTTTACTTGAAACTTAAAACTCCAGTTAGTTCTCAGTTCTCACGGATGACAATGCATTCTGCATTTTGATTTCTTATTGAGTACAGTTGTAGACGTCTATGGCCACAGCGTGTGTTTGTTTAATATTTATTTGGTAATTAACTCTAACTGTAATAATTAAGATAATTAATTAATGACATGCTTTTCCATTTAATATATTCTTTGTTTTAATAGGTATTCCCAATAACAGTCTCCCGATGAAATACGTTGTCACGTCACAATGTAATTTCGCTCCAATGCACGCCGTACCGTTTTACTGGAAACGGAGCGTTCTACAGCGGTAACAACGTATCTGTATTTTGATTTTTAATCGGGGATAAACGTAGATGTCTATGGGCCACAGCATCCACTTACCATCAGGTGAACTGTGTGCTCGATCGTTACCCTTATTCTAAAAAAAAGTACAGAGCTCGCTCAAATTACTTTTATTCAAAATCATTTTAATTTACAAAAATTCTGTGTGAATCATTATAATACAAAGGAATACTAATTATGGAATCTATAATATTGATTTTTTATTTGCTAATATTGAATAAAAAAGTTTCTGTTTCTATTAAATCAAAAAACCAAGCTTTCAAAGTACCCATAAGGCGCACGCGACAGCACGGTCTGTCGCACACAGCGCCATCTGCTTCCGTCAGCTGGTAACAACCACCCGTTATTGTAACCGTGAGTTTGCGCTGACGCGATTTTCACAAAAAAACATGTTTTAAACACTGTTTTCTGTCAATGTATCAAAAAGCGTTAGCATAGTCAAAGAACATGTTGTTTTCAAACATGTTTGACAGTTTATTGTACATTACATATTTTAACTACAAAAATAAGTTTGAAAACAAATTTGTAGAAATATCGTCATGCTGAAAGTTTGAATATAAGTTAGAATGTCTGTTGAAAATTTTACACAGTTTTTGTGAGTGCGAACGCCACCATCAACAAAACATATTGTGTGATTTATTTTATGCGATCTGTTACAAAACATTACGTGTTAGATGTTTCTCAGTGCAAATGTTCCGTAACACCAGTACTATTGTCTTTTATATTACTAAACGTATGTTTAGGGCTGTTTAAAATTGGGACCGGATCACGTATAATAGTAATAATACAATTTATTTAGTTCCAAACATACACACAAATTAAGATAACATAATAATTTAATGGAATAAAACTAAAAAGGCGTCTACTGAGCAGAAATGTTATAGAAACCACATAGTGGTAACTACAACTACTAAATTTCAGTAAACGCCAGAGACATAGGTAGAATAGAATAAACTTAACTTATTACACTAATCACGGGTTCCAACACTTATAAAAATACACACTTTACTTATAAACAAACTTATAACAATTTAAAATAAAACTGTTATTATTTAGGAAAAAGGCACAACAAAAAGCGCGACAATAGGCATGTGCAAGGCACTCAATCAAATTATTTGATATGATACAAAAGCAAAATAAATAGAAGTACAATTAAGAAAGTATTTCTTAAAAAAAGAAGGGGGGGGGGGGGGGGGGGGGGGGGCTTTGGCCCCGGCGGGGGTGGCGGGTTTGTATTTTTTTTGCGTTGATATTAATTTTTACAAAAATAAATATTTGCTTTTTTTTTCTTTTGTTGTTTGGTTTGGTGGGTAGGTTGATGGCTCCCTTTTTGGGGGGCCGGTTTGGGGGGGGCTGCTGGTTTTTTTGGTAGTGGTGGGGGGGGGGCGGGTTTTTGGTGAATATACTTTTTATATTTAAAATTTAATTTTTTTTATTTTTATTTTTTTTAAATAATTATTGGTAATTTAATTAGAAAAAAAAGACAAAGCAAATGGTTTTTTTTTGGGGTAGACACTCTATACTTCATAAGAAAGGTGTGATAAATCGACTCAGAATTCTACTTACATCGCAAATTTAAAAGTGGCTGTTTCATAAAAGTAACATCGTGGTTTTGTAAGTACGTCTGTTGATTTTTCATAGGATGTGGGTGACAAACGAGCACACAGTCCACCTGATGGTAAGTGGATGCTGTGGCCCACAGACATCTACATTTATACTCGATTAGGCATCAAAATGCAGTTGCGTTGAGGACTACTACTAAGGCCCCTGAGGACTAAGATGAAATGCCTCGTTTCCAAAGTGTCTCTGGTTCTCTACACTCGCTATACAAAACACACTTGCTATTTTACGCTGATATTCTGTGAGAACGCGGTTTTACCCCGGTCGAGGCGACTCATTCGTGCTACAGCCATATTTTGGCTGTTTAGGGTTATTTAAAATTGGGACCTGGGCACGCATAATTATTTCATAAATGTGACATCATTGTTTTTTTCGTATCGTCTTATTATATAGCATTCGTATTTCGTATCGTATTTCTGAACGGCTGGATTCATTGAACTTGATTTGATTCGTACAGTATATTTGTTTTGTCGAGACAATTAATCATAGATAGCTATGTTCCAATATGTGACGCTGTAGTCATCATCATCATCATCATTCATTATTACAGACTTTCACAAGTCCACTGATATACATACATACTCCCCCAAAGAATGCCACAAAGCACGACCCTGAGCCACCTGTATCCATCGACTTCGTACATATCTTACCGTTCGTCACTTCATCTAGTGGGGGGCCGCCCTACACTTTACCTACCGGTACGAGGCTGCCACTAGAGAACCTCGCTTCTCCATCGGTTGTCGATTCTTCGATCTATATGGCCGGCCCATTGCCAGTTCAGCTCACTAATCCGTAGTCCTTAATAGTAGGCAATTGAATATTTTTATAATTATAAGTAATTCTGCAGTCAATTTACAAGAAATTCTTCCTTATATTGTTGGAGGTGCCTCACCCCCGTGCCTCGGGAAGCACGTAAAGCCGTTGGTTCTACGCCTGATCTCCCTCCGGTCGTGTCGGTTTACCGTCCCATCGGACTACGAGAGTGAGGAAATAGTGAGTGCACCTGTGCTTGCGCATACACTTGGGCACTATAATCAATTAATCAAGTCCTGCGCAGATGGCTAGTTGGCTCCATTCAGATTGGACGCTGTGATCGAAATCGGTCTGGAGGTTATTATATTATATAAAATAATAACTAATATTCACAATGTATGTTATTTTGTGCAAAAATCCAAAAGCAAAATTTGGACCCAATAGACAGCGCGACGCTGTGGTCGGACTGGACGGAAATTCGGACTTTACGGCTTAGTAAATCCGGAGTATGCTAAGGCTGTATCGAATGACTGGGTGAGAAATTAGGTGATACGAGAAGAATGTGGTGTGCAAGATGATGTTGTGACCAGGATTAAGTAAGGAATGCTTCGGTGGTTTAGTCATGTGGAAAGAATTAACGAGGGAAGTGTGACAAAGGAAATTTATATTGCAGATGTGAACGGCAGAGTCGGGAATGGACACCCTAGAAGAAGTTCCATCGACCAAATTGGCAATATTTTGAAAATGGGCCACATTACGAGTACCCTTAACCGAAGAGCATGTATGCGTAGATATATGGAGTGGCGAAAGAGGTATGTCAGGATCGTGCCTAATGGAAGTCCGTAGTCTCTGCCTACCCCTCTGGGAGACAGGCGTGAGTGTTTATGTTTATGTAAATTCGGAATGAAAGTCATCGCGCCATCTACAAAAAGAACAGAACAACGTCTGCAGGGCTATCTATTATAGTTCTATAAACAATTACATTGTTCCCTCTAAGCGACTGTAATGTGTGCTAATAAGAGAGTGCTGTGAGAGAGTTTTAGGGCTAGGAAATGTCCGCCACGCTGCCCCAATGCGTATTAGCGAACTTCACATGTCTTTCAAATATTTTTGTTTTTCTTATTGATCAAGTTTCCTCACGATGTTTTCCTTAAACGCAGCACACGTAGTAAATCAGCACTTAAAATCGCAATTAACAATTTGATTGGTGCCGGCGGGAATCGAACCTGAGTTGCTCGCGTACTATGAAATTTACAGCGAGCGCTAACCATCTGAGCTACCACGGCTGTTCAATAGAACCAAACAATTAATTTTCACAATATATATTTTAGTTTAGCGCTAAAAAATCCAATCACCAAATCTGGACCGGATATACGGCGCGGTGGTCGAGTCCACAGAAAAAGTTCAGAGTGAATTGGGTGTGAAATTCATCGCATCACCTACCGAAAAGGGCAGAACAACATCATAGACAATTAAATTTTTTCTTTTAAACGACTCTAATATATGCTAATCAGTAAACTGTCTGGTTGTACATAGGGTCTCACAGATATCGATTATGAAAGTCAACAGCTTGTACTAGTGCTAGGATATCGGCTTTGAAATAAATAAACATCGGATCTGTAATTACAAATCTGCCTGCTCAGCGCACTGAACAAGATAAAATCTTACAAGAAATGTTCGCCTCTTAGCGCACCCTTTAGAATGACAAAATCACACACAGACTTGAAAAAAGCTATTATTTTATTCAATATATATATATATATATATATATATATATATATATATATATATATATATATATATAATTCTGATTTGTTTGATTTTTTTTAAACGCAACCTCCGTGCTAGAATTTTCTCCTATACGTGCAGTTTACATACATAAATTTCACAAGAATAAACATCCCAGAACAATTATTAATTTAATGATTTCTTATATTTACGCGAACACTACACATTGATTAAAACTACTTTTACGGATTTTATCGCGTTTATTTTACTATTATTTTTAATTCCCGACGTTTCGGGCGCTTTCCAGCACCCATGGTCATGGGGGACTGAGATGACTGACGTCCCGATGTCATTGTTAAACCCGAAGTACCTTCAGCTTTTTTAATTAATGAAACGTCGGGAATTAAAACTTATAGTAAAATAAACGCGATAAAATCCGTAAAAGTAGTTTTAATCAATTATTAATTTTATTTATTTATTTTTATTACTTTATTTATTTACAAATATCGTAACGTAAGGTTTTAAAAACTGTTAAAAACCTTGGTTAAGGTTTAATTACATCATTCAATAGCCGTTATAACGTTCATATTTTGCATTTTAAATTGATATTAATGATCAGGGCCGATATCACTATGGACTTTAGAACGATCTATTTTAGCTTCTATTACCTTCACACAAGGTTTATAGCCCCTTGATATCAACTACAATGCAAACCACCTCTCGATAGCGCGTCATATTAGCGATGCAATGCGAAAGATCGTGATTATATAAAAAAAAATAGACGAAGCACGCGACATCAATTACGGAAATGTAATAAAAAAATTTACAACAGCGGAATTCTCGAAACGGACACAATCGCGCCATTCTATAGGACTAAAATGGCGTCCTTCAAATTGGAATCCTCCCCAACGATACCCAAAATTTTATTACATCAAGATCTGTGGATACTGCACTAGCGACATCTCGCGTTCGGATCAAAACATTCAGTTGTATTGTGTACATTCAAACACATTTACGGTTTATAACCACTATCGTGAAGATGATTACAAGGATAGCAGCAGATGACCTCTGACCGGAGACGGCCAAAGGATCTCATTCACACGTCGCTTCGCCATAGAAAGCGGGTTATGATGCCTGTAAACCGCCACGCGAGCAAAATCGAATCTTGCTCACCGCTCAATTAGCTGTCGAAGGCTCACAATAGCGTGAATAATTAGTGATACATAAGAAAAAATTAGTGACTTAATATTTTATGTGATGTAGCCCTTTTTGGGGGGATTTTATCATGAATTCGAGCTAGCAGCCTCCCCTCGAAAACACCATTATTATCTATGTCTGAGACTTGATTCCTATTTTAAGATTTAGTGATTAATTGCTGTGTAAAAAACACAACATATATGTCGCAGCCTACTTGCCTGATTGGCCTTTCAATTAACAGCCTAACCTTTTTACGGCGCCGTTTAGTAAAAAAAGCCTAAGCTTTTGACTGAACGGCTAATTAAACTATTTAGCTGCGACATATCCTAAAAACACAAAGTTATTTTTACGAACCTAATAAATAGATGGAAAGAAAAACACTGAACCAAACGGTCATTTATACGATTATATAATAAGTATACGATTACGATCTCACTTAATAATTAGTGCTGTTGCAGTCTTGAATCGCATTATAAGCTAATGCAAAATCCCGTTCGCTCTATTATTGAAGACATCTATAGTCATTTTATTGGAATGTAAAGACGATAAATCACTTTAATCCTTAACTGTGCGCATTATGAACGATGAAACAAAATGCCTCGTCCGAATGATTGGATATACCAATGATTACATTGTTGGGTATACAAAACGAAAGGATGGTAAACCGCCGCGGCGGTTCCGCGCCGTCTATCATTTAGTTCGATTTTAAAAAGGGGACATTGGTTCCCGCGCAAAATATTTAAAATGTATCTATCCTCTGAAATACTGAGAGACTAGCCACTTTACGCCAGTGCTAGAGGATATTTAAAAAAAAAGAGGTCGTAAATAAACAATTTTTAACTATTCTAATCCAGTTCTTGACTACTATCCCATCTTACATGAAAAAATATTTCTCTGATTTAAAAATCATAAACAGAATCGACCTAATGAAATATTTACCAATAAAATCGATTTATTATATTTGTTATCACGTCCGATAGTGTCCTACACGCAGTATATCACACGGTTGACATCTAGGTATCGATTTTTCCATTAGATTCGTTATTTCTAGCAAACCTCGCCTACCAGTACGTGGTTTTACGTAGAAATGTCCAAGTCAAGGTCGAACTACTGGCTGAAATATTGATAACAGCAATGTGACCGGCGTTTTGTGGAATAAAAAATAAAACTAATTTCATGGAATTTATGAAATTTTATTTTAATATATTTTTAATACATACATTTTGTAACTTGATTTTGTTCTGTTTGTTCAGTTTAATTTTAATATATTTTAATTATGTACGTACTGTTATTTTAAATAACCTTTTGTGTACACCACACGTGGTCACAGGGGAAATGATGACTTTGTCTTAGTTAATTCATGCTACTAACAGCTGTTAATTAAAAGCTTTGTTCTACATTTGCAGAACGATTTTACAGCATTTTAAAATCTTGCATTGGTATGTTTGAGTTTGGATTTAATTTTATTAATTGTAGAATTGTAGATGTTACCACCAAGCCATTTTGTTTTTTTATTCATTAACTAGTAGAGGTACTGCAGTCTATCAAATAAAAGAAGTATAAAATGAGCGAAGATACTGACCGTAAATTCGCGTTTTATTCTCCCGCTTTCAAAAATGTTCTTACTGGCATGAATAAAATGAAGTACCTAACCGTCTTTATACGTCCCACAGCTGGGCAGACCTCCTCTCCTTTCTAAAGGAAATGTAGAGTAATTAGTCTGCCGCACTGTTCCAGTACTTCAACACTGTCATGAATAGCTTGGAATATTTGGAATAACTCACACCCCTGTTCTGCAGTCTCAATATTTTACAAGAATCCGTAAGAGAATGTTAATGACATATTATCTAAGATCTTAGGAGCTCGAGAGTTGTTAAAAGAAAACACATAATTGAATATATTTCACGCGCAACGAATATACTCGGGACGCGGGAAAACTCAATATTGGAATCATGCTAATTTGATCCTATAGTATTTTGCGACACGATATTTAAAAGAACGAAAGAAAACCGATTTATTCCAGATCTAAGTGACAAAAAAATATTTTGTAACACGAAAAATTAAATACACAAATAAAATAAAAACAAAAACAAAGTGACAATAGCCTAATGTTCAGAACGCGGACTGCAACCTTAGTGAATGTGTTCGAATCCACCATGAACCACTACTACCATCAGCCACCACTACCACGAACCACTCCTACCATAAGCATTTGAATAAAATAAAAAATATTGTATAATACACATCGTAAGTAGTAAAGTAATTAGTGGCGATAACCATCCAGAGTCCATTTTTACTGGTAACGAGACATCCGATCCATCTTAGGCTTCTAAACACATCTACAATTTGATTCTTAATTGAGGATATATCCAGGTGTATATGGGCCACAGCATTCATTACAATCAGGTCCACTTTGTGGTCGTTTGTCACCATTATTATAGCAACCCATCTTATCTTTATACAAATCAGTTTTTCTTAATCAACGTACGGTTAATAATTCTTTCAACGATAAGCAAATAAAAGAAACCCGTAAGTGAAAGTGGGCAATTAACAGTAATAACAGAATACAATCAATCTTTGTTATGTGTTATTTTATTACTGGTTTACGTATGACTACAGACGTGTGAATGTCGTTAGTAGCGGTGGCCTCTTTTAATATTTCCTTACCATCATAAGGAGAGGTCAAAGGTGTTAAGAAGTCAATTTCTTTAGCTTTCAGCTATATAGCTATATTTTTATACGCGGTAGAGCCACGCTACAGCTATGTTATGGTTGTAGCACGAATGGGTCGGCTTGACGGGGGAAGGACCACGCTCTCACAGAATACCAGCGTAAAATAGCAGTAAATGTTTCGTATGGTGAGTGCAAAGAACTGGAGACCCGTTTTACTGGAATCGAGGCATTCCATCTTAGTCCTCAGGGGTGACAACGCATCTGCGTTTTGATTTATTAATCGAGGATAAATGTACATGCCTACGGACCACAGCGTCCACTTACCATCAGGTTGACTGTGTGCTCGTTTGTCACCCTTATTCTATAAAAAAAAAACAACAACACGTCTCCTTTATTGACACCTTTCTTACATTACATGGCGAACATGACAGTATTATGTGTACAGGAGGTTTGGCCAGCCATCCTACCCAAGCCAAGACAAATTTTATATATTAAACGTAATTAGAAAGTAAGTTTTATTTTTTGTCGGTGGGAGGTGTAGTGTTTTTATATATATATATACTAGCTTGCCAGGCAGACGTTGTTCTGCCCTTTTTGGCGACTCTGTCATATCCTATTAAAAATCCTTAAGTAAGCAAAAAAAAATTGTGGGTCACCCATGGGCAAAAAAACTATCCTATCTCTCAAGTTGGACCCAACTGCACACGGTGTGCAAATTTAACTAAAATCGGTTAAGTAGTTTAGGAGCCCATCGCGGACAAACAATGTGACACGTAATTTATATATACTAAGATATAATTATATATATATATATATATATATATATATATATATATATATATATATATATTAGTGTTAAGGTAGAATCATTAACAGTATAATTAAAGCTTTGCTACCTACAACACGTCTCCTTCATTGACATCCATCATTCATGATTTACACTACACTGTACCTACTTCATATGGTGAGGCATTCCATCTTAGTCCTCAGGAGTGATAACGCATCTGCATTTTGATTCTTATTAATGACAGATATAGACGTCTATGAGCCACAACATTCACTTATAATCAGATCGACTGTTTGTTTGTTTGTCACCTTTCTTTATAAAATAAGTATAAAGAAAGCCCCTTGAGAATCATGTAACAACGACATCTGTAAAACATAATATCAAATTTACGTACCGCAATTTTGTGGACAGTGACATGCTCGCAGTGTGTGTAGTTACGTGGACATCTTGTGACACTTATCTCCATGATTATTATATCTACTGTGTGTTCCACTCAGATGTCGATTTACAATCGCGCGACTTGTTCGACATTGAAATTTGAAACATTCATATTTAAATTATTTCTCAGTAGATATGTTTATAGTTTAGTTTATATTAAAATCTAAATTATATAATCTAATATAATCTTGACTGTTCCGTGGCGCAGTGGCTTAGCGGCGCACGGCGCAAGTATTTGTATAGTTTACAAATAATTGTTCCGGATCTGAATGTTTGTCTTTGTGCAATTTATGTTTGTATACTGCCTCCACGATACAGGATAAAATCCTAGTTTGGGGGTAACGTTTTAAAAAAAATATAAACATAACTTTGCGCTAGTCCCCAATTATAGTTAGATGAATTTCAATGGACAATTTCGATTTTAATTTTTAACATGTTGATGAAGACACACTGTTATTTTTAACTGAAGTGACAATACAACCATCACAGAATACCAGCGTAAAGTAGTAAACTAATGCTGCTGTGTTTCGTATGGTGAGTGTAGAGGACCGGAGACCCTTTTTACTGGAAACGGGAAATTCCATCTTAGTCCTCGAGGGTGACAACGCATCTGCATCTTGATTCGTAATCGAGGATAGATGTAGATGTCTATGGGCCACAGCAAAAATTTACCATCAGGTGGAATGTGTGCTCGTTTGTCACCCTATCCTATAGAAAAGACAAGCAAATTTTAGTCCACGTGTTGGTAAGAGTGGCTACTGCAGTCTAAGAACATCTGAAACTTATATGCTATAAATATAATGCTGCAGCGTGGATCTACCGTGGGTGCTTCTAGGGTTGCCACCCGTATTATAATATATAGTATCGTACTATATATCAGTCAATTGTACTATATGTTATAGAAAAATAACATAGTACGAAAAATACTACGTTTTTATCTCTAATTCAATTGTCGCACTTTTTTATGTTAAATGTGATTAGAAGTCTGGAACAAGTAAGTTTTACACGGAAATATTATCTATACAGTATTGTAACTCGGCCGTATCTTTGAAATAAATGCCTACAGCAGCGCGGTACGTAAACGTGCAATAGGGCTGTCTGCCTTCAGCATTACATTTGCCTACTTTGTGTTTCCATTTAGTTTTATGATTGTAAATATACTTTTTTTACATAATCAAATATAACAGGTACTTTGAAAATTCAATAGGAAGTGTTCAATAAAAATGCGTATCGTTTTTTGATTGGTAGATTTAATTAAAAAACCATGTTTATGTATGAATAACAAATCGGTCTTATGAATTTGCGACCGAAAAATATTTGCGCCTCGGCTGAGACGTACGAATTACTTTATTATTAAATTTTTAAGTATAAAAAATCCGCATTATAATATAAAGCTTAATTAAAAATTATTTTGGGAAACATGGACATGGTGGAGAAAAGTAATATCTTTTACTTGGATAAAGAAGTATCTATAACCAAGTAAAAGATATTTTATAATTTATATGTTTGGTTTTAAATGAAGTTCGCATTTATTATTTCTTTATTTCTATTCTATTATTTATTTCCTCCATTTTTTATATATATTCCACAAAATCCCAAATCTGCGGCACTCACGACTGTCTGCATGCCGAGCGCATGCCGAGATCGAGGCGCGTAGGCATAGCTCTCGCTTCGTCCGTTTGTATGAAGTTGGAATACTGTATAGATAAAATTACCGTGGTTTTACGGAAAAATTTTTTTTCGTCATGAATGTAAAATTGAAAGAAGAAATAAATACACATAGAGTATTGTATGTTGTAACTCAATTAAAAATTAATTGTTAATTTATTTTAATATGAATCTAAATGGCTCAGACTCCTATAATTATTTTAAAGGTATTAGATAATTAAGGCCAAAGCAAGGAGCAGCAAAAATATATATGGAAAAATACATAAAGATTAAATATAAATGTGTACTTTTTTCTCTCCTGAATTTTTCAAAAGTACTAAATTTTTGGATCTTTTTTGGTTAAAATACTATATTTGATCAAAGAAAACCACTATATTTACATTATACCATTATATTTACTATATTTGTGGCAACCCTGGGTGCTTCACACATTTTCA